>RJLU01000001.1:4200000-4563111 GCA_005356885.1 Cercospora cf. flagellaris | reverse complement strand
GTTTTATAGTTAAGGGACAAGAGAATAAAGTCTGTCGCCTAAATTCTGCCTTATACGGCTTAAAACAAGCTAGTAGGCAGTGGTACCTGCACTTAAAATCTATACTAGCGAAGTATAGCTTCTATCCTTTACTTAAGGATAGCGCGGCCTTCCTTAATAAAGAGACAGGCGTTTATATTACGTGTTACGTCGACGATATGCTTATATTTAGCCCTAATATTAGTCTAGCTAAAGAGTTTAAGACTAATATCTCTAAGCATCTAGAACTTAGCGATTTAGGCCCCGTAAAACACTACTTAGGTATAGAAGTATCTAGGGATCGGCCTAATAGAGTAATAACTCTAAGTCAAAAGCGTTATTTACTTAAGATCTTAGAGAAATATAATAAGAAAGGGCTAAGGCCTGTCTCTACGCCTATAGAACAAGGCGTACGCCTAGAGAAAGCTCGGACCTAAGCCTCTATAGGCGAAATTAAGGAATTTCAAGGCTAAGTAGGGTCTTTAATTTATCTAGCGACTAAGATACGGCCCGATATAAGCTACGCGGTCGGCCAGGTCGCTAAATTTATGTCTAATCCAGATTCTACGTACTTGAAAGCATTAGATAGGATTTGGAAGTACTTAAACGACCCTAAGAGTCTAGATAAAACGCTAGTATTTAAAGCGCAATCTCCGCCCCTACCTAGAGGCTATAGCGACGCAGATGAGGGGGGCGATTATACTCCGCGTAAATCTACGACAGGGTACGTGTTTTTGCTAGCTAATAGAGCACCTATTAGTTGGCGTTCTATTCTTCAAAAATCCGTAGCCCTCTCTAGCTGCGAATCCGAATATATGGCCTTAAAAGAGGCTACTAAAGAGGCTATATTCCTTAAAGATTTACTTAAGGAACTCGGGCTAGAAGATAGGGCGATTACGGTCTATACCGATAGTAATTCGGCTATAGAATTAGCTAATAACCCCGAGCACCACGCGAAATCAAAGCATATAGATATACAATATCACTTTGTACGCGATTCTAAC
The DNA here is from genome assembly GCA_005356885.1 of Cercospora cf. flagellaris. Lineage (NCBI taxonomy): Eukaryota > Fungi > Ascomycota > Dothideomycetes > Mycosphaerellales > Mycosphaerellaceae > Cercospora > Cercospora cf. flagellaris. Next base: position 4,562,089 of record RJLU01000001.1, on the reverse strand, counting down.
GAGAGCGGGCTTATAAAGCTAGTTTGGATCTCTACTAAAGAGCAAGTAGCAGATATCCTTACTAAAGCCCTAGAAGGTCCCTTATTTTTACGATTAAGAGAGGACCTATTATAAGGTGCATTAATCGGGCGATATATTAGCTAAGGGCGATTAGAATGCTTAGTTATACGCCCTAAAAAGGCTTATAATAGCCTTAGAATGCTTAAGAAAAGTCTTAGAAAGACTTAGAATCTCTAAGAGCTCTATTCGCGATTACTAGGTTAAGAGGTTAGATTCAAGATTTGAGTAGTTTTAGCACTAGATACGGCTTTAATATTAAGGATAATAGCGGTATAGTACGCATTAATTATCCTAGTCTATAAGCTTATCGCCTATAGCTATTCTAGCGTTATAGGGACGCCTATAATCGCATTAGAATTAGTAAGAATAGGACATTAAGTATCTATAGACTCTAGAGGAAGCTTTAGAGAAAGCTCGGACCTTTTTCTAAAGCTGCTCCTATAGCCTTAATTTATAGTCTAAGAAGACTATACGCGGCCGCGGATAATAATAGGCATTAATAGGAGTTATTACGCCGTAAGGACTAAGATTATAAGGCTCTAGATAAGCTAATCTTAGGAGGGCGTCTTAGAAAGGGTAAGCTTAGCTTATCCTAGAGACCCTGTTTCCTAATTAGGCAGGTGGACACGGGGGTGCCCCTGTCTAACTACCCTTTTTGGCTAGAAGGTTCTAGAAACCTCTAGGGCGACTGCGTAAGCAGTAGACTAGAAGTTTCTATAGATATCCTTCTAGACTAGCTTCTAGAAGTCTAAGGAACCTCGTAGAATATCGATTTCTAATCGATATTCTATAGTATTCTAAGCTATTCTACGAGGTCCTATCTTTAGTATTACTAGTCCTAGAGTTGCCTAGTGCTCGTACGCGATTACGCGTACGTAGAACCTTCTAGTACGCGGTAATAGAGTATATAAGAAGGCCTATAGAGCGTAGTATAGTCGACTAAGTAAGTAAGGAAAGCTTTCTACTCTTTTACTCCTACTACTCTCTTACTCTACTCTCTACCTACGAACGTCTATACTTCCTCTAGTACTATACTTCTACTATTCTACAATTCTGCTAATTTAAAAAGATAACGTAACTACTAGGTTTCGTTACTACTATCTAGACTAGAGTAGGTTCTAGTAACTAGAACTATAAGGACGCGTATAAAAAATAACGACGATTTAGCCTAACGATAAGCATAAGGTAAGTTAGTATATTTTATAGCTTCTATAGGTCTACTATACGTATTTAGGCGGCTCTAGTAAGCTTTTAATAGTGCTAGTTACTAGCGCTTATATTCTAAGTAGAGTATAGCAAGTAATATCTTATAATCTACTAGTAGAGACGCCTTAAAGCGCCGATCTCCTAAAGGACTTATATTAGTATTAAGCTTAGGATAGTAATATTTTTAGAATTAGGAAAGGGGCGTCCTGCTCGCGCTACCTTATAATATCCTATCTTAAGAGTAGCGTAGCTTATTATAACTACGACTATAGTTTCTAGCCTCGAAGTTATATACCTAGTAGAGCTAGCTCCTTAAATACTTTAGCTAATAGTAAGAGCAATTTGTTTATAGCTAGTAATCCTAGATAAGAACGCGTTTATATTACTCGTTACCTTCCCTAGTCTATATAGGCTATTATTATAGACGAAGATATAACTATACTAATCTCGGTCGATATCTATAGGGTCTAAAGAGACTGAAAGTAGGGCATCGAGGCGGTGCCTAAGCTACTAATAAGATCGATTACTAGATATTATATATAATCTCTACGAGTAAGGAGTGCTATATACTATAGAACGAGCTATATATACTAGAAATGCAGATAACTCCGGCGTATATTAGCGAGCAGATCTATAGTAGCAAACGTAATTTAAGACACTAAGTCTCGGATCTATATATACGAAGTAGCGCTAGTTTCAAGCTACGTATTTCCGAGCTAAGTAGTTATATCTACCTCTTAGAAAATATCTATAAAAAAAAATTAATAGAAGAAGGATATTAGATAGCGAGCAGCATACTAGATAGCCTAATGCGGCGCTAGCACTTTTAAGAAGACAAGGGTATCGCATATTACTATATTCTATAACTCTCTATACTAATCCTACTACTAGGCAAAAGCTAGGGCAAAGGGAATAGGTTGTTTATACCGAGCTAGATAGCTACTACTTATAACGCCTTATACTCTAGAGCGCCGCTCCCTATATCTATTATAGCTTTAATATATAATAAGAGAGCGCAGGTTATAGGACGCTTTAAAGATAGATATACTAGGACTAATATATATAACGTAATAAGATAGACGCGCGAAGGACGTATAAGTATATACTCTTAGCTCGAGCTACTTCGTAATAGAGCGTAAGGATTTTAGTACGCAACGATATACTACTACTAAGAAACGTAGGCTAGATAGAGACTTGCGCCTCGGCTTCGTTTAAGCAGTCTAAACTATATCTAGTATCCCGTCTTAATTATACAAAGCACCTCTGCAAACTATATCTAAGTTTATATTATACTTTTTCTAGAGTAGTGCAGACAGAGTACGTAAACTCGCGTTACGACGCTATAGAATAGTATAGTAGCCCTAGATATATAGCTATAGGACGCAGAGGAAGCTTTAACTTAGTATAGAGTATATTGCTTACAAGAGGAAGCTCGGACAGCGCACGACTACTTGCTATACTACGATTGCGCTAGTAATATCGAAGGACTCTGCTTCCTGCTTTCAAACATAGGTAGTAATATTAAATAACAGAGACACCGAGCAAGAGTAAATTACGTTCGTGTCTTTATACGAATTTCTAGCGCTCTTAATAAGAGTCGGTCTTCAATCTTAGTTATAGAACAGAGACCTTGCCTCGTTCCTCGTACTGTCTCGTTAGCGGCGGACCCGACGTGCTTGCTAAATACGGGGCCGCAGATCATGTTTCATCGACATCTAATCGCTTCGTTTCGAGTTTGCACAATTCGTATCGAGCTTAGTTAGTTCAGCAGTAAGTATTGCTATAGCAACTACCTACAAGATTACGCAGCTATTAGACTTCATCCGATTAAGAGTTACAAGCCTTCGCTGGAGTCGGCGTCATTCTATATCGCCGCCTTCTGTGCGGTCTATTCAACCTTAATCTTATACAGCGGCTCCTCGGAGTCTTTGTGTGGCCAGCACTTGCAATCTAAGCAGAGTGCAATGAGTGGCAGTAACATTTGCTACCCATTTCTTGATTTCAAGAAGATAGGCAGGCTCCATAGCCTTGCTGCGGTCGTAGGAACTGTGTCGGCATCTAGCTTTGCTGAAGCCTAGACTCGGTGCTTCGGAAATTGTGGTTATGATATCCTTAGAGTCGGAGAAGATGGGTCCTGCCGACTCTCGTGTCCGTAGTGGAGTTGCTCCAATACTCTGGCCGACAGCACGTTGTCCAGATCCGACCGTTCTCGCTAAGCATTCGACCGAGCTGACAAGACCAAGGCAGATGGTATTGTCGATAGTTGCGAGCAGATTGGCTAGCTGCGTTTGTTGAAAAGTTTGCTAGATGTCCCGACTTGTGGGGACACAATTTGTAAAGGGGATTGCTTTGTTCTGCCACCACAGCGACGTATCCTCCAGTGGCAGATTTCAGAGTCCATTTAGTAGGCAGCTTGTGTGAAGCGCTCGACACGTTGGGCCGAGACTTAGGTGCTGAAAAGCTCCGTCTTTTCTACGCTCGACGAGCGTATTGACAGGCATCCGCCGTGACACCATTGTGCTCGGTCGCGTTTGTTTCCTGTGGAGATGACAAATGCGCGCAGCTGTGGATCAGGCGGCGCGAATCGCCTTCATGTCGATAGAACCAAGCGAAGGTCATTCAAATTCTGCTGCTGACCGATCTCTGCAATCGGCAGCAGGTGTGGCGGTCTTCATTGCTTTCGCAGCCTCGAACACATCCTTCGATAGTTGCGTTGAATCAAACATGAGTGGTTTGAGCTGAGAAGAAAGGCAAATCGGGACCTTGATAACGGAGACAAGGTATTTTTGCGACGATCTGTCGGCGGGACATAAGACTTTCGAAAGGAGAAGTGAGTGTAAATATGTCATTCAAATTTATCTACAGCAAGCTGGTCTCACTGCCGTGGGCAGCAGTATTCGCACGCGGCGAGACGATTCTTAAAACTTCATGCCCGTGAAGAGCAGCATAATCAGTACACGTCAGCATTTGAGTGCGCGCTGCGCGAGCGGCAGCCAGTCAAGTTGCCAGAGGCGAAGCGCGCATGCTGGACGTGCAGCGCGCGATCAAATATCCCGAGCAAAGAAGCCCGCAGTCGGATCGAGGTGTTTCAAGGTTACGAGTCAACGTGAACGCTTCGGCGGTAAGGAGGCCTCGGAGAAAGGGCGGATTCATGCACCACGAACTTATTTGAGCTTCGATTCGGTAGTAGCCTTGTTGATGAAGACCAAAGTGTGCAAATGCAGCACTGTCGCTCGTTCTCCAGCTTCGATGATCGATCCACCCGCCCCAAGAAGGTCATTCATTGTGGGATTGAATTATTTATTCGTTATCCGAGCACAACCTCAACTTCCAGGTCGCCTGTACGGAACGTCCTCGTCATTTTTGTGGACAATGAACTCCTCGAAGCTGATCCCGCGGGTCTTCTTCATCGGTAGGCCGTCCTTTGTCTTGTTAGTTCTGGGCACAAAGTTCACAGTTTCGGCCCACGTTCTCATCAGCCTTCTCCAATAACATGCAGTTGCAGCAGGGGTGGTGTATCGTTCTCTGAACGTTCGCTTCGCCTCATCCGCAATTTGCTGAGCTTCGCCGAGATTCTCGTTATAGTAGAGAATACTGTTCTCCAAGTCAGAGAAATCTCGACTGACGTGAACAACGTTGACGCCATTGTCTATGAGATGATAGTAGTGCGCGATCCAATCCACATCGTGTACGAAGAGGAGGCTGTCGCAATTAAAGAGATGCGTCATTCGCGCGGACCATGACCGGCCTTCCGTGTTGATTGTATATCGGAACTTGCAGAACTCGTCCATCGGGATAACCGTATCAGGCTTGCCCCAGTCCATCGACTGGATCACTTGTCAGATCTGCCTCACGTCGACGATTGACTGGAAATCGAACTTACCGACACATTTGCCCACTCTTTGTCAGCGGTGACCTGGAGCAAAGGCTTTCTCACAGCCTCATTCACCCACAGTGCGCCACGCCACACGACCTGGGGTATTTTTTCTTCCAGCGGAGAATCATGTCTCCTGAACTTTTGCTGCATGGTGCGAAAGCCCTCAGCTTCGGGAGGCGCGCCAAAGAAGTGAAAGCTGGGAATCAACCACAAATTGTCCTGTCGAGGGTCGCCAGATTTCCTCGTGAAAGACCAGAGCGCCCCGGGATTCTCCTCTTTGAGCACGGCAATATCGTCAACGACAACGCTAAATTCAATGTTTGGGATTGGCTCGCCCGCTGCATCGGCGGCTGCAACAGCCTGCACAACTTGCTGAGCGACAGCGATGATGCGATGTCTGAAGTCTTCCCGGAACAAGCCTCTCGTTTGCACGATGCGCACCTGAGAGTCAACGATCAAGAACTTCACTCCGCCATCGTTGCCACCAGTTAGGGCGATGTCCTTCTCGCTGATGTTCTTCCCACTAAAGTGTTGCTGAGCACGGTCGATCTCATGGTAGAGGGTCGGAAATGCGGCATCACATTGGCTAGCAGTCAGCGCTTGATTGTTGCCATCGCGGGCCCAGGTATACTGCCATTCCGGTAATGCGGGCGGAGATGGCCAGACGGGCTTTGACTCAACTGAGCCAACTGTCGCGGAAGGCTTAATCACCGCTGGCGCACCGAGATGTTGTTGCGCCCAATCGCTGGTGATGCCGGGATTTGTGTACTCTCTGAAGATGACCAGAAGCAGAAGGAGAGCGCAGCAAACTTTCCAGAATACGGGATGGAGGCTCCACCTATGACCGGTGTGCATTCCACCGGGCAGTGGTTTGTACGACCACATGCTGCTGAGAGGAAGTGGTGTTGAAAGTGAAGGTGTGGTCTGGAGTGTCGCATTTGTGTCGGCAGTTGGAGCTACAACCTAGGGTGCGGACAAGGAATCACAAACAAGCGCTGACTGATTCGCGAATTGATTTGCTGACGGTGCGACTTACTTGTGATGAGCACCTTGGTGTTTGCTCCTGCTGCCGTGACTCCGAGCCGCCAGCAGGAAGCTAACGGCTCCGCCGTACCGCAAGGCAGGAGCGAAGCGCAGTCCAGCCGCACTGTCATCTGCAGAAGTGCTCGAAGTGAATGATGATACTGAACCTCACTGCAGCTGGTCTGCACGTGAAAAGGCATTGCAACTCTGCCCAAAATGATCGACTTGTTGCGCGAATGGAGCTTCTGCTGTGCAACCCCAATGCTAGCACGGCCGCGGCAGTGACCCGGTGATCGCGGTGGCTTGTTCGACCACCAAGTCTCATCATTTTTGATGAGATAGCAAACAGAGGTTATTGTGAAACGAACGACGGCGAACGGAAGTGGGCCAACTGCGGTAAGGCTGCAGATAAGCTTTCCGCAATTAGCCAGGGCTGACTTCGGTTCTTGCGCTCGCGATAGCTTCGCCCATTCATAAGCCCTCGAACAGACAGTTCGTTTCTGAACCCTAGTTCTCACGTCTCTGAGCACGCCTTCCAGGCCATGGTGCGAATCAGGGGCCATCCTCGTAATTTTGTGCCAATCCATTGCCCAATTCTCTTTCACATTTGTCGTCTACAGTACAGTAGCATGACTGATTGAGCGGTATGCACTCCGCTCATTGTACATTTCACCAGTCCTCTCAGGCCAGCGATGCATAGCTCAACCTTTCCCGAGTCCAAAATCCTCTCCTCGTGCCGGCATGGCGTGGTCGCCGTGGGAAATGCACGCAGCTTGATGCAGAGACCTCGGGCACGCAGCGTGTTGCGGGCGCGGTCTGGGTACCCAACTCGGAGGCTCCAGTGACAATCCCTTTTCCTTGTGCAGGCCGTCTGAGTGCCAGGAAAGCGTCGCATCCATGTGCTTCGCAGCACTCCGCAGCACAAACTATCCTGCGCTGAGTCTTCGGGAACTCGTTGAGTCAGACGCCTCGAACATGGACTTGACAATCTTGGTTGCCAGCTTCTGGTGGCTATCGTGACATATTGCACTTGAGAGCCCTCCGTTCAATGTCAAGGCCCACGAGCATTGCTCTCTCACGAAGTTCCATCTTCACAACCCCTCATACCATCTGGACACCCTTTTCCGCTCTTCCACTCTCCTGTATCAAACTAAACACACCCTCTGGCCCCAGCCTCTCTACAACACCCTTCTTCAAACTCAAATGCTTCTCAATCGCCTCAGTACTTCTCCCCTGCTCTCGAAACGTCAAGATTTGCCTGATGGTGTACACATCCAAGAACTCCCTCTTGTTCTCTCTCCCTCGAACGCCCGTCTCTGCAATCTCTGCGTCGGCCCTGTTCGCCAATTCCGCTCGAGCGGAGAGCACAAGGACTGCAGGGTTCGTTCGAGGATTGGGTTGATATGCGGCGGGGTTTTGGTTGAATGCTGATGTAGGTGAAAGGGTGGGATTCGGTTGGACTGGCCCTATGTTGCGGAGCGACTGAGCGAAGTCGGGGTCGGACGCGTCGAGGTTGATGGCTTCGCTTCTAGATCCACTTGCACTCGGTGTGGGTCGTACTGTTGGGCCTGGTGTTTGTGCGGTTGACGGCAGTGGAGGTTGGGGTGCTGCATTTATTGTAGTCGCATTCGGAGGCGGAGCGGGAGAGTTGGTTGCCGCAGAGGCAAGGGGAGAGCGAGCTGGGTATTTCCGCGCTGCAGAGCCTGCTGCTTTGGCTGCTTTGGATGATGCGGACCCCATGATGAGTGTGGGAGCGTCAGTAAAGAAGGGCAGCGGTGTGGAGGTAGAACACGATGAATGTAGGAGGTAGAGAGATCGTTGATGAAGTCATCCATTGGAGATCCAATGCCAAGACAATCACGAGACTGACGCGAAGTCATTCAGGCCCAAAGACCAAACACCAATGCAGTCAAGCCAAGGTCATACTGCGCTGCCCAGCTACGTCCAACTTGAGCTTCGGGAATGGAATCATTCGAAAGCAACGACGGATATATTGCTGGCTGAAGTGACTGACCTCTTCAACAAAGGCCACTGAAGCTTGTACCATGCTGCCACGTCTGCCCACGCAGCCCCTTGACCATGCTCTGCTCTGTTGCACTAGCTACATAAGGCGCACGCTGTATGCTGCTTCCAGACGAAGTCAAAGTGAGCCGCAGGCTGCCGGTGATGTTGCATGTGCGGACAGCCGAGCAGACCGCAAAAGGACCGCGACTAGCAAGCCTCTCCAGTGGAGCACGACCGAGTTGGACGGAGTGGAGTGCAGCGACGTCACACCTCTGGGTCTCAATGGCAAAGTCTGCGATGGAGAGGAAACACCAGCAGCAATAGATAGAAGAACAGGAGAGCGCATCTTCAACAAGTGCAACAGAGAGCAAGCTGTCGCACAAAACGTGGCAGTCGGTCCAGCCCAAGCCACGACGCGGGGAAAGCAACGATTCGGGCAGTCGAGCTCGCGGCGAGTAAGCAGCGCAGCAACCAAGCAGCGCTGCGGCATCATCACCACCAGCACCAGAGCTCCACACTTTACATTTGCTTGGTCTCGATCCTCCCAAGACACTACACCTGCCCCATCCCTCCCTCCCTCCCTCTCTTTCCTCCTCCCCGTTGCCCACTCTGGCTGCCCGACCCGTCCACCATCACCGCTCCTACAGCAATCCAGATCGCCCGTCCGACGCCTTTCGCCGCAGCCTTTCGTCTAGACCGCCGCCGCCGCTTTCCCCGCCCGCCAACGACAAGAACGACCTTCCGTTTCTCGTCGAGCTCCGCGGCAAGACACCGCTCCTCACCCGTCTACGAGCTCGGGCTTCTGAGCCAACCACTCTCCTCACCCTCTTGACCATTGGCGTCATCCTCCTGCTACAATTGGCTTTACCCAAGGACCTCTCTCTCTTCCAGTCGCGCTATCACCCACAGCCGCCTCCCAGCTGTCCTTCGCCCAATCCTTTTGTCCAAGAGCTATACTGTAGAGCTCCAGCGCACGTCCAGGGAACTCTGTACGGCAAGTCTACCTCCAGCATGGCGTTGGCAGCAGCAGCCGAGCGCGTGGCCGCCGAGTTCGAGTACACCAAGGAGGATGTCAACAAGGGTGTGAAAGAGTTTATTCGCCAGATGGACGAAGGTCTCGGCAAGACCGGTGCGACCATGAGCCAAATCCCGACGTATGTCACTGCTGTGCCCAATGGAACAGAGAAGGGTTTGTACATGGCTGTGGATCTGGGAGGCACAAACTTTCGCGTCTGCTCCATCCAACTACATGGTAACTCGACTTTCAGCTTGACGCAGTCGAAGGTTAAGATCCCTCACGAGCTGATGGTTGCGAAGACGAGCCATGAACTGTTCAGCTTCTTGGCCAAGCAAATTGAGCTGTTCTTGAAGACGCACCACGAAGATCACTATACAAGCCACAAAGAAGGCAAGGGCACATCAGAACATGAGGTCTTTAGCCTGGGTTTCACGTTTTCTTTCCCAGTGCAACAATTTGGCATTAACAAGGGCACTTTGATTCGCTGGACAAAGGGTTTCGACATTCAGGATACAGTCGGAAAGGATGTCTGTGCGCTGCTGCAGGCTGAGATTGATGCGCTGGGATTGCCTGTACGAGTTGCGGCCTTGGTCAACGACACTGTGGGAACACTAATGGCGCGATCATACACATCACCGGGCAAGACGGGAACCCTGCTTGGTGCCATTTTCGGCACTGGCACAAACGGAGCATACGTGGAGAAGCTCGACAAGGTCACCAAGCTCCAGAAGCTGAGCGCCCAGGAAGCTGGCGAGATCGATAGCTCAACAGGAGAGATGATCATCAACACTGAATGGGGCAGCTTCGACAACCATCTTTCTGTGCTGCCACAAACGCCTTACGATGCCGATCTCGATCTTGAGTCCGTGAACCCGGGGATACAAATGTTCGAGAAGCGCGTTTCCGGCATGTTTTTGGGTGAGATTCTGCGGCGAGCATTGCTGTCGCTGCTGCTCGATTTCAATGTGCCACTGTTCGCCGATGAGCACAGCAACCAGAACGACATCCACAGTACGACGAATGTGGCTCCAGACTCGCCATTGTACAAGCAATGGGGCTTGGACTCTAGCTTCTTGTCGATTACAACTGGAGACAGCTCTGCTGGATTGAAAGTCACACGCCAGACACTTGACCAGGATTATGGCGTCTCTGCAGCATCAGCAGAGGATGCTGAGGCCGTGCGCCTGATAGCGTCGGCCGTTGGAAAGCGTGCTGCACGCCTCTCTGCTGTCGCGATCGCCGCTATTGTGATCTCGACTGGGCGCCTGAAGAACCCAGCGGATGCCGCTACGACGAACAACGCAACACTGGAAGTGAACGAGGACGACATTGTCGATATTGGTGTCGATGGATCGCTTGTGGAATTCTATCCTCGTTTTGAAGAGTACATCCGGGAGGCACTTCGGGAGATTCCAGAGATTGGTGCTCAAGGCGAGAAGAAGATCAGGATCGGAATTGCCAAGGACGGCTCTGGTGTCGGCGCTGCGCTGATTGCGTTGGTCGCCGACAAGGCGACGAAGGGTAAGTCGACTGCGAATGCAGGATGTGGCGACCATGCTGATTTGGTGATAGGGAACTACTCGTCATCCTCGTCTGCCTCAACGTCCTCCAGCGGGTCTGGCTTTTTTGGGAAGTTGATCGAGAACATCAATCGCAGCGTACGCTACCGGGTGTAGAATGCCGCGCAACGGTACAACCGAGGAATGAAAACACTGCACGGCAGTCGATGCGCTGGAGGTAAGCACGGCATTCCAGCGCATCAAGCACCGAGGATCTTGAGAGATCGCTTTGCGGAACCGAGTATTCAAGATTGCAACACTGAAGAATCAGAACGGAAAGTGTACATTGGAAGCCGTGGTATGTGAACATACATGTATCTGTTCGTCGCAATTTGATGACGATAATGCGGTCATAGCATCGGAGTCTATAGGTGGGTAGGCGCAACTTGCAATTCGAAGTCTATTTCACACAAGATCTGTCTTGAGCCTTCTGGCAGCCTCAGGTGACCGGTAGCAGACTGCTCCCCGCAGCGAAACAGGACACCGGACGGGAAACGCGTGTAACGATTCGCTCAGCAACTTACATTGTCTCAGGGCTCTATACCTGCGCCCGAACGATAAGTACAGAGTCGTCAACATCACGATAATCGCATTACATTAGCAATCTGCTCATACACCGCAAACACGATCCCACCACTCAATACCAATCTCCCCAGGCGCATCGTACTCCCCTTCCAATACGCCCTCAAACCTCCCTCTCGCCACACCCCCACAATCGCTGGAATTATTTTCTCTCCCCTCGCACTCTGCGACCGGGTCTTGATCGTATCTAACGGCTGCGTAGCATAGACTGTGATGGTGCCGGCCAGCGCCCCCATCGCAAACGTCTCCGCCACTCCAGCATTCCTGTTGGCACTCGAATACTGGTTCCGCATCGCATTGTACGCTCCCATCCGCACGGCGCTCGTTGCACTTTGTTTCGCCGTGGTGCTGACAAGTCCGCGGTAAAGACCTTGGATCCCTTGTTCGCGGAGTAGAAGATCAACGCCGTGAAGAGTTGAACGGAAGCGTTTAGGCCCCTTGGCGTCGTCAATCAATGCGGTTTTGATCCTTTCGGTCGGTGTTACGGCTACTAGACTTTCGACTGCTCCGGCAGCCATTCCGGCGAGGACGCCGTTGGTTGGGCTGAGCGTTTTAGTTTGCGGATTTGTGAGGTGGGATTTTATGACATCGAAGGTCATGAAGCGGACGCCAGCCTTGAGCGCTGTGCCGAGGGCAAGGGCCGTGCAGCCGGTGTAGAGAGATGAGAAGCCTTCGTTTCTGATGGCGTTGCGCAGGAGGTGGATGGGGCTGGTGCTGGAGGTCACGCCTGGTGTAGCCTTGAGTTGCGAGCGAGTTTTGGCGTATTCGAAAGGATATGTGATGCAAGCCTCGGTTGCTCCGGCGAAGCCCCCGGCGATGAGTGATTGCAAGGGAGTGAGCTTCTTTTCGGGCTTGGAGGATATCTTGGGAATGGGTGCCGCTGCCAACGGGATTTGCGATGGAGGATGGACCGACACTTGTGCCATTGTGTCTTGAAAGTGGTGCAGAGTAGCCTGACTGTGTAGTCAGAGCATTTGCGTATGGGAATGTCGCCGGAGATCAAAGATAGGTCTAGAGGGTGTTGTCAGTTCGAGTGCTCGTTCTTGTAGGTCTACTGGCCCAGCATTGGTCGAGGCACATCGAAGACATATAGTCTTCGTGCAGCATGTTGACTGCGGGCCTCGCAAGGCTACTACCAGCGGCATCTCATGCAGGCGTCTTGGTTCATATCGAGAAGGCGATGTTTGGACCACCTGGACGGTCCAAATGCCAAGACACATCGGTCTTACAGAACTGACGGAAGTTGATGTTCCGTAGGAAGAGGGGACGATTTCCTCCGCGGCAATCCTCTCCGCCTCGCTATCAACCACATCATGGCGACACCCTTCTTCCTCGCCCTGTGCACTTCCGCACATCCATGGCACTTCATGTCCACGCGAAATGGCGTCGGCGTCACCAGACAAAGCATCGGCCCCACGGAGACCACGAGCGGCGCGGGCGTGCAGCTTCTGCAAGCTGAGGAAGTTCAAGTGCGATAATCAGGCTCCCCAATGCGGCAATTGTCGCACGTACGAGAAAGAATGCGTCTATCCGGAGCGAGGCAACCGTGTGAGACCCACGAATGCTATAATCTCGGCATTACGCGAAGAGAACCGTGGGCTGCGTTCGCGGCTGTCAATTGAAGCATCAAGCAGTGGCGATGATGGCAGACAACCTGTTCCAGAAGACGTATCGACTGTCGCATCTCTGCAAGACCCGAGCAATGAAGCAGGCCCCACAGATGCAACAGCTGCGAGCACTCCAAAGTCGGCGAGAAACAGAGCGCCTGCCTCCATGAGTAAGAACGCCACGTACCACGGGCCAACCAGCGCGCTATATGACGATCTCCCAAGTGAACGGCCATCGCAGCCGTGGTTCAATGCCAAGAGGGAGACCAGAATGTCTACACTGCTTTTCGCTGAAGCAGCGAAGCAAAGGCAAATGGAAGTAGTGAATACCGCACGTGGGCTACTGGACTTCGACGGCGTCGATCCAGAGATGGGCCTCCATTTGCTGAATTTGCATTGGAACCGGCAGCACCACTCCTTTCTTGTGACATATCGCCCCGCCTTCATGCGAGATATGGCGTGCCAAGGACCCTACTTTTCTAAGATCCTGCTTAACGCCATCTACTTTGGCTCAAGCAAGTTTAGCCCGAGGCTCGAGCTGCGAAAAGATCCAGATGATGTTCGCACTGCAGGCTGGCGCTTTCGAGAACGAGTGCGTGAACTGCTTGGCGAGGCCATGGATCAAAGCAGAATCACCACGATCCAGGCCCTGCTGCAGATGACTAATTCTCTTTTCGCTCTTGGCGATGAACAGAGTGCTGCATGGCTGTACTCTGGCTTAGCGTTCCGTATGGTCATTGATTTGGGTTTGCACATCGATGCGACACTGATGCCAGGCGTTCGAACGCTCACAGATGAGGATCTGGAGATACGCCGACGTGTTTTCTGGGGTGCATTTGTGATCGACAAGATCCAGTCCTTGTACCAAGGTCGGCCAGCTACACTACAAGCATCACAATGTGATGTTCCGATTGTCTTCAAGGACGAATATGAGGAGTTAGAACATTGGGCACCGTTTGCTTACACTGATAGGTCGGCATCCGGAGGGACATGTAAGTCGTACTTGTGCCCCAGTAGCGACGCCTCGGATCTTTGTGATCAGCATAGACTTCTGATCACTGGGCGTCCGCAGCGGCGACATTCCAATGTGATTTAGGCGGCACATACGCTGACTTTGTCGGATGCACTTCTAGGCAGCTACAGCGTCTCCACATTTACCCAGCTCTGTCGGCTGTGTATCATTCTCAACCACGTCTTGAACAAGGTTTATAAAGAGAAGAGAGCAGCCGAAGGTCCAGAAACCCCGAAACAGGAGCTGTCAGCATTGGACAGAGAGCTCGTGACGTGGACTGAACAACTTCCTCCACATTTGAGTATAGACATTGAGTCGAAAAGCACCTCTGACACCCCTCCGCCCCATGTTCTATCGCTTTTGTGAGTGATCAAGGTCCACTCAAGATGTGCATAGATGATACTGACTGATTCGAACAGGGCCATGGCAAATGTGATTCGAATTCTTTTGCACCGACCTTTTGTCTCCGATGGACATCTTCATTCCACCTCACCGTCCGTTGCAGTGAGTTCATTCACACACTGTGCCACCGCCGCGACTAGTATCGTGAAGATTGTGAGGAAGTACGATAAGGCCTACAGTGTGAGCCGCGCACCCTACTTGATTAGCTACGCTACCTACGTTGCAGCCACGATACATGTGCGCATTGCTTCGAAACGAGGAGCATCTTCAGAGGCTCATGCTTGTTTGCGGACTTGTCTTTCGCTCCTGAAGCAGAACTCGGCGACCAACTACGCCGTCAGAAAAGCGATACTCGTCATCGAGACTCTGATGACCAGGATGGGGGTGCAGACTCCAGAAAAGCCTGAGGTGACGACACGAACACAGCAAGCCACGACCACTGCCGCAGTCTCAGCGCCCGTGCTTTCTCAGCACACGTCCCCCGGGACGGACACATATTCACCAAGTGCCATGGGATGGGAACCGACTTTTATAGCAGGCAACATGGCACCTGATCTGGACGTAGATGCGATCATCCGGAGTTTCATGCAGGAGCAGGGCGCTGAAAACAACACTTTTATACCGGGCGGAACATCCTACCCTGACCTGACTGGGGAGCTTGGATATCTGCCAACGAACGCGCACCAACGATTTGATGACATGATCTTTGGTTTCAATGCAACAGACTTCGATTCCATGATGTCACGAGAGAATTGACCTGAACCACATCCGAGCTCTGGTCGACTTGGGTGCCACGATCTCTGGATTTCAGAGCTTCTCTTTGAGCAAAAAAGGCTCTGCATCTACGAGACACTATGACAAGAAGCACACTTTGCCCTCAAACAATCGCCGCGCTGTTCGCAGCAGCTTCACACTGCGAACCTCTTCTTCGCTCTGTAGCACATCCGCGCCAATAGTGCCACCTGGATGCTTGATGAGAACTTTCCGCGACTGTTCCGGCAAAGTGGTGAAGCTATCGTGGCGCGGCAGTCCTGGTCCCGAGTGCGCTCTTCTCCATTGTTCTGCTTGAAGAGCGATCTTGTTGGCTATTGTACCCTCTGTGCATATCGCCGTGGCGAGACATACAGCGCCGGTGAGCTGAAGACTGCCGTGGACCTTTCCCATACTCAAAGCGGTGACCTGCACATCAGGCAGCTCGTCAAAAGCTCCCTCTGGCACTTTTGGCATCGACAGCAGAGCAACCTTTGGAGTACCGCGAGTCTGTCCAGCAGTCTCGATATCGGAAGCCAATCCCATGCGTACGGCACCATGACAGCGAACGGCTTCCAAAAAGTCCAGATAGTAGTCCGAGAATATTCCAGTACTGCTGACATAGTCTGGTACCGAGGCAGCATCGACTAGTACAAAGGGGTTCGCCGCATCCACCAAGCTAACCTGCACTTCACACGACGGTCGAGTGATCGTGCCCGGTACTTCCAGAATGTCTACAGGCTTACCAGTTGGGAGAAGCTTGCCTGTCATTGCACCTGCCGGCTTCTCGAAAGAGACGCCAATAGGACTACCGCTGGATTTTGTGCCAGCCAGCCGGTAATCACCATCTTCGAGAAAATGTCCGTCTTCGTCAAGATCCAAGGATTCCACGATTGTTCGACCGGTATTGGTGTTCAATATTCGTACATCGATCTAGTCCAAGTTAGGAGACACGGAAAGTGGCAGCCAGTGGCACTCCACCACTTACTCTCTGTTGGCCTGGCTGGACTCTTACTAGGCCCTCATCCACTGCAAATGGCCCCACTCCAGAAGCAATATTACCGCAGTTTCCAGTAAAGTCAAGCTTGGGAGACCCGATTGAGACTTGCACGAACGTGTACTCCACATCGATGTCTGGTCTGCTTGAAGGTCTGATGACCGCAACTTTTGAAGTCGTACTCGTTGCTCCCGCAACGCCATTCAGTTGTTTAGGATCACCGTCTTGGGAACCCATAGCAGCGAGGATAACCGGTGCCCATTGCTCTCTTTTGACAGGAAGATCACGTTGGTGTAGGAAGAGGCCCTTTGAAGTGCCCGCCCTCATCCACACTGCCGGGATCGTCTGTCGGTGCTTGCGAGGCCGCTGCAACGGAGGCGTCAGAGCATCGATAGCCATCGTGAACGGTGCAAGTGGTGTAGGCAAATGATGCGTTGTGCTTTGGTAAAGATTGAACAATCGAGTGGTCTTCTTCAGCATGCTTCGATGATTACAGCAGCAACATGGCGCAGACACGTACAGCCGACTTATCTACGATGCAAGCAGCTCCAACTAGGACCCATCCACGACATTGCACAACAGACAGCCATTGCCTTCATTTTCGGCATTTGCAATGTACATGGGCAAAGGAGCCCATGCCATCCGTGGAACTTGATGCCGCGTTGCAGACACGGTGGATACTGCGAAGGACGTCATTACATCCCGTCGAGATTCGACGGCTAAGGCATCGTGGTCTGGCGAAATACCGCGGAGCATGACTTTCCGTTCAACCTCTTGGCTTTACGTCTTGGCTGCATGAAAAGCACGCCTCGGCCTTGTTCTATGCTATACGGCAGGCCCAAAGCGATCTACCGAGCGCTACATGGCGTCGTGACAATACAGCCGCCACGCGAAATCTGCGCTTCTAGTCTCCATCTGGGGTTGCGGGGTGTATGGGGAACCACATGGCAGGTGTTAGCACATGGCGCTCGCACTGGTCAGTGACATGTCTGGTACTTCGAGCGGCACGACGGGATTGTGGCTTGATGAGCCTATATAGCTTTGCAAGAATGCCTCACCTCAGCTCACGTTAGGCACCTCGAGGATACCTCGCCAGCAGCACTTTCAGCTGAGCAGACCAAGACAATCGCAATGGCGTCGGAAAAGGTTAACACCACCCACCTGGAGGTGGACAGGTCAAGCCTCGACAAGGTCAATGCAGAAATTCAAGCAATCGAAGTGGTCACACCAGCCAGCATTCAAGCACAGTTTCCCACGCTCGTCGACTTGAACGAAGAACAGATGGCGGCCTTGGAGAAGAAGCTTGTGCGAAGGCTGGACTGGCGCCTCATGCCTACAATCACCATCATGTTCTTGATGAACTACCTTGATCGTATCAACGTCTCCAACGCACGTCTCGCTGGGCTTCAAGAGGATCTGGGCATGTCGGATACTGTATGGAATGCTGGCATATCAACGTTCTACGTTGGATACCTGGTTGGACAACTCCCTGGCAATCTTTGGCTGGCTAAGGTCCGCCCGAGCCTGCTGCTGCCCTCGATGATGATCGCTTGGAGTATCTGCACAATCTGTATGCCGGCCGTTACATCTGGCGTTGGTTTCTGCTTGGTTAGGTTCGTAACAGGACTGGCCGAGGCCCCATTCTTTCCTGGAATAACGCTCATGACTTCGTCTTGGTACAACAAGCACGAGAATCCAACCCGCATGGCTGTCTGGCATGCTGGTAACACGATATCCAACATTGTCTCTGGTTTCTTGGCGGCTGGAATCCTCCACAACATGAAGGGCATCGCCGGGCTCACATCATGGCAGTGGTTCTTTCTCATTGAAGGCGCTGCCAGCATTGTCGTTGGGATTGCTGCGTTCTTCATCCTCCCTGACTGGCCTGACAACACGCGATGGTTGAGTGAAGAGGAAAGTGAAATGGCTCAGTATCGTGTCCTGCTCTCCAATGGGGGCAAGCGGGAAGAGGTCGGAGGCACTTGGGACGGCCTTAAGGAAGCCATTAAAGATCCCTTCACCTGGATGTTCTGTGCAATGCACTTTAGCCTCATTAACGCGCAGAGCTTCAAAGATTTCTTTCCATCGGTTCGTTGAGTCTCAAGAGGATAACAGTTGGCATTGCTAACATTTCTCACAGATCATCAAGACTTTCGGCTTCGGTGAGCTGGAGACATATCTCATCCAGGCACCACCGTACGCTATCGCCTACATCAGTGCCTGCATTCTCGCGTACAGCTCTGGCAAATTCCAAGAGTCGTGTTATCACATCCTCGTCCCGATCATCGTCGCGGCTGCGGGTTGCTCCATCCTGATTTCTACTCTCAACGTCGGAGCACGCTACTTTGGCGTCATCCTTCTCATCAGTGGAACCTACAATGGACTGAATTTGCAGCTATCCTGGGAGACAACACTGGTTCCCGCACCACGCGCGAAGAAAGCCGCTCTGATTGCCATCGCGAATTGCGTCAGTCAATGCTCACATTGGTTCTCTCCTCACTTCTTCCCGACAAGTCAAGAACCATTTTATCGTCTGGGCGGAGGACTCATTCTCTTTGGGTGCTTGTGCACGGTTGGACTCTGCATAGGGGTGAAGTGGTGGGCCAAGCGATTGAACAAGAAGCTCGATGAGGCAGAAGGCTATAGCGAGCATAGCGGTGTTGAGCGCGGATGGCGCTATGCTTACTAGATGAGCTTGAATAAAGTCACGTTGGAATGATACGCAAGCGACTGCTTTCGAGGGCGGACTACAGTGCCCTGCTTCGTTTTCACCAAGTGTATAGGAAGAACTCACGCTCTTATTGATTGTCATAAACTCATTATCCCCTGCTGATTGCGCTGTCTAGGACGCCCCTCTCTACCTGCTAACATCAGGTTCTGCTTGCATCCTTCTCCTCTCCCATCTCCTCACGGAGTATTCGAACCTGCTTCTTGATCTCGCGCCAAAGCACATTATTGTCCAGATCAGGGTCTTGCTCATCCATTTGCCGCACGAGCCAAACATAGTCGTAAAGTCCCTTGAAAGGTCGAAGACTTTCATTCTCACATGTCCGCCCGTTACTTGGCCGATCGTGCACTTCGAGGCATTCTAGGCAAACCCGTTCGCTGAAAGCATCCACATCCCTCGCAATGGCAAGTAGACTGGCCACCATGGCCTCTTGCATGTAAGCAAAAGAAAAGTCTTTGGTGATCTTGGCTACTGCGGTACACAGCTTGTCGGGAAAGTCGACTTCTTCGTTGTCGGCTAATTTTGACTGCCAGTATTTCATGTATGCTACACGTTCTTTCTCGTTGGGGTTCGGAAACAGATACTTGCGGTCGAATCTAGAAGGCCTTTTAGCGATTCCTGGGTCCAATCGATCAAGGTGGTTGGTAGATCCGATCATGAGGATGCCATCATTCTTTTGGATACCATCAACGGCATTGAGAAAGTAGGACCGCACAGAGTCAGTCACTATGGAGTCCAAGTCTTCAAACACAAGTAAACACGGTGCGGTCCTTCTGGCCAAATCGAAAATCTGGGCGATGCTGTACTCTGGGCCAGCGAAGCTCGAAAGTGTCTTCACGTAGAGAGTGGGTACGGAGTCCTCCCGTCTGTACAGTGTATTCATGAGGGCCTTGACACTAATCGTCTTACCATTCCCGGGAGGTCCTACACGAGACGGTCAGCATGCTCTGATGCGTGCTGAACGTGCTGCTTACCATAGTAGATGATTCCACGCTTCCATGGCACCTTCAGTCGCTCGTATGTGCCACGGCTGTCGTAGAAGTTCTCCACATCATCTCGTATGGCTTTCTTCATGTTCGGGTCTAGGATCACATCGTCCCAGCTCGCTTTCTGAACACTGTTGAATAGCTCTGCGCTCTTCTGCCAATATCCGCCATCGAACACCCATATCTCGTTGTGTAGGGTGTTTCCCCAATTGCCTGCTTCGAGCACGAGCGTATTGGTCGCCTCCACAGACGCAGACAAGATGTATTGATTCACGACATCCGGATATGACCCTGTTCCATCTCTTCCGTCTACAACGTAGACGATGAACTCTTTGTTCCTCCAATCTACCAAGTATTTGCCAAATTTTACTGAGTCGCCCGTGTAGCCTTTGCCATTCAAACGTGAAGCTGGGGGAACGTATAAGCGCCATGAAAGGCGATCTTTGGCATTGCCGAGTGGTGAGACCCCTGCGTGCCCAGCAGCAGCATAACCAAGAATATTGCAGCCTCCTCTTGGGACGACGGTGAGATGAAGCTCTGGGTACTCGGCTCGGATGCTTTCTACGATGACGGCGTCGGTATTGACTCTGTTAGCAGAGGAATGCTCGAAGAAGCGCTGGCTCGTTGGATTGCTAGGGCCGTCTGGGCGTGCTCCAGCAGTTACAGTTGTGATGGACGAAGCTGGTTCGAAGTTCGCATTTGTTGGCGTCGATTGGATGCCACGACTCCAGCTGAAGCTCGATCGTGGGTCATTCCTCATCTTGATTGTTATGTATATATCGCATGGACGAGCGATGTGAACATAGAGCAGTGCTATCTGTTGCTACGCAGGCTACGCCAGGAATGATGCCTGCAGCTCAGCTGCTGCCGATCCCCAGGATCATGGCTGAGATGTTAGCTTGGCACACTCGTTGCAGAGTGCACAGGCAGCGACAGGCTTATTGTTTCTGCTTTCAATCAGTGCATCGCTAAGCAGCCGGTCGAACACAAGCAGGACTCGCAATGTCATGCTTCTGTGCGGACCTCGCTGCGTGCCCTCCGAGATTTCTCCAGCACGCCCAGCTTGCACCGGAGCTGGCCCTACGCTGACAGCCTTACGGAAGAGCTTAGCTTTATCGGCACAAGAACTATCTTTCTCGGTGAATGTCCGCGGCGGAGTTCGCATAGCAGGCCATTGTTGAATATGTGCGACTCCTCCAGTAGGGACAATGGTACGACCGCGAGTACGCGCTGCCAAGAGAGCTGCATACCGGAATTCTTGCGCCACTTTCTAGTGCATCTCGGATAGAAACGAGGTCGTTTGTAGACGCATATAATTTCATCCGAACGCAGGAATTTCGAGCTGAACCACAGCACCTTCCTACGCAGCATTTCGGGAGTTTTCAACTGACTCGCAGCTATCCGCCCTTGCCTTCTTCAAATCTGAAATTGGACTCTGCATTCGGCACCGAACATTGAAAATCTCAACCGCATCATCATCCCAACGCCCAGTCAAGCACTATGGGACACCAAGGAAAGACTGTTCTCGTGACCGGCGGAGGCGGGGGACTGGGCAGAGCCATCGCAGAGCACTTCATCTCCCTCGGCTCCAACGTGGTCATCTGCGATATCAACGACAAGCTTCTCGACGACTTCAAGCAGAAGAATGGATCCGACAAAGTGCTCGCACTCAAGTCCGACATCACATCTGAAGCGGATCTCGATGACCTTTTCGCGCAGGCAGAGAAGAAGTTCGGCTCCTTCGACTACATTGTTAACAGCGCAGGCGTGATCGACAAATTCAACCCCGCAGGTGCCATGGAACTTCCAGAATGGAATCGCTGCATAGGAGTCAACCTGACGGCACCAATGATGATCACAAAGCGTGCAGTAAATGCATTTCAGAGAGACAACAAGAAGGGTTCGATTGTGAACATTGCCTCAGTGGCATCTTTCAAGGGCTTTGCAAATGGTAAGTGACGCGAAGCGGATAATAACAAGGCAAGCCGATTTAACGTGTTTCCACAGGAGCTGCATACACCGCTTCCAAGGCCGGCCTGATTGGTCTCACGAAGAACACTGCAGCATTCTATAGGCTAAAGGGCATCCGATGCAATGCAATCGCTGCAGGAGCAATGCAGACGAACATCGGCAACCACCTCGCGAACGGTGACTTCAACATGGAGGGCATGAACGTGATGAAGAAGACTTGTGAGTAGATTGAAATTGTACTGATTGCGCTGCTGTTACTTACACGAAGGCAGTCGGTGACTGGGAAGGTGGATATGCCGACCTTGCGAAAATGGCCAAACTCGTGGCGTATCTCTCCTCAGAAGAGGCAGAAATGATCAACGGCGCTCTCGTGACTGCAGACGGAGGTAAGACTACTTTGGACACATATGACAGTCGTGCTTGCTGACCATGAACTCTTCACGCAGGTATCACGGCAGCATAGGCTATTGAGATCTAGTCGAAGCATGCAGACTGGCCTGCTAGTGCTTACTGCCAGAACTCGAACGCGCACTCATATCGATTGGAACCTCAGCTCGCTTGCCTGCTCATGTCTCGGCTAGAGCACAAAACAGCAGGGGAGCTGTTCTCCCAGACGCCACGTCCTATTTAGAGCATACTAAAGCAGCTATTGATGTGATACAGTGCAGCATTCCGAACAAAAGCCACATTCCAGCAGCGCCCATTCCTGAGCTTGTGTCGTCTTGGTGTGCTTGATTCATCGTCGCTGGTTGATGTTGGCAGCAGTACCCAAATTGTCGGACCCTCGGCCGAGATCGGTGGTCGCTGGCTAAATGGTTAAAAGTTGGTGAGGAACAAGCAATAGCGGCTCTGCCGCAACTCTATTGCGCATATTCCGCGTTGGCTCTCGCAGTGTTTTGCTTGTTTACGATGACGAAAGCGTCTAGAAAAGATGCTGTCATTGCGAAGAGCTGCTCAAGCCTTGGAGCTTGCGGAGATGGTCTGATATGACTGTGCCCAGACATAGCCCAGAAATGCTCGACATTGAATATCAGCAAAGCATACAGGGCGCTGTTCGCGTACAGAATACTGGCAGGGTGCAGGGAAATGGAGTCTCGCGTTGATTGCCATGCAACCGACACCCGAATGACTGGACACGGCCCTCCGCTCCGCCGCGAACGCGGGTTTGGGGAAATGGACGGGAGAGCGTGTGTGCGACCCATAATATTCTGGGGGCCGGAGACCCGCACCACTACTCTTGGGGGTGCCTCGGCCTGTCGTAGAGGCGTTGGCGAACATGTGTGCTCTCGCCTGCGCGTTTGGTGAGGGTCCGATGAGACGGATGTCTGTGGTTTGACGAGCTACTGGCGCCGCTACTCTGTGGCCGATGTGCTGAGTGACAAATGCGCCAAACTCTCGCACCGCTGATCTCTTCACCCTCGACGCCTCCTCTGCCGGCGCTTAGGTGTCCAGCATCGAGACAGCGGTGCGCGCCAAAGCCAGGCGTCTGCTAGGAAAGCTGCGAATCGCTCGCATCTCGTGCTGGCACCAGATCTGTGCATCGCCCAAGACATTTGGCGGGTGGGAGAGTTCAGCCGCACACGCCAATCGGCAAGCCATCAAGAGCTTATATTTCTTGGTCATACGTCAGGCCAAAGGCACATGCACACTCCGTCCGGGGCCTCCACCGCATCATCATCTCGATGGCCAAGCGACCTCTTCTGGACCAGTCATTGTGTCGATCGTAGCAAGCTGACAATTGTATTACGCGAATGTGGTGTTGACAATGTTCCCTACAACCAGAGTGTAGAGACTGGAGATCGCCTGCTGCAAGCGGCCTGCAAACACATGGTGTGTGGAGCAGAAACCTGAAAAAGCAGACGCGACAGAGAGCAGACTCCACAAGCAAAATGTCCACGGGGATCGTCGCGTGCGTGTGCAATTTTGTACGGCTTGCTAATCTAATAATGACAGCACCCGATCGGCATGCGATTGGCTCCCTCCATACCATCTCCAGTTCTTCTGACGCTAGCTCCCTCGCTGTCTGGAGAACGGGAAAAGGGAGTCCCCACATCTGCGGCACCTGCTGCTGTATACTTCTCGGAGCTATGAGCGCCGCATGCGAAGGTGGACCGCATTGCCAGCTTAGCCTACGTATATAGATGCCGTGTGCTCGCTCATCTCCTTTGATCCCTCTGCTGCACCCGGGTCCCATTGTTTGAAGGGCATTTTTCATTGTTTGTTTGTCCTTGCATCCTCTCCCATCGCACACCAGATCGCAAGACCTCACCATGTCGACGGCTCAAGAGCAGAACGATATCCGGGGAGGAGAGGGTGAGAAGCAATTCACCAATGGCAACTACACCAATGGTGCGAACGGTGTGAATGGCGTGAACGGCCACGACCACGCCAAGCAGAGGAAGCCATACGACTATGGCGGCAACCCGCTCTATCATGCGCACACCAACAGCGATCAGTCAGCGCGTCTCGCCGCCTTCGGTGGTGAGCTGCAGCCAGGTCTCTACAAGATCGATCCCAACCGCAAGTTCGCCAACCCAGCTCCACTGGGTCTCTGCGGTTTCGCCCTTACCACATTCTTGCTCTCGGCCATCAACCTCGGAACCCGAGGCTTGAGCGAGCCAAACTTGGTCATCGGTGCCGCCTTCGCATACGGTGGTCTCGTGCAGCTTCTGGCTGGTATGTGGGAAATGGCAGTCGGCAACACATTCGGGTAAGTTGAGATCACCGTGTACAACTGATTGATGCTGACCAAGTCTTCAGTGCTACTGCACTCTCATCTTACGGAGGTTTCTGGATCGGCACTGCAATCATCCTCACTCCAGGCGGTTTCGAAATCATGGAAAGGCTCGAAGCCGAGAGCGTTGACCCATTCATGAACTCATTCGGATTATACCTGATGGGCTGGTTCATCTTCACCTTCCTCCTTTTCCTCTTGACGCTACGCTCCACCGTAGCCTTCAGCTTCTTGTTCTTCACGCTGATGATGGCTTTCCTGATGCTCGGCATCGCCTACTTGAACTTCACGACAGAGGGACCAAACATCCCTTGCCTGCGCGCTGGTGGTGCTTTTGGAATCATCGCCGCATTTGCTGCCTGGTAAGTTGTGCAATCTCTCAATACGTTCGCGTTGCTGACATCCACACAGGTACAATGCGCTTGCCGGTATGGCCGACACCTCAAACTCGTTCTTCCTGCTCCCAGTTGTGCACTTCCCGTGGTCCGAGAAGGGACGCGAGAACCGCAAGAAGGTTGACAACAGCCAGGAACGCGCTGCTCAACAGGTCTAAGATTGTGGATGATGACAATGATACCCAGAGATGTCCCATAGAAGGGCAACACAGTACAACATGCCATGGCTGTTGGATGTGACCATGTAGTAACTGTTTCTAATAATGATTTACGATCATCATTCCCGTCATGTACCACTCTTTCCGGCTTCCGTACGCACCAGAGTCAGATGTTTCGTGCTCCTAATGGGACGTGCAATGAATGACTGGTCATCCAGCTGGGTCGATGCTGCACTAGCTCCGAATGGTTTGTGCTTCACCATTTTCAAGAGCTTCCGAAGCGCAACATCCAACGCATGCAACAAGACGCTTCTAAAAGTATTGGTCAAGACCAGAAGGCCAATCACATCGGCCCGACACGTAGGCTATCGATGCCCTGTTGGGTTTGCCAGAAATCTTTTGAGGGTCGTACGTGCGATCGGGTCTCTGCCAGGAACCGAGCACAAATGAGTGACTCCAGTTTTCCAACAACAGTAAGTAACGGAACCCAGCTTCTACACCATATGGTAAGTCCCGGATCGCGTCAAAGACCAGCTTCCAAGACGCGATGCCGGACGACATTCGAACGCCGTAGAGAGAGAAGACCTTGAGCCTCTTGCAGCTTCGGACCCAGGCTGCGAGGCGCGCAGCATCAATCCGCACAGAATTCAATTCGAGACTCTGGAGACAGGGCTGCTGAGAAATGCAAGAGGAGCGGAGACCAGCTGGCTACCAAGTCTGAGATGTCTGGAAGTACCGTTGCCTAATACGCATCTGCTTTGACTGTCCTCAATGCCATCTGGGGCCTACTCTCCTCTTCGATGGCCCACGTTCTTGAATGTTATTCGTCTGACGTGCTGCGAAAGAGGGTCAAGCGCCAGCTTTACAGGCGCCGTCCTGTCCGGCTCAAATGCGCCGCGAACGATATGCCCGAATAGCTGGTGGAGCAAGTTTCCCAGGTAGGCACATCTCGAGTGAGCCAAGCGGAGGCTTTTGAAAGTTTCCAAGGCTTGTGGAACGCGAGAACCGTGCACAACTTCGTCGACAATCGTGACCAGGACCTCCTCGGTATCCGATAGAAAGCTTGGTGTGAGGCCAGCGTCATCTTCGACTTCACAGAAGAAAGACATATGCTTTGATCTGAAGTGAATGCTCTGTTGGAGCTAGTATGGGGTACTACAACTCGTAGACTTAGGATCTCTGACAATGAGCTCGCATCCGGTCTGCTGCCTGCCTATGTCGGCAAAAGTGGTGTGCTTGGCAACATCCCCGACTTCAGCTGTTTTGGTGATCCATGATTGGCTGAGCTGTGGTGCTCTTCGACGCCATCCAAATGCCACGAACGCGGTTTGTGTCTGTATGATCGCTTGGCAAAACGATACTACTTACATGGTTCTGCGTGCGAGTACTCTGAGGGCATGGGGTGCTGAGAGAAAAGCAAATTGACTTGTCGGTATTCGAATCACACTCGAGATCTGGATCTTTGCGGCAAAGTTCAGATATGGTAAGAGAGCCG
Source organism: Cercospora cf. flagellaris (assembly GCA_005356885.1). NCBI lineage: Eukaryota > Fungi > Ascomycota > Dothideomycetes > Mycosphaerellales > Mycosphaerellaceae > Cercospora > Cercospora cf. flagellaris. The sequence continues at coordinate 4,535,525 of RJLU01000001.1, read as the reverse complement.
CCTTTTCGAAGTACTGCAGCCACAACTCAGGTGGCGCGCACCTTCATGACAATTATGCAGTCGAAACAGAGCCCCGCGTTATGGCAGTCTGTCATCCGGTTTACTGTAATTGGTCAGTTCTAGCAAAGAAATTGAGGCTTACAGGATGGCTAGCATGCTTAGCAGTCTGGGCCTTGCCCAGGCCATTGACTCTATCATACTTCGACTCAAATCTCAGACCCGAAGAGGAAGAGCATCGATGCCGACGTAATGCTTCGTTGCACCAAGCGTGGCCGTCTGTACCCACACTTGCAGCGAAAAGGCAATGAGACGTCGTTGTGTATATGCTCGGTACAAGCTTGTGCAAGAAGTAACTTGCGACCATGCTTGGGGCAACAAGCATTGTGATTCAAACATCAAGCCACCTCCACGAGGACTGATCGACACTTGTACCTAGATCTGGGAAACTGTTTCGCGTGGCAGCCAGGTCACAGCTCTCCGTACCGACCGCGTGTCGTAAACGGACTATGCCGACCTACTGCTGAAGCGGAGGCGAGACTCATCGATCGACACAGTTCAAGCCTCGTTGGGAAGGATGGCGGAACAATGCCCAGAGGCGTTGTGTCTCCTCACGGAACATGCCTCAAGGTCGTCAAATCGTGCCCTTCAGAAAGTGATTTGAACGCCACTCAGCACGCTGACAGCACATCGCCGTGATCATTCGCGCAGCCTCTCAGTACCTGAGCAACCTGCAGTCGATCGATCACTCGGAACTCGATTTCCGCAAGGCGACTTACTTCAGTGACCATGGCATGCGGACGGGGAAGTCTCATTCAGTTCGAAGCCGTGTCAGTTCGTTCCCGGTATAAGTAGGACCTTTGCTCGTAAGCGATCTGCCTTTCAAGTACGCGGTCGAGCCTCATCGTTCCCAAGGCCAACATGAAGTGCTCCGCTCTGTTGGCAGGCGTCTTCGCCCTGCAAGTTGTTGCCTTCCCATTCGCACTCGAGCAATTTGCTTCAGAGCATTTTGCTTCTCTCGACAAACGGCAGACAGTTCCCTCTAACACTCCTGGCTCTGCTGCAGCTCGGGCATTTAGTAGGAGTCGTAAGAATTGCGGTGTTCGGGGCTGCACTACGTTCAGTGCTACCGAACAGTACGTGTCCACCACCGGCACCTATGCCTACGCCAGTCCAAGGCCAGATCAGATCAGAGGACCATGTCCTGGGTTGAACGCTGGTAAGCATGATGCTGAACACAACGTAAGAACACGCTGACAGGAACTCCAGCTGCGAATCATGGGTAAGATTCGCCAAGACCAATATCAGACACATGTTAATCGTCCATCGCTCTCGTTCTGTAGTTACCTGCCACGAGCTGGTTACATGACCATCATTGAGACCATCGACGGCCTCAAGGCAGCTTATGGTATGGGAGTGGATCTCGCCGGATTCCTTGCAGCTTATGCTGTCATCGTCGATGGCGATCCAAGTGAGATGGGCCGCACTCCTCATATCTGGCTGCGCAGCTGATCAAGCCTCAGTCCTTGGAACCTGGTCTATCGGTGGTCCTCAGCCCAGCAATCTGCTCGCAAAGTCGCTGCTTGGCAAGCCCCAAGGCATCTCGTACTCACATAACAACTATGAGGGAGATGCCAGTATTGGTCGTGCAGATGCCTTCCTTAATGGTGGCGATGCCCACTCTTTGATCATCAGCCGCTTTGAGGAAGCGTACCGTGCTACCGACTTGGCTGTAAACGGAGGACAGCGTGATCGCTACACTTTGGACGCTTTCGCGCAGGACTATGGGAAGAAGCTGAACCAGTCCATTGCCACGAATCCATTATTTTTTGCCGCTCCCTTTAGTGGCCTCGTTGCACCTGCTGCGTAAGTCCATTGGCGGAGGCAAATAAAGTCGGCTGCTGACCTCTCTCGCAGGTACAACTTTGTCATCAACTTCATGAGCAACCATTCTGCAGCCAACCCCACGGGCTACCTGGATGGTAACCAGTTCAAGCAATTCTTCGGTGTGGCCGGCAGTCCGGGTAACTTCCGATGGCTGAGAGGTCAAGAGCGGATTCCAAACAACTGGTATCGGCGCCCATCAGATCCTGTCAATGCGTACAACGCCGTAGATGTCTTCCTGGATCTTGATGCGCAGTTCTTGGCATATCCTTATCAGGTGAAATTTGGAGGCAACACCGGCCGCACAGTATGTTCCCGTACTCGCTCATGAATGGAAAGTTAGCTGACCAGTCATAGAACTCCTTCACTGGTGTTGACCTCAGCGCTCTTACTCGAGGAGCTTTCAATGGCGCCAACTTGTTGCAGGGCAACAACTTGCAATGCTTCTTTGCGCAAGCCGCCCAGTCCGCCATTCCGGATTTGGCTGGCGCTACACTGGCTGCAGTGAATGGTATAGTCGGCCAATACTTTGGTGCCATCACCAGTGGCTTGAACTGTCCAACTGTAGGGAAGTACGACCAGACCTTGTTCAACAGGTAAGTCTCGGCCGGTTTCGTCCAGTCACGCTCTCTCTGACATGATATCAGGTATCCGGGAAGATACTACTCTCCTCAGCCACGGCAGGGACAGACAAACAATTGGTAGAGCGGGTACGAAATGGACTCGCAGGCTGGGAGTGATGTCTCGTGGATGACGTGTTGATCCTCGGGCATTAAGCCGCTCGACGGGTGCAGGTCAGGTGGTCCCTCCTGTATGAGTTGTGGCGTTTGCAGATTGAATGCATCCAGCTGTCGCGAATTGAGCCTCATTGCAGTCTTGAAATGGTGTCGCAGCCTGAACTGAGCAAGGAAGGAGCTTGACCGCGGCGAATTCGTCGCCGCTGCGCTGCCAAGCCACCGCCCTCCATCTTTGCATCTATCTTTAGCATCACAGTTTCCTCGCTTTCCCTTTCCCTGTCACTCCAGCTGCAGTATTGATGAACAGAGTCCAGATCTCGTTTTCTCATTGTCATGCTAGGCAGAAAGATGGTCCCTCGGCGGCAGCTCGGAAGACAATCGCATCCCCCGATCGACCCTTTCAAACGAGTGGTCAAAAGCCACTTTACGCGAAAGGCAGAAGCAACGGCCAACCAGGCCAGTACAGCTTCACCACTGGGCTGCATCATGCATGCAAGCAAGCAAGGACGGAATCTAATAGCTTGCTCAGAGCAAATCGCAAAGCTCTACCTTCAGTAAAACGCCTTGAACCCCACTGATAGGGCGAGACCTGCATGAAGCCGTCCTGCAGCAGCAGAGCAACTGCAGTGGATACTGATTGGAGCCTTGTTGACTGCACATCTGTTCTCGACTTAAGAAGTGGTAGAAAGGGAAAGAGTAGCACAATCGTTGATGCTCATTGAAGAGCAAAGCAGTTACATTCATTTGTTGCTTTGTGTTACATGCCCTCGCGGTGTAGGGTTTGGGTATCGTCGTCTTATCCGCGTCTAATATCCTTTCGTGCATTCATCAATGCCCGCATTCGCCTGTCCTAAACTCCAAAAATCCAGTTTCCTGTTGCGGCAGACTGTTCTCTTGTCTTATTCCGTATGCTTCCAATCAATCTCTGCCCGCGCGAACACCGTGACCCATATGCTACATGGAAGAATAATGCGTGGTTGTTGAGATTCATCTACTTCCGATGCGAGGCAGGCGGAGGACGCTTCTCGTCGCTGGAAACAGTGCCGCTGGCTTGGTGAAGAACGACAGTCCTCTTTTTGGTGGTGGGGCTCCCCTCCGAATTCGATCCGACTGTGGAGTATGCGGATGATGGACCGCCTTCCGTTCCTGTCAGTTCTGCAATACGAAGTGATGTGAAATGCTTGCACTGACCCTCAGACTGATAGTAGCATTCCGCCTTTCTCTCTTGTCGACCCATGTTGATATTGGTTTGGGATGAAGACTTTGGTAGTGGAATAATATACGACAGTTTCTCCTGAATGGGGTGGATTGTTCGCAATGTTTGTATTGTGTGGCAAGGTGTGATCAGATATCGAGTGTTTGCAGTGTGATGTGGCGAAGTCGCTCCAGTCGACAGTGGTGAACGCTGCGTGTGGTGTGGGAAAGGGAGACTTTATGAGTGCGACGGGACTGTGGTTGTTGGTTGTTTGTGATGCCCGACAGAAGTATATTACGTGCAACAGGAGTGTCAAGGTATATATACCGAAGCCTATTGCTGCCTCACGGCAGGGCGAACCTGGTGTCATAGCCCCAAAATACTGGCGGCGTTCCCAGAGGCCGCCTGCTTTCGGGCGCGGCGAAGCAGTCTCGCGATGGATCCTACAGGCCAGGCAGCGCTCGCAACAGACCATGGACCATGCCCGCTCGTTAGGATGACTCACCCAGTGCCGTCCATTAGGATGTCGAGCAAGGCCGCGAGAGCCCGCAAGTTGGCGCGACTTGGTACCTGCGAACGCATCTGCGCGCATTCCAGTGGTGCGGCCCACGCTTGACGCAGGCACTACTCCCGCTTCATTGGCCCGTTTCAGGCAGGGCTGACATGCTCTCAGGAGGTATACGTAGACGGCAACAATGCGTCGAGTCCAGTCGCGGCCTGTCAGTTCGAAACATTGCTCATTTCAGCGTCATGTTTTGCTTCGCAACATCCCACGTTGGGCTCGTGTCGCAAAAGGAGGGCGCGAAAGAAATCGCGCGGCCGGGCGGACGTCCGGGCAACGCCTCACTGTTCAAGGATGACAGTTCTGATGCTTGGACGAATCTGGCAGCAGAATTACTTCACGAAGGGGGTACGTCGTTCCGGAGAAGGATAAGTCTTGGTACGGAAAAGCCGACAGCCAATCAACGCCTAGTCTTTTTGTAGGTGTCGGATAATGTACCTTGCAGGCCTCATCAGGACGCGAAGATGGATCAGCCCTGTGTCGTCATGCTGCCTTGAGATCATTCTCTCACGACACGCTTCTGGACAGGGCGAGACATTGCGGACATGAGCTCCGCTGTGGGTCGACCACATCTTCTGAATGGGATCTGGAAGCAGATTCAGACGTCAACGCTGTTTCGACCACAGGGAGCGCGACGACACGCCAACAACGGCTTCCGGCCGACGCGTATCACGACGACTCTGGAATAGGCGGACGCGCCCTCGAGCCATCGACCTTGGTTGCTCGCGCTCGGCTCCGGCAAACTGCATTTCTTTGGTCTCCAGGTCCGCTGTGACAGCCTCACTGCAGGGAAGTCTGCAACTCCCCATAGCGACCGGGCAACCGCCAGTCTTCTTCTCCTTTGGGCTAGTGCACACACGGGGGTTTGTGCCCAACGTGTTGGGTTCTGATGAATATTCGTACATACGCCTCCAGGATTGCCAAAGAGCAAGGTCGTCATTTCACGGAACAGCCAATACATTTTCTGCGATCCTGCAGACCAGTCCAGTAGCCCACGATTCCGCAGAACGCCGCGTTGGTTATAGACTTCGTAAGGCGGTGATGAGGATCCTCTATGCGTGAGGCGACGGGGTCAACTTGCTGGACCTCGCGTAGATAGGTACGTACCACGTATGCCATCAGTTGTCTCGTGAGCTCTTCCCTCACTGCTGACGACTAGCCTTCCGTCACGAAGTTGTTGAGCGGAAGAGCAAGCCTGTACTGGATGATGTGCCTCAGCCTCAAGACCAACCACGTGTGAGGGGGTCCAGCACTGGACAGCAGAATAGAGATCCGAAGGCACTCAGTGCGCTTCCGTGTCTATCGCGCCCTTAATCGATAGCCGCCCTTCTCCGGTACGCAAGTTGCCTCAAATGAGCCGCAAAATGCAGAGATACAAGGAGCAAAGACGTGCTTGGGTGCCTTTGGCAGTAAGTGCAGTATTTCAAAGTGCGAACCTGGCGGCGAGCTTCTCTTTTACTCTTTGGCGGGAGGGCTGATGAGCAGTCAAACATACCTCCCCACCGATATTCGAGAGCGTCGGACGCGGGCGGCTCGTGCTCTGCTTTCGATGAATAGAATCGACCCGACAAGCACAGCCGCTTCTTGTTCAATCATCGATTCAACTGAGGACGAAACACAATCACCATCGCCATGGGTCTTCGACTGCCGGACGGGTACGGTCGATGCAATTTGGACATTCCAATCCGGAGATGTCGAGGGATGGCAAATCTGATGTGGAAATACGGAGCACCGCAGTCCCCAATGCGCAAAGAGTAAGGACGCTCACGCGCTGCTCACACCTGCTGTTCGGCCTGCTGTTGCACTTGCCGCGTGTGAAAGAGCGCTAGCGCGGCGGGTTATGCAGCTAAGCCGGCACGCCAAAACTATTCCATCTGAACTGAACTGAACTCCGCCCGATCAGATCTGCGAGAATCCATCCACTGCTCAAGTGCGCCAAGCAAGATGTGCGGCGAGTGGGCGCACGTCCTCGACGAGGCCGATACAGCAACTGCTCGACTGATCATTAATTTACAGCTCGATGATCTGGTTTCTTTAGCGGCATGCGACCGCGCCAACAGAAGCGGAGATGTCCCAAGCGACGGAGAAGTGGCGCGTCGATTGTACGCTGAGGAGCTTCGCGAGTAAGTTCGAGAAGATGAGGGGTGCTCTAAGTCGCCAGCTGAACGCCGCACAGATGTCTTGCCAGACTCGACCCGGCGCCTTCTAGCAACGCTGTCTCGCCGCAAAGCATGGCCGAGGAATTGATGCAGATCCAGCATCAGGCTCTGAGAGACAGTCAGGCGTGTATGAAGCGCCATGAACAGAAGGCCAAGAGGGAAGCAGCCGCCTTGGATGCAAGTGAGCTTGCCACTTTCGCGCCTGACCTCGGTGAAGGGGCCTCCGCTCAGTCGACTATCAACGGCTTAGGCAAGAGGGCCAGAAGTGATGATGATGCCTTCCAGCCCGCGAAGCGTCTCCAGGTCGACGACGGAGGGCACAGGAAACGTCAAGATTCTCCTCACGATGGAGAATATCCCCTTGACTCAGCCACGGACTTCAGCAGACCGTCGCCAACCATTTCGAACCCGGCACCTCCAATGGTCAGCTCATTGACAGCGTGGAGTCCTGTGCCTTCGGCCGACCAAGAACTTCTTCAAGGCACATCTAAGCCAATACCAAGGGTCAAGCTACCGCCCGTGCGACCCAACAATGAGACCATCGGCACGCCTTTCCAAGCCACCGCCGGTGATGGCCTTTCCAATACCCAGGCGTCTCGCTTCCAGAGCATCACATTCCAGCAGCCATATCAAGGCAAGAGTTTCGAAGAGCTGAGGGCCGAAGACAGTCTGCAAGGAATAAGATACGGCAGCCACAACAGCAACGGCGATGGCAAAGCAGGAAACTTGAATACGGGCACTGGCTTTGGTTCACGCCCGGTGGTCAAGCTGCCGGACCCTCAAACGAGTCACTCAGCACGAGCTTTTGGGTCTTCTTCGTTTGGTGCATCCATATCCGTGTGGTGCAATGACTGCATGAAGTCAATCGCTCCGCTACGCGCTCGCTACACATCCGCCTGCGCAGACAAGCATACCTACTGCATGAGTTGCGTTGAACAACGCTTCAAGTGGGCCATTACCGACGATGCACTATTCCCGCCACGCTGCTGCGGTCAAGCTATCGATCCGGAGAAGGTAAATCTCCTGGTTGACTCGAAGACTATGGCTGAGTACCAGGCGAAGCGTCTTGCACAGCACGCCTGGCCCCCGGGTGTCGAGTTGGGGAGGTAATCGTCCTCAAAGTGTCGAGTACGTTCAGCGACATACCTATTGTTGAGAGACTCTAAAGCAGAGAATTTGTTCACGAGAACGAGCGAAATACCCATTGATGGCACCCAAAGATGTATTTGACCAGAGAAGGGAGTGAACAGTGATAGTCTGTATTCCAACAACGAAGTCGCTCGGCGGCCCCTTCTCTCCACTTCCCCGCGTCACTTCATGGCCCGTGCTTGACACTAGCAATGCTCGTCACGTTCATGTGCTTCGGTGTGTTCGGCTGCTCCCTTCAAGTCCAACAACCACTTCTTCCACTATATCTTTGCAGGCAAAATGGATGTCGCTTACGATCACATCCAAGAAGAGGCATTGTCGCCTGCAGAACGCAAGAAAGCCGAAGACGCCGCATCATCATCCGCCGACAGCACCGAACAACAACCAGCAAACACTCTGAACACCGAGTTCCAACAGGCCTTCCAAGCAGTTTCTGCTTCACCATGGGGCGCGAAGCTTGGCGGATGGTTCTCGTCAGCCCGGAAGCAGGGCGAGACATTCTACCAAGATCTGTCTAAAGAGGCAGCCGAGGCGAGCGAGCAGGCTACGAAAGGCTTCTCGAGCCTCAGGGAACAGGTTGTACAAAGAACCCGGGACATGAGCGATCTGCAAATTAGCAGAAGCGATGTAGACGGGCCTATACCCGGGCAAGAGGAGATTCCTGGTGTTGCAGCACCGGCGCAGAAGAAAGAGGAACAGACTGAGGCTGGAGCAGCGAAAGATGCCGACACGGAGAAGAAAGATGGGGAGAACGTACCAGAGAGCCTTCCTGCAGATATCGTCAAAGAAGCCGCGAGTCTGGTATCCATATTCCGCACCACAGCAGCGCAGAAGCTCAAAGATCTGCAGAAAGCTGAAGATGCTGCCGATGAAGCTCTGGTCAGATACGGAACGAATCTGAAAAACTTCCTTCGCGACGCGGTGACAATATCTGCCCCCGAGGGCGACGACAAAGCAACCTCAGAAGTGCTCTTCTCTACTGAAGATGCTGGCACAGGAAAGAAGGTCTTCCACAGTACTCGTCTTGACGCTCAGCTACATGCTATTCATACCTCTGCTGCGTCCTTCACAGATGAGCCTTCCGGCGTCGAGTGGGAAAGCTATAGAGCAGGATTCGACGTTGACAGTAAGACGGAAGCGATCGCGAAAGACTTGGACAAATACCCAGAGCTTCGAAAAGCAATGGAGAAGCTCGTGCCGGAGAAAGTCGGCTACAGAGAGTTTTGGATGCGATATTATTATCTCAGGAAAGCCGTCGAAGCAGAAGAGGCAAGGAGGAAAGAAGTGCTAAAGGGTAAGTCTCACTTCAACTCCAGCATCGATAGTGATGGTATTTGTACTGACGAACCTCGCGCAGGCGCCACTGCCAACCCCGAGGAAGAAGTCAAATGGGACGACGACGATGATGACGAGAACGAAAACGACAGATCAATAACGCCCAATGCAAACGCTAGCTCAAGCAAACAAGCCAGCGCGTCTACCACAACTCTCAACGCAACAACCGAAAAGTCTGCATCTGGTAATGGAGATGGCTTGCTTAGTCCCACCGAAGCCCGTCGAAGTGAAGACGGGAACAAATCTGTCGCCGACTCAGATGCAAGTTACGATCTGGTTTCGGGTGCTACAAGTCGTGCGCCGGGAAGTCCAAAGGATAAGAAGAAGGATGAGGATAGCGATGATGATTGGGAGTAGAGAGGCCAAGGCAGGAAATTCAATCACAGAATTGTTCCAGGTGTTGGTTGACTTTTGGCGCCCAGGGGCGTTTTATTATTGGCGAAGGAACTCGATCGACAGCGTTTACATTATGATACCATTGCTTTGTCCAGGAATTGAAGCTGCAGTGACTCTTGACAACGCAATTAAAAGCTCCCAGTTCACGCTGCTCGTGCAATTGGACACTTTTTGAGGTGTTCTTTTTCATTCGTTCGTATCTCATCATTTCGTCCCTTCTAAACTTTTTTGCACAAAAGGCCACCATAGAGAGCCTCTATCCCATAATACAACACAAGAAGGGGACAATCACTCCCACCTCTCTTTCCATTCCTTGGTAATCTTTTCCAAATCTCGATTCAGTCTCCTTTCATCATCTTCAGTGACGGTGCCTTCCATACTAAGTCTCTTAGCCTTAGTCATGACACCCTTGAACTTTTCCTGCAGATATACTTCCGCCTCCCTTCGCTCCTTGGCCTTGCGAACCAAGTACTTCATGTCGTTATCTTCGACCGCTCGCGCAAAGACTTTCCTCATATGCGGGGAATACAGTTGACAACTGCAGCCGATGCCCTCGCTATAGACAGGCTGAAGAGTGCGATTGAACTTCTTCGCGAGTGATTTGTTCTTTTTGATCTCAGGCTCCACAACGGACTCAAAGCAGTCTTCGCACACCGTGAAAGCGGGAGCGAGGTCGGGAATGTAATGCCAGAGAGCACCGATGAGGAGCGTATCCTTGGTGCACTCCCTCAAGCGAGTCTTTCGTTCAACGAGATCGATCAGAGGCATAGGGTCCGCGTTCCTACGAGCAGCGAGTGCTTTCTCGTGCAGTATGACCAAAGCATCGAGGTAGGACGAGAAACGAGTGCTGTCCATGCGAATGGCACAAGTACTCTTGGTGTAAGATGCACGTTGTGGCAGTCGAACGAAAATGCCGGAAAGCGTGGGCAGCAGACACTCGATCTTGCGAACGTCGCCGTAACACAAGTGGAAATCGCGAACGAAAAGCCCGTCTGGGTCGCGCAGGCCGTACCAATTTTGAACGGATTGTATTCCTCCCGGGCACGGGGCGCTGGTCTCCTCGATATCTGCAATGTCTTGCAACAGTGTCAGGTCCGTACGGTGTTGTTGAAGAGTGAGGAGCCAGGCCAGACGTATCCAAGGTGATCCAAAGGCGCAACGAACTTTTTCGCTGTAGCTCCTCGGAAGTGATCGACGAAATGAATTGCGGAATATAGTTCTCTCAAACAACGTATCTATACAGTCAGGACAAAAGTCGATGTTGGTGTGACCCGTGATCGTGTACCAGTCATCTTTGCCGGCTACTGGTTCCTGTCTTGGGCACGCAGGCAAGCCCTTTCTGGACAGAGCTGCAATCTCTTTCTTGGTCTGAGACGACTCAGCGAAAGATGCCTGTCGAGATGTGGTCATTCGAGGTCGCCCTTCCGGAGCACGCATATCTGTGGTGGTGGTGCTGGTCGAGGGTGCGGCAGAGTGCATTCTGTTCAAGCTTGGCCGAGGAGGCTGCAAACTTGACTGAGCAGAGCTGCTGGACGCCGGTGTCGAGGTGCCAGACAGCTTTGCAACATCGGACGAAGAGGAAGCCGGGAAGGAGTTTTGCTTGACGGGATTATAGGCGTACTCTTGCTCAGTCGGCATGAACATGGTGGATCCCATAAGGCTGTGATCTTCCGGATATGGTAAACTTGGCGAAGACTGTGCAGGGGTGAGGCCCTTCGGAGAAGTTTTCCGAGGCCAGTCCACCGGTGGCGCAGACAGTGGAGCTGAAGTTGGCGCTGCATCATGTGGGACAGCAGATGACAGCCTCGAAGGTGGCTTGGTACGCCTTGCCGCATTTGCTGCAAGCAGAGCCGTCCAATCTAGATCTGTACGAGGCATGCGTGGAGCATCGCCTGGAGTGCGTGGAGAAGGCGATGTGGGTCGCGAACTGGTTGCAGAAGGTGGCTTGGAGCCAAGCAAGCTGCCCTCGCGAGAGATGCGAGCATCCTTGGAATAGTCTACGCTTGCAACGGGCGAGCGTGAAGGCGACGGAGGAGCGCCGTTGGCAACAGACCCTTCTCTCGACACCGGACGAGATTGTGCATAGCTGGACTCTCGAGATCGAGGGTAAGCCTCTGCCGACTTGGGGTCAAGTCTCATGGCGCCAAACGAGGAAGGCATGTCCTGAGCTTCACTCAACGACGTCGCCGCCATGAGCGGAGTAGGTCGACGGGACTTGTCGACGTTGAGCTTGTTCATCGTCGGCAGGGTGCTTTGAGTATCAGTATTCCTCCTGGCATCCAAGGCTGACCGGCGGATCGGAGGCGCATGAGCAGAAGGCATTCCCGCAGTTTCGCTGCTCATAGCATTTGGGAGATTAGTGAAAGAGCCGCGGGGACTCTCAGTCAAAGGCAGCTCGGTCAGCCGCTTGCCACTTCCACGAAGACTCTTCGCATCGGCCGGTTTGCGGTCATTGTCACTGTCGTCGATGGCACTTTCATTGCTACTCCTGTCCGATGTGAAATAATCACGTCGTTGTCGAGTGCTTGGGCTTATCCGGCCAGAGTCTCTACGCGGCGACGAGGGTTTAGGCCCGCTGCCATCGAGGCGAGCGCCGCGGCCGACGCTCGCGGCAGACGAAGGCGGAGTCAGATGGCTACTCGAAGAGGACTGCTGTGATAGCTTGGTCGGCCTGGTGTAAGCGTAAGGCGTAGCAGTCCGGTCGGTAGCCTCGGGCACGCGCTGGTCGTTTTTGTTGATCTCCAACCTGGAAGGCCTTCGGCGAGCCTTGCGTACCTGCTCATCCTCACTGGTGGGCGGCGTGGGCAGAGTGCCAGTGCTGCTTTGGCTGGACTGTTTCAGCACGAAGCGGCGTTCGTGCTGATTGACGAAGTCTGGATTGTCGACAATAACGGGATCCTGGTCGATCGAGCCACGGGATGGGACCTCATCTTTGCCAATTCTCTTCAGTAGGAGCAGCGAGTCGGCTTCCTTCCGCAAGGCCACAGCCTCGTCTTCGGCACAGGGCTGAGGTGGCCATGAGCGGCGCTTGCGCAGTGGGGTGCGGTATGCCTGAGACGTGGCGGAAGTCGAGGGGGAAGGCGGGTAGTGGTATCGCGGGTCATATCGATCGGTACTCGGGCGACTCGAGTATGTTCTGCTTGACTGCTCAGCCTCACTGCCCGTCACCTGCTGCACACGCGGTCGGGCATACCCCGCTCTTGCATCGGTGGGGGAGGGCGGCGCGTGGGTTGGACGTGAGGGCCGCGAAGAAGCAGCAGGTGTGGTGGGCGCGTAGGGTTCGTGGTAGCGGCGGTCCATCTGGCAGGCGGGTCGTGTCAAGGCATCAGTCGTGGGTCGTGGCAGCGCAGTTCATATCAGCATTCGAGGCATGGCATTCGGCGGGAGAGACAGGGCAGCGGGAGGGGTCGTGGAAGAAGAACGCGGTCGTGTCGCTGGTCGTCGCACCAAGGCCCACATGTTCGTACGGCCCTGGTTGAGGTGAAGCTGCTGCGCCGAGAGGCTTTTCGCACATGTGGCGTGACGCATGCTCGACGGACAAGCTATCACCAGCGCGCGCACCAGACGCCCGTCTGCAGCAGCCCGCAGCATTACGAACGTGCGCCCAATCTTTCCCCTCGATCAACGACGACGGGAGCGGCCGGCCGTCGAATGCGAAGGGCGCGCTCGCTGGCCATGTCTCGGCTCGTCTGTCCCAGCAGAGTGGCGATTGGCGCGCCGCATGTTCACCGCCACGGCCTGCATTTTCCCGACATAGCGTGAATCATTGTTGGGCGAGTACTCGCCCGCGATACCTGCACCAACACGCCAGAGACTGGAGAGCAACCAGCGCCAGGCACAGAAGCGCGACTCGTCCGCGCTATCCGGCGCGCATGCACGCCAGACGCACCCATCAGCGATCGCGCCATGATGGCCTGCATAGCCACGCCTTGAGGGATTCCAGTAGCTCCGCGAGCTCCCTCTGCCCAGCATCAGATGCAGCGCAATTGAGGCCGCCCTCGACTCCACACGGTGGATAGACGACTATGGAGTCCCGCGAGCTTGCTACAGTAGTCGATGATGCTGGGCGAAATGCTCGGTCGCGTGCTCATGCGCTCGATCGGCGGCCCAATTCCCTACAACACACGTGGAGACGCTGTTGGGAAAGCTGCTCCAGTAGACTTTGGCTGGACGTTGAAGACCCTGGGTCTGCCAGCGAGCCAGCCGTCACCGTCACCGTCACCGCGACAGCCGCTGCAATTGACGTTCACAGCAGAAGCAGAATCTCACCCTCTCGACTGCGCTGTAGACGTCGCCAAATGCCGCCGCAGCGTCCCAAGCCTCCTCAGGGACTGAACGAGAACGCGTGACGTGTTCCATCCACTCCACAAGATTTGGGACGCGCCGAGCTTCCGAGGGAGCATGGCAGCTCTCTATGCGCGACTATTCGGTACTTCAAAAACACGCGTTGCGTTTCCACATGTTGCACAAGACGGGGTCTTCAGAAGCAAGTGTCCGAGCGAGCGTACCACTTACTGCACAGCCTCGCAGTCACAACAGCGAGACTTCTGACAATACTATTGACTCGGACCGGAGCTGCCTTGTTCCAGCTGCTACTGATAGAATACATGCTCACATGCGGCAGGTGCGCGCGTGCCCAAGTGCTCCCACACCTTCACAATCATGGCCACGTCGACCTGGAATTGGTTGGCACAGCTCATTTACATTCGCATCTCAACGGCGTTGGCCCTACATCAATCAGACTCGACGCCTTCCGCCACGAGACAGACTGGCACCTCATGCAGGACTGAACTTTGACTCCGTGATCAAGCAAGAACCCAGCAGGCGGGCACTGCCACCCTTCTCATCCATCATTCTGCATTACTTGGGACGGAACTACTGCAATAAGACAGCAACATACTGTACTCCCGTCCGGCGATACAATGGTTTGCAGTCGACGCTCCACGCGGTTCGATCGACGGGACGGAAGCATGCTGATACTGCCTCTTGCTGGCACCTGAGACGTGTCGACGGGCTGTGTTCGTCCCCAACGCAACCTGATTCTACCCATTCGAATGCCCATCGACATATCGGTCAGTATTTCTGCGCCATTCCTTGTTGCATGCGATGTGTCGAGCATAGCAATGGATACATCACACGGATCCTCGCTGTCGTAACCGCGGAAGCATCGCCACCAAATGCCACCCTCAGTGCTTGGCTTCGTTGAAGAATTCTTTGAGCATGCACCTGATTCCAAAGTTCCGCCTGCATTCCAGCACCAGCAGTGTTGAGAGTTCTGGAACTTCTGCCGCTCTGCTCATTTCGAACAGCCATTATTCTCGCGTCGGATGGGGAGAAACAGCGAATGCCGTCAAGTGCCGGAGGCGTCTTCGCCAAGCATCACTATGCTATCCACGCGACCGGCTACGTCCGTTGCCGCCCTCGGTCTAGGCTAAAACTGTGGAAACTTGCTCAATGTCAAACTCTTGACCATTTCGCCCGCCCACTGTTGCGGTTTTCGTAGTTTTGAATGAATTGAAGCAGTAAGTGGACCAGTTGCACAAAGAGAGCGCCTTTCATACTTCTCAAACTTGCTCAACGAAAGTCTTGGCATCCTATTGACCTACATTCCTCGAACGACCATCCTAGAAAGAGACAATGCCATTCAGGACCTTGTGAGATCTGGAAGTGTATGCTGACTCTTATTTTCAATTCACTGGAGGACATAGCCACGTGGAAGTGAGCCTTCTCGACAAGGTACCACGATGGCCTCCAACGACCACATCTTGGTCGCTCGACAACATATCCAGAACCACAGCGAGTCAAATACTCACTACTGGGCATACCCTTCTCGGACCTTACCCTGCACCAATGATGCTGGTTCCTGCGAATACCTCGAGCAGGTATACAGCGGCCATGTCCGATCAATGCTGTACACCTTCATACTCTGGGGCGTGATCTTGGGCATCTTCCTCCTCTGGGGCATCGCAAGGATATGGAATTCTGGTCGAGCATCGCATGGTACGGCAGCCTTGTTTTTCGAACTCGCTTCAAAGTTTCAGCCACTACGACGACATCTCCTACCGGATGCTCCTATGCGATGGCTCTTCGGACGAGTCTCCAGAGTACAAGTTGCCATCCTCTCCGTCATGACGGCCTACCTCATCATCTTCACCTTCGTCGGCATGGAATATCGGATGTGGAAGACGCCCGTCAAGGGCACAGACCTCTTCAACACTCGTTCCACGCTTGGGACCTGGAGCGATCGTATCGGAGCCCTGGCGTACGCTCTCACTCCTTTCGCTGTGCTGCTTTGCATGCGCGAAAGCGTGCTGAGTCTCATCACTGGCATCCCATACCAACATTTCAATTTTTTGCACCGCTGGCTGGGCCGAATCATCTTTGCGCAGTCGCTCCTCCACACCATTGGCTGGACAATTATTGAAGCCAAACTCTACCAACCTCAACCTACCGTGGCCGAGAAGTGGATCAAGCAGCAGTACATGATCTTCGGCTGTATTGCCATGATCCTCATTCTCCTTCTCACGGTTTTCAGTCTGAAGCCTGTGATCCGATGGACAGGGTACGAGTTCTTCAAAATCACGCACTGGTTTATCGCTATCTTGTACATCGGAGCCTGTTGGGGACATTGGGATAAGCTGTGGTGCTGGATGGTGCCTTCGCTCGCGCTCATCGCAATCGATCAAAGCATTCGAGCATTCCGCACGCTATACATCCACATGGGCGGCAAGAAGACCTCTGGCCTTGGGTTCAAATGTGCTCATGCTGAGCAGCAAGTCTTGACTGATGACAACGGAACAGTCCTTCGACTGGACTTCGACTACGAACATCGGAACCTCGGAGGCTGGGAAGCCGGACAGCATTTCTATCTCACATTCCCGAGTCTGTCAATCTGGCAAGCGCATCCTTACACTGTTTCCAGCGTTCCGGATGTGAGGAGTAAACTGCAGCATCATACATACCTCATTCGAGTACGAGATGGGCAGACGAAGAAGTTGGCCGCTCTTGGGCATGGAGCAACTATACCTGTCATCCTATCTGGACCCTACGGCAACGCCTTCCCAAGCTACGAGGCACAACATGTCCTCGCAGTCGCTGGTGGCACAGGCGTGACGTTCACCTGGCCGATCATCATGGAAGCCGTCCGACAATGTACCTTCACCGCCGCCGTGGTGGACTTTGTCTGGGTCGTCCGGAAAGCAGAAGATCTCATGTGGCTATCAAGCGAACTGGGTCAAATGAAGAAATTGCTGTCTGAAAAGCTAGGATTGAGCATTTCCATCTACGTAACAAGAGATGTCAAACACACAATCAAAGGCAAAGAGAAACTCTCCTCTGACGAAGTCAACGAGAAAACAAAAGAGTCCGGCATCGAAACCAGTGTTTCGTCACTATCTGGACGCTCAACACTCTCTCTCGACGAACTGCTTTCGAGCACAGACTCGAGGTTTCGAGTGCATTGGTTGAAAGACCATCATCCTTCTGTTGCGGAAATCGTGTTGGATTTCGCAGAGAGAGCGAAGGATATCGGTGGCGGACTGGAAGTTGTGGGTAGTGGGCCTGAAGCCATGGGATCGGATTTGAGAGCTGCGGTCGCACGAGCTAATGTGAGCGAAGCTGTGAACTTCTATTGGGACTCGAGAGGTTGAAGAGCTAGAGACAAAGCATTTTGTTAGCGTTTGCATGATATATGAAGTTACGGTATTGCATTGCTCTGGATGGTGAAAGACTTACTATCATCGGTGAGGTTGGATCGTGTTTGCGTGCTAGTGTGGTGTGAGGTTGAGTGATCGATTGAAAACAGGAGTCTCGGCCGTAGCATTACAAGTTGCCGCCATCAACCCTGCAGCCATCGAGCGTCGACAGCTCCAGCAAGAGGTCGCCATAACATTAGATCCGCGTGACACTCCTCCCACGTTCGAGCGCGTGACATTTCAGCCTGACGACTAATCGCTGCTAGAAAGTCATAAAAATGGTCGGGTCGTCCCATCGCACTGAGACCTTGAGGCGCCGACTTCTGATCAAATATGACTTTACACCACTTGAGAAGATTCTGCCAGTGTGGCTCCTTGTGCACATGCAGACGAGCTGGTGATCCGGAGACTCTGGCCCATTTATGCATGAGTACCATGTCGAGATGGTGAACTTGAAATACCCACTCGTTCTGCTTCAGCCACATTTTCTTTGCTTCGAGTCGGGTTTGGCGACATGTGCCGAGTAGGCCTGGAGGTTTGAGGCTTGGAACGATTTGAATTCTGTTCTTTTCGAGTACAACGTACTCGTAGATCTTGTTTCGCAACTCGGGTGGGAGGCTGAGCAGTGAGGCTTTCTCCTAAAGATGGGTCAGTAATCCAGCAAGGACAGGGAAATCTAGTAGGCGCTCTTCCTTACCTTCTTCTGCACAACGGTGCTTTTCGAGTCCAATGCACTCTGGGCGGTCTGCTTCTCAGGCGTAGTTTCTGGAGCTGCACCAGTGGTAGCACTTGTGCGGATCGGTCCTGCATCTTCTCCTTTCCGGCGTTTGTTTGGACTCGATGGTCCGTCTGCTGAGCGTTTGAGCCCCATGGTCGATGATGAGAAGGACAACCGATGATGTGCGCAGAGGCAAGTCGAAGGTGAGTTGAAGCAAAATGCGGATGAGAAGTGAGCAAAGACAGCCGGCAGAAGTAGACTGCGGACGGGTCTTGCCAAGCTTTGCCCATTCACTCGATCAACTTCGTTCACCTTGCTCACGTGGCCAGCCTGTGATGGGCGTAATGACGAGATTAGTGCTATGCAAGAGCGAAGCACACTATCTTCGATAAGCTTATGTCTGCGTGTATAACTGCTTCGGATTCTGGAACATTGTGAATGCAAGCTACCATCGACTCTCCTAACTTGTTCCCAGCTTTGGACCAGTAGACGTCGGTCTGAGCTTAAACTTCAGCCTCTTCCGCAGTGTTCTGCTCCTGCTCCTACGCATGAACCTCCTCGCCCTCTCCTGGAAGTGCTCTCTAGCCATTTCGCCCATCTTGTCGATCGACTGCGTTGACGTCCTTTGCTGCTGTGATTATACTTGTGGCGAATCAGTCGTCAATCATCCTGGAGCTTTCAAACATACTCACATGCTCAGTGCTGATGTTCGAAAAAATGAGGGTGGTTTTGCTCTTCTTTTGTGAATCGCGCGATCGAAATACAAAGATGAAACCTGAAGTGAAAGGGAATTGCGCTGACTTGCCGGGAGAAGGTCATCTTTGCTGCGGCCAGACGCAGAGAGCTGCATGCGCTGTGCCGTGTTCGCCGTGTCACATGCCCTGCATGGCACAGGCGTTCAGAATTGTTTTCTTCAAGTCGTCCGCACTCAACTGTGCGTTACATGCGATCTTGAGGGAAGCCGTCAAGTTGTTGAGGGGATGATAGTCGATTTGCTCGGTGTAAGCATTCGGATCCATGCATATCCACCCTGAGAGGTCTTGATGCGCCTATAATTCTTAGACCATGCTCGGTCGGCCGAGATGGCCAAGAGCCTCAAAAGCTGCAAGTCACGCTTGCAATCCTTCCAGGTGGCCGCACCAGACTGTGAAGTCAGGACAGTGGCAGCCCTGATGACCTCACGTCCTTGAGTGAGTGTCGGGCGCCTGAAGCAGTGGCGCCTGTGCGCAAAAATGAACTTGCACCATTCCATCAGAGCAGTCCAGTTGTTCTGACCCGTTGCATAGATATTGACGCGGACCTTATTCGGCAAGGGGCCTCCGTAGAGCGTGTGGAAAGCATACACCAGGCGACTATCGCAGTCTACAACCGTATACTGGTATGTGTTCCTCCAGAACCACATCAACTTCGTCTCGCTTCGGATTTGACGGCAAGTCATGAGCAACGCCGGCTGTTTCAGTTCAGCCGTGATTGTGATTCGATTAGGCTCCAGAAGACAGAGCTCATAAATGACATTGCGCAACTCAGCGGGCAGGTCCAGGAAGCTGAAAGAGTTCTGTCCGACTGTCAGTTGGCTCTCTACATGTGCAGATCTTGATGCATGGTGCTGGCAAGCCCATTGCGAAGCAGCCGATTTCATTGAAGGTCACAAGTTAGTGAGGCGGAGGTTACGTGACTCCTACCTCCTGTGCGAGTTCTGCCACCGCGCTCACGGCATCCACCAAGGTGACCAAAGACTGCCGATAGTTCGCTGTGACCTCAGCATCGTCTGGAGGACTCGCGGCAGGTGGCGGGCAGCCCATTGGCGTCTCGCCATCCTGTGCTTTGCATTCAGTGGTGAGCATGATCGCGAGTGGGTGATGTAGACACAAGTTTCGGCGGGTCGAGGAACTGAAGCCGATGTTGAAGTGGAATGTCGAGGAGATGAGGCATGGCGTACAGCAGCAAAGAGCGAACATCGACCTTGTCGGCAATCTACCACAGTGCTTTGTCGCTCCTGCCTCTTTCTGAGTTGATCTGTGCAGAATGCATGCTGGCTGAGCTCTTTCCGCATTCTTCTTCAGGGTGCGCTGTGACTCTCAGTGCACTTCTCAGGCTTGTCCGCTGTTTCAAAGATGCTTCACCGAATCGCCATCACACTCAAAAAGTCTACTCATTTGGCGAGAGCGAGAGCATCATGTGTATGTCATGCTGTGAATTAGACAAATGCAGTTTTGACGCCAAAGGAAGGAGAATGTCAGGCCTTGGCAGCCCGTGCATGTGCAAGCCCCACGTCAAACCTCAAGTGAATGCTCTCCTCCTCACAACAACGCAGCATGTAGAGAAATCTGCTTGCTAGTGTTGGGACCTCCCCACCAAAATGGCTCCCTCCATTGCTCAGTCGAGCTCCGCTCACAAGCCTTCGCCCACCGCGAACACCAAACCGAACCGGCTTCCTGCTCCTACCCTCTTCGTCGCTCCTCCGTCTCGCAATGCCTCCAACCTTAGCATCTCGCGCCAACAGCCCGCCGAGGCCACCGCGAACGCCAGACGCGACCCTTTAAACAGACACAAGTCTGCTCTTTCCCGTTCCCGAAATGCCACAGATAATACTTCGTCGCCCAGTGGAGAGGATGACAACAGCCCCAAGACACAAGCCTCTTATGGCACAGCACAGCCTGGGGTCATGAAGGCCTCTGACCGGGAAATCGAAGCAAAATGGCAAGAAATGCAAAATACGCTCAATGAAGTTGAGCTCACCGCGCAATCTTCCACGCAAGTCTTCGGCGAGACTCACGCGAAAGCCCTAGACGACTTGAGGAGGGCACAGATCGAGTTAGCACGAGCTTGGGGACGTGGTGATCAGGACGAAAAGGATCTTCATCCTTTCATCCATGATCGTTACAAAGGTGCCGAGGACATTGCGCGAGACAGAAGTAACGTGCACAGGCGAGGACGAGGGGACACGAATGCATCGGCGAGCACGGCTCTGTCTGATGAAAGCCTGAGATCTGATGTCACGAGCAAGAGCGGAAGAAGTCAGCTGGAAGACGAGACCAAGCAAGACATCAAGTTGGCATCGGAAAGGCGCGCGGCGAATGAGGCGTATTTCAAGAAGGTGGACGGCGGAGTGAGAGAAGTGGTGAAGAAGCTGGAAATTGTCGCTGAGGCTATGCGAGGCGTGGAAAGTGAGAGCAGGAGTCTGTGGAGTGAAAGCTCCACTGACCTGAGCGGAAGCGGCAGCACGAGGCAGAGAGAGACAAGCGACGAGACGAGGAACGGTAATGAAAAGGGTGAGTCCAGTAAAGCTCCACCCGGGTGAAGAACTCAACCACGACCATTGCATGAACTCACCTGGACACGGCGGACATGTCTGCGGTTGGAGTGCTTCGGCGTATGCGAGCCGACCGTCTACGCTACTGTGGTGCTGCACGGGCTGTAAGGACAGACCTGGATATTGATATCGCAAGCACTTGTCATTGCTTCCAGCGCTTATGAGAAATGGCGTAGCTTACGCTCTACCACGGCATCACGGGCTTCGCGCTGGGAACTTGATGTGTCGCCAACGCTAGCATGCAGTGTCCAGGACGGGAGAAAGGTACCTGACAACTGCTGACACCGTCGCGCGGTATTCGCAATCGCATTCTCCCGCGCATGCCAGGTCGAAGCGGTCTCTCACAAGGAGTCTTCACATTATGTCATTTGGCAAGCTGTAGCTCTGGGGATCGCGCTGATGGATCATCGATGGGATCGGCATCGGTTGCCGTCACCGCCGCCAAGAGCAACATCCATTAGCTTGGACGACAATGCAGCGCTTCACGATGGAGATGAGATGGCTGACACGGAAAGGCGATGCTGTGTTTGGATGGTAGTGCAGCGAATGGGTCGCTTTCCTGCGTTGTCGCGCGTAGGCGTGCAACAGGCTAGGTTGCAATGAGATGTTACTCCACTCTCGCGGTCAGAGTGATATATGACTTTGCATCATCTTGCGGGGTGAAACAGATTCAACGTTGTGTGACCGTTGTCGCAAGTGTTGACATCTCACGTCACTCGACGTCCATTGTCGACAGAGATCGCGAATGAGGTCGCACCTGTTCACAGCCAGCTCTCCAGAGATACGTACAAGCTTTGCGCAAACGCAACGACACAAGCAGATCGCATTTCGTTGCCTAGAACCAGATCTCGTGAAGGCATCCTCCTTGACCAAGCAGACTTGTTGAAGTCGACGCGGGTCGCCCAGTAGAACATTGGTCCTGGACGAGCCGAATCAAAGACATGAACTAGTGCACCAGACCTATCGTCCATCCAGCATCGCAAGTCGGCCTCACTAATGGCAAGTCAAACTCTGCATTGACCTTCTTCGTTTTGACAGAAGAACAGTCGCTGGTACTAGAGGCAGCCGCCTGCGAACATGAGCTAGCGTACCATACGCCAAGTGCAGTGAAGGTCTACATCCACGACACAGAGATATCAGTCAGCAATTCCTGAGGTATTCCCACAAGCAGGATCACTGCCGCATTTTCCCTACATATGTGACCTTAGCTGGCGCAAGCTTTTGTGAAGACTTCGCTTGTCCATTCGTGGATGACAGTTGACAGCTTTCCCCTCGCCCAACTCTTGGTCCAAAGTACCGATTCGCCGTACCACAGGAACTCGCCTAGTCAACTGCGATCCGACCCCTTCACACCCTTCAAGCAAATCCCCTCAATACAACCACAGTCATCTGCTAGTGAACCAGCAACACAAGCCAGTCGGAGACAACGCTTGATTATTCCCGGTGGTCTGACACAACCAACAAGCTCAAAGACACGTACCGGAAGGCGCGGCATACAAGCAGCCGGTTCATCTGACAATGAGCAGGATCAGATTGGGTTGGCCTAGAGGCGACCAACCAGAAAACGTAAACTAGTGCGCCAAGCTACTGAGCCAATCTAATGAAAGCTGCATAGGTCGCCCAAAAAGGTGCTTCCAGAATCAAAAAGCATCTTTCGCACAGTTCGCAACCCCCTTGCAGCATTCGCGTACTTCAGCTAGCTTACCACGTAGAGCCGCCAGTGGTGTACTTCGGAATGGCCATCGAGCGCGCTTAGAGCAGATCCCAACTTCAATATGCTTTCTACGTATTTGGTGCCACGCGTTAGTCGTTGGTTCCAGAGCCACGGGCTTGCATCGTTTCTCTTCCATATGAAGCGGCTGCACAGTACCTTATTATTGAGATGGAACATACGAAGACCTGGACAGGTATTTGGAACGCATCAAGATCCTGCTGGCAAGCATTCGCTGCTCGTTGACGGGACCTAGCGGTTGTTTGAGCAATGCGGTGCTTCTACCACTACCGCTCCCCAATATACCAAGCGAGCGAACGTTCGTTCTGGGCAACCCAGATTCGGTCAAAACTATGCATCCTTCCATCGCAAGAAGGATAGGTGAACCAGCACTATGTTGCCCTGTTGACGCTCTGACCAGTGCACTGGGCCAGACACCAGCCCACGATATCCATCGACGATCTTCGCGAACCACTCTCGAGCAGCGAGCACGCTCGTCATGTACCTTGTCTTGAGCCTGGACGCCGTCCAGCCACCTAGTGAAGCCTAAGTGGCCAGGATCCGAGTCATTCACTCCCATGTCGCCAAGACGTACATTGCATAGCGTACCAGGTGCACCACGATGAACCCGACCAATAGAGACAGAGAGGCAAACACTGTCAAGCACAAACCAATGCAGAGCATCAAGAGTATGGTGCAGCCAGGCCGTTCCATTCATAGCACTACTTTGTGCAGAAATGCATAAGATTTTCTTAATCCCAATACTTCACCATACCATTCAAATCACCGGTGACCACTTTACTCGATTCTCTTGGATGCCATGCAACAGATACGACAGCTGCATCACTGGCCTTGATCTTGTGCCACATCTTACAGCTCTTCCAATCCCAGAAGCACACAAAGCCTCCACTATCACCCGAAGCCACGATGCCACCATCCGGAGACACGGCGAGGTCGATAGCGTAGCCGGCATTGTTGTGTCCTCGAAAATCTTTCTTCCGGTTCTGGCGAATCTTTTCGCCAGTGTTGTAGACTTTGATGGTGTTGTCTGAGGATTGCAGCAAGACGGCGCCCTTGGCAGGATGCGAGGCTGACTTGACCATGGGGAACATGTATGGCTCCGCGATGAATTTGATGGGCACCGGGATGTTGTATTCCCAAGCTCGGAGAGATTTGTCGTCGGATGTGGTGATGAAGCGTCGGTTCTCGTCGCAGAAGGTAATGGTATTGACAGGGCCAAGATGGTGGTCGTACTCTTGGACTGGATTCTTCTTCTCTCCATCCGCAGGTAATCTCGTGTCGATTTGTACAATCTTGTTATCGTGCATACCGGCGAGAAATTCATGGCCGCTTGGGTTCTCAGGTTGCCATCGCACGACATGAGGCGTGCTGCCTGTGCTGAAGCGCGAGATACACTGTCCGGTTTCCGTATCCCACACCTTCATTTGGCGATCATAAGATGCTGAGAGGAAGCGTGTGCCGTCCGGTGTAAAGTCAACATCCACCACTGACTTGGTGTGTCCATTGTACGAACGCAATAGCTCGCGATCGTGGTATGCATCCCACAAACGGACTTTGCCATCTGCAGCAGCAGACAGCAAGAGGTGACCAGAGTTGGGGAAGTATTTGAGAGACGTGAGCGCCTTCTCGTGGGCATTCTTGCCATGCGCTTTGTACGTGTGCACAAGCTTCTTCGGATGGTAGCACTTCAGGTTCAGGTTCTCGAAGTCGCCAATCAGATCCACGTCCAGATCTTGTGGGACATGCATATATGTCCGACCTTGGTAGTCGTATTGTTGAGATCCTTCGAATGTGCTCGTCTCCTTGTCCTGGCCGACCTCGTCGTAGCTTGTGCCTGCTTTAGAGCCCCTTGTCGGCACGGGCACGATCGCATCTTCTTCATAGACAATTTCCTCCTCGCCGCTCTCGTCGCCAGAGACCTCAACCTCTATCTCTTCGCCACTGTCGCTGTCGATGCGTCGTTCTTCGTATTTCGCCCATGGTCCCTTGTATGAGCCTGCGCCGTAGACCTTGCTGCTGTCGCCCTTGCCCTCCCGCTTCCGCTTCTTCCCAGCAGCCTGTTGTTGCTCGACGTCACGATGTAGATTGCGAAAGCTCTGCTCGGAAATTGCGATTTCTTCGGCGTATCCTGTTGGCACCTTGCCTTTGGTGGACGTCTTGAACTGCTTCGTTTCAATGAGGTTGGCAGCGCGAGTAGGTGGCGCATTCGCACCGTTGCGTGCTGGTACGAGAGACATGTCGCTTTCTGAACCGATAATGAGTACGAGTCGCCCAGCGATATCGTCGTGACTTACCTTGCAGAAAGCACAAAATTGCTGTCGCGAAAGCAAGTAGTAAGTGACTGGATCGGAGCTCGGCTGCATCGGCGCCGATTCTGGGTGCCTGAGGCCTCAGGTCGCGTCGACCATATCGTCACGACGTGAAAGTCGAGCCTACACGCAACAACATCGATATGATTTCAACTCGTCAAACCTAACCATTAGGGCTTATATCAACTATGTCACGCCCTAGGAACCTACTCCAATGGTCGCGATCATTATTCGCTGACCGCACATGCCACTTTCAGCACCGACCCAGCTCTCTATCAGTTCCATCCAGATCCTACAGTACTTCCCATGCCAGTGTCCCATTACGACTGGCGAGGTGTTCTTCTCCTTTTCCGAAACTGTCATCAAATCAAGTGCGAACCTTACAGACCGGCCAATATTTCGACAAGTGGCATCCAACGGCAGGAGCAGAGCCCGGTCTCAGTCCAGTCTCTAATGAAGCTGAATGGAATCCACCACAACCGGGGCCAAGAGGAGAGATCAGAATCATCGACTACTCCAACCGACAGCTTGAGGAGCATGATGTCAATGGGGCCGATCTTGAAGCATTTCTTCGCGATCATCCCAAGCCGCAATGGGCTGCCACCCGCTGGGTGTGGGTCAACGGTCTCAATTTCGACATAATCAAATGCATCGGAAGTAGCAAAAACTTGCACCCTCTAGCTCTCGAAGATGTGATGGACACTCACACGACGACCAAGGTCGACTGGTATGAAGACCACTGTTTCTTGGAGATGAACCTCGTCAAGCTGGCACATGGCGATCAGATGCCGTCCTACGCACCTTCGACCGACCCGCATTCACATGGCGAGATCAAAGAGCGTGGAAGCTGTCGTACCTTGGTTCCTGGTCGCTTTGGCATGTCAGTGGAGCAGGTGTCGGCTTTTTTGACAAGTGACAACACGGTGATAACCATATTCGAACACTCTGGTAAAGACGTCCTGGACCCGATAATGACTCGACTGCGATCGACACAGACTGTAGTTCGATCAAGCAATGACCCGTCCATGCTTCTCCAGGCAGTGGTGGACGCTATCGTCGATTTATCACTCCCGATAGGCAGAGCAGTGGGCCAAGCCTTCGACGATCTGGAGCAGGCTGTCCTTGCAAAACCGACCATCGGCCAGTCCAAGCAGTTGCATATCTTAAGATCGGGCTTGACCCAACTTATGGAGAATGCGAACGCTATCGGGATTTTGGTCCGGACACTTTGCGATCACGGCAGCGTGCCTGGCTCGGGTCGTGCAGAAGGCCCGCCGATCAGCCCGCTTAAGGAGCAAGTCAAGACAAGTGTTGAAATATCGCCAACCACACAAATATACCTTCGCGATGTCCAAGATCATGTCACTGCCCTTTCGAACAACACCCGCACATCGATCCGCTCTGCCGAAAACCTGTCTTCACTAATTTTCAACACTATCGCAGCGAGTCAGAACGAAAGCGTGCGATCTTTGACCCTAGTCTCGAGTTTCTTCCTGCCGTTGACCTTCTTGACTGGCTACTTTGGAATGAACTTTGATCCGATGCCGGTTGTCAACAACCACAGCGATCAATTTTTCTGGGTCATTGCGATCCCAGTAATGGTCAGCACGATGGCGCTGTTGATGAAAACGAGATCCCGAATTAATCGAACGGAACCATGGGCCAGGCAGACGACACAGGCGGATCCGGCTTCTGATAGAAGACTTCGAAGGTGAGGTGTTTCAGATGCAACGTGGGGCGCGAATAAGCATGAAAGGATCTGTATGAATCATTATGTTGGACTATGATGCTCAAGGACTAAATCTGCAGAACCTAAAAGACTGCGCCCTTGATCTGCTTCCGTTGCCTGGTATCAATATTCCGCCACATGAAAACTGCGACGAAGCCCAGAGCAAGGATACCCGTGGCAGCTGCAGCCATGAGACGCTGTGCTTCACCATACGCTTGCTGAATGCCGTCGCGAGTCGGCGATCCAATCTCGAAGCTCAACTGGGTGGTGAGATCTCCGTAAATCTGAGCAACAAGAGTCGAGTTCGACAAGGTCTCCTCTGGCAAGTACTGATATAGCTTTTCCTGGAAGTTGCCTTGCCAAATCGCAGAAGCGACAGTTTGGCCAATGGCACCACCGATTTGCGAGGACATGCCTTGTATGGCGAGGACAATTGCAACGTAGTTGTGAGTTGTCGCAGCCATACCAGCCACTTGCTCACAGATGACGAGAGTGCCTCCACCGAAAGCGATGAGAATCTGGCACAAAATCATCCAGCCGACATCAACTCCAGGCTGCCTGAAGTGGATCATGAGCCCAACACCGAGGGTGGTTACTGGCAATCCAAACAGGAGAGACTGCCACTTGAAGCCTCCGGTCTTGTACAGAATAATGCCTGCCACGAAAGACCAGAAGCAGGATCCGATGCTGTAGATGTTGCTCACATAGGTGGATTGGGTGACTGTCAGACCTGCGACGACCTGGAGGAAGGAGTAGAAGAATGAGTTCCAGATGTAGAACTCGATGAAAAGCACGGCAGCGAGGATGTTGGCTCCAAGAACGGTGCGGTCCTTGAGCAAGACCCATGGAACACAAGTGACCGGTGCCACGTATGCCTCGTAGAGACCGAAGACGATGAGAAGAATGCCGCCGAAGACGATCATGCAGATGATCATAGGAGAACGCCAGCCTTGTGCCTGTCGGGTGTAGAGGTTGAACGGCAGCAGGAAAAGTGCTAAACCAGCACAAAGGAGCAACAGTCCCAGGAGATCGTACTCGATCACGTAGTACTTGATGCTTTGCATGAAAGTACGGCCACTGTCGCGCTTTTGGATCAGGCCAAGCTTCTCTGCTTTCCTCTGGTAGTACATCAGGACGAAGAAAAGCGGCATACTCGTGACTGGCGTGATGATCGAGAATGCGCCGAATGCCCATCTCCAGTTGATGTTCAGGAATGTCTGCGCGAATGGACCAGCACACCACACGGTGATGATGTACGGTGATGCGATGAGGGCGAAGAAGAAACCTCGACTCTTCAAGCTGGATGTGTCGGCCACGAGAATGCCCAAGATATAGGAGCGGCCGTTACCACTATTCCAAACTGTCAGTCGGCTCCTGGCAAAGAGTCATATCTTACTCACCCAAGCTGGTTGAAGACTTCAGCTGCTGCATATGTCTGCACGTTCTTGCATCCGGCCATCATGATCATGCCAATCGTCATTGACAGGACCATCAATGCGTAACCTTGTGGGCGACCCCAGACGTCGATAATCTTAGCCAAAGGCAGCTTGAAAATACCTCCAATCAGACTGGCCATGATGCTCGTAGCGGCGGTAAGTCCATGAAGCTGAAACTCGGACGTAACGTAGGGGGTCAGAGTTCCAGTCATCGTGCCCTCGAGGGCGTCGAGGAAGTAGAGGCACCAAATCCTGAGCTCGTTATCAGCATCTCGATCACAACCGCATGTCCCTCGTATTTACATACATCACATAAATCATGATCACGACCTTCTTGGAAAACACCTGGTTCATGATTTCGGCCCTCTGGACACCGGCTTGCGCATCCTTGTCGACCACCTCATCGTCGCTGTCCGTCTCGTGTGCCGTGACATTGGGCTGTCGTCCGAAAAGGCCTTTCTCAGGCTCCGCCTCTACCGGATTCGTCTGGACCGGAACGACAGGATCCACGGCCTGTGGCTTGAGCTTGCTGAGGAACCCCATAGATACGGAGTGCTGTCAGGGCACAGCTGTCCGCTTCAGCCAGGTAAGAAGTAAAGATAAGACAGGATCGCAATAAAGAAGATGATCAGATAAGGGAGCAAGGGAGCCCAGTGTCTTATACTTACGCTGTGGTCACTTCACTTAGTAGCATCCGAGCTGGAACATCCGTGCATGGGTGTGGCGACTAGCAGCTGCTACATGGATTCCGTGAACCGGCGCTAGGTCACCACATGGCCGAGACTGCTGCATGCCAGTCAACGGTGTGCGGCGTGTATTCTCGTTTCTGCAAGAATTGTCTTCTGTGCAGCGACTTCGCTCGAACAAGCTTTCTGCCACTGCATGGGCGAAGCAATGTCCAAGGATCAAGAGGGCCGAAGCGAGCTTGTTGGGATAATTCGTACCGAAGAGAATGCTAGCGATGAGCTACATGGCGTCCTATGGCCAATAGGAGCTGCGCGATCAGATTAGATTAGATAAGATCAGAATTTTTCCACGCTGTGGCTTGATCCTTCGATGGAGTTGAAGGTTGCCAGAAAGACCCGCTGTGGATATGTTCGAATCCCCAAGCGATAGGTCGCCGGGAATATTGCCTCCATCGTCCAGAAATCCGGCTGCTGTCGCGCAGAGCCAGACCCTTCTTTCTTTCTTTTGCAGGATCTAAGAGTTATCTGATCCGCGATTCGTCGCCGAAGTGAATGATCGATGGAGTGATAACTTTTCGCAGTTTAGCTCGATTGCCGCGCGGTATCCACAATACCCACCTGTCCCTCCATGTGCTGCTCTCGTTCTCCAGAAGGGTTCGTGCCCGAATTGTCGGGACGGTCACAGCGTGAAGCACGACGTCGTTACTGCGAGACACTGCCAATCCGTGTGTTCTCACTCAAAACCTGGACATTGACAGCTCGAGCAACAATGACATTGTCTCGCAAGTTAAACTTGCAATTTTCGTGTAACGCTCACAAGCGAACGTCGCGTGAAGGATCGCCGAGGCCGCTGTAGAGCCAGCTTGGCCCGGAAGTAGCGGGCTGGGCGAAAAGGTGGCATAGAAGTCCACCAATTTGCTGATCAGACCACTTTCGGGAGAAGAGTGCAGAAGGGGTCAAGAATTGCGATTCGAATGACTGGATGCACCAGTGCGTTGTGCAAGAAGGGTTCGAAGAATTTGAAAACGTCAAACGCCACATTTCCCACCAGAATCCGTGGTACCCTTCGTACGAGCTGAGATGGCAATTCTTCGGCCCAACGTGGTCCACGAGCAGCGTGCCAGCGTCGTATTTGCGCAAAGCTAGACCACTCTTTCCGAATTGTGGCAAGAGAGAAAGCAGAGATGGCATTATTGTCTCGATGAGCGTACGTCAAAGACGCGTGGGCATTTCTGTCGTTGTTGTGTTACACATTGGACCGCTTTCCCAATCATAATGTACTGTTTGTCGTATATCCTGTCATGCATCAATTTTCTCATCAAAAGGGATCAGTCCTGGCATTCCTTCTTCCACGTTCCAGATCTTGTTCCAAATGTCTCTCTTGTCTGCTCACTCGTCGCGCATACACTCCCTCCTCGCTTCTCCTGGGAGGCGGGCTGAGAACTTTTCCATTGCTGGTTGCATAAAATTCCACGCTTCTTCTTAGACTCTTGGCCATCGATAGAGTCTCCTCTATTTGCCGAGTCTCGGCGCCCTTTTCGGCCTCGCCATTGTTTGCCCTGTTTCTCTTCCACCACGTTCGTAGGCGCCACCCGATATTGTTGATTCGATCCACATTGAGAGCAACAGCGATGGCCGGCACAGATATTGCTAGTCCAATGCCGAAGATGTAAGAAGATGCGTAGGACAGTGGTATCTCGGCACTCGATCCCGCCCCTCCCGGATGGGGAAACTCCTCGATGTTGACTGCGAAAAAAGCCGTGATGAAGGAAAGTGGCAGAAAGACGATTGTGACGATTGTGAACACCATGATGGTCTGTCCTTGACGCTGTGTACCAGCGGCTTGATCACGAGCGAATCGCGCCTCGAAGGCGTTGGCGTGTTTCTGTTTTAGGTCAAGCAAAGACACGATGCTCTCGTACACACGATTTGCCTGAATCTCCATGCGATTGATGTCTTTGATGGGATTTGTTATAGTCTTCTCCTGATCGTCAAAGGCTTTCTCGGCTCTACGCACCCTTGCGTGAGATCGCTCCATATGGTAAACAGCTTTGACTGCTTCCTTCAGCTCCGGAAGAAGATGTTTTTGATGATCGAGCACCATCCGAATGATGTCGAGCTCATCTCGAATATCCTTGATCTCAGCGAGCAAATCGGTTTCTGCACCAACGTCGAGCAGCTGATTGATGAATGCTGGGTCATTCTTCTGAGACTCGTCTAACTCCTGTCGATCAGGATGTCTCTTCGCTGCATGTTCGTATGCTTTTGAGTCTGCTTCTAATTGCTTCGAGAAGCGACCACGCTTTTCGTGGCTCCTCAACCATTCAGAGGCCTGTCTGCTGGCCTTTGAAAAGCCTTGGAATAGCGATGCTTCATTATCCATCGCAGCTCCAATGCTGCTCTCGAACATATCGAGAAATTGGAAATCGTCGTCACCTTTGCGGTGTCTGTCGAATGTCCCGAAACAGCGTCCAGCGATAGTCATGGCGAGCTCATACACATCCTGGACAGGTTCTCTGGTTTTCGAATTGATATCTTCGATAATGCCCTCTAGTACGTTCAGAGGATCATTACGTGGTTGACGCCACCTTTGAGGGAAGCTAGTAACAACCAAGTCCTTGCCCAGGATCCACATCCACAATTGATCGACCATAAAGATCTTAGGTCCGCCTTCAAGGTTCTTGTAGTGCTTTTCCTGGAATCGATAGACGACTTGGTCACAATCGCGATATGTGGTGTCGATATTGTGGTAAAAGAACTGGTCCAACGTGCGTCGCACATGCAGGAAAGAGGCGCTCTTGCTCAGATGGGCACGAAGTAAGACTTCATCTGCAACTCCCGATATTGCCAACTTTTGTGGATTCTCCATGGCCAGCTGCATTTCTCGTCGTCGTCGGTCTGTCTCGAAGTGAAGATAGGGCATGAACATGAAGATGCTGCGAGAGTGTTGAAGTCGCTTCGAAGGTGAGGCAGCACCTCTGTCCAAGGTATTCTTGGAAGACTGGCGACCTGGTGGTTTGCGCGATTCCTTTGTTATTTTGCCACCTGCATTCCCTGATTTTGCCGCTTTCTTGCTAGCATTCGTTGCAGAGGTAGCGACCGTCGAGTCTGTTTCCTGACGTTTTACTGGTGGCTTTCCAGGTTGAACATTTTGCTTGCTGGTGATGGATGCATCAGAAGCTGCCATTGTTGAACTTGTGTCTGTAGTACTTTGCCGCTGAGGTCTTGCCGATTTACTCTTCGACTTTGGCGGCTCTGCAGCAGCGGGAGCATTTGAGTCCTCTGTCGCGAGCTTGGCCAATTTGTCACCACTCTTACTCCTGGTTGGTGTACCAGGAATAGGTGACAGTGAGCCTGGCTCTTCAACGATGACTGCAGGCGGACCAAGCTCCTCCAAATCAGCTTCTGTGCGATGCACAATCTGACACATCGGTCTCATAAACCTCGAATGGTGCTGTTGACCTCGATGCTGGTGGTTGAAAGCAGTCTCGAGCGACTTGTATCCTTCTACATCCGCGGCGCCTTCTTCGATGAAACGCTTTGTGAGCAGCGCATCACACCAGGCAATATTGTTGACAGGCAGATGAATCCACCTGAAGTGGGTAGCTTTGATATTGGAGGGCAGCGTGCTGATGGAGTGCTTGGTAGCATCTTTGACGTCTCGCGCATACAGCAATTCGTACACAGATCGCCGTTGCACTCTGTTTTCGTTTTTAAAGTTCCCAAAGTCGACTATAGTAGCATTGAACTGCTTGCAGGCTGCTATCTCATCGGCCGAGAGATCGTGAATATGATTCCATGGCGCAAGCATCTCTACGATCCTCGTCTTGGACTTTTGCGCCGCGATCAGTAATGGAGTGTTTCCAAAGCGATCTTTCACGGATCTCTTGATTCCATTGGTCTCGAGCAGACATTCCGCAGCATCAACACTGCCGAACTCTGCCGCGACATGAAGAGGTGTTCTGCCATTCAATAGTTCCCCATTCACATCTGCGCCCGCCACTATAAGCATGTGGACCACTGCGCCACTAGCCGACTGGCATGCATTGTGCAGCGCCGTCCAGTCTCCATCCGATTTGGAATGAACGTCAGCTCCATGCTCAATCAAAACGCTGACAAGATTTTCGCGGTTGTTCGAAACGGCCAACTGTAATGGACTCTTCATGCGCATATCTGTGGCATTGACTCGCGCTTGTGGCGATGCCCCGCCGAACCGTGTTGTGAGCAGGATCCTGAGTAGCTCTTCATTGTCCGTCACACATGCCCAGTGAACAGATGTTCTGCCCAGTTCGTCTTCGGCTTCAACATTAACTCCCGCCTGGAGAAGGTACTGCACAATATCCATCCCGCATTTCCGCTTTGGCCTTTGTGATGGATTTGTGAAGTGGCGCTTCTCGCCTTGATCCGCTGCGATGTTATGCAGCACATTTCTACGCCGCAGGTCCACGGTGTCGACATGGGCTCCGCGCGTGATCAGAAGCTCGACAATGGCTTTGTGTCCTTTCCAAGCTGCAGTCATCAAAGCAGTCCGACCTTTCTTGTCCATCGCCTCCATGTTAGCCCTGTGATCGATTAAGACTTCGACCAGCTCTGTCTGGCCACGCTCTGCCGCACGCAGAATTGCTGGCGGTTTATTGCCGGACACATACTCCGGATCGGCGCCGCGGGTCAGCAAGTATCTAGCAACTTGGACATGACCTTTGTCGCAGGCACGGACAAGTCCGACAGAGAGCAAGTTCCGCCCAAAATGCCGTTCATGCTGGGCGTCTTCTATCACTTCTCTGACCTTGGACACATCATTCTGCTCGACGGCCTTGAGAAGCCTTGGCTCGGGTCGCAGATTTGCGCTGTCACCGCTCTGCAGGCTGACGGGTCTCCGGGGCATGTTTTGTGGTAAACCAGAGCCTGAGGCTCTCCAACATGGTCAACGCTTGCTTGCCCTAGCTGAGCTCGCAGTGGTTTAACTGTTCGCCACAAGTTGGAAATTCCTGGTCTGAGTCCCGGCTGAAATGAGAGTGGCAATCCGACCCGTCTCGAGGCAGTGTAGACTTGGAGGTGATGCACGCCCTTCTTTCGAGATGGGAAGCTAGACAGTGTGGTGTTTTGAGGCATCCAGCCTCTCGACATTTTTGTCAGATGGCCGTGCTACTGTGGCTGAACGTTAAGCGAAAGCATGTTGGAGTCCGTGAACGTGTGGGAAGGGCTGTGCAAACTTCCACAGAACTAACACTTGGTTTTCAATGAATAGCGTGTGTCTTAACGAGCGTAAGAAGATGGGCATACCAGGAGTTGCAAGGTGTTGGCAGCACCGTGTCGAAGTGAAGTGCGGTCTCAAAACAGACCCGATCATGCTCGGCAGCAAAAGTGGTAGGACAAGACCGACATGAAAAAGAAGCATTGCTGAGCTTCTCGCCCACCAACATCACTCTGCGATCCCAATGATTGACACTTCATTCCATCCAACTACGCCGAACGATGCCATCAGCAGATTCCGCATCTCCAAGTCATTCACTTCGAGCATCATGAATCGCATTGTGCATTCCATGGAGCCCCGGACCACGTCTTCCGCAAATCGAAGCTCGGACAGGAGTTCTTTGATCGTCTTTGGATCAGATCTGTCGCTAGTGCGCGCGACGAGTTCGGCAGCGCCATGTGACGTGCTGCGGGATGCCGGTGCAACATTCGAAAGCAGGAAACACATGTCATTCATACCCTAAGCAACACTTTGTCTTCTGCCTCAGCAACAACATCAGCGCAATTGGCACATCCTCGGAATTGCCATTGGTGAATTGAGAGGCTGACAAGGGTGTCGAGCCCTAAGACGTCCAACATTGCTTAACGCCTTCATTCATACAAACTCCGGCCAGGCCCAGACGACAGAACATCCCGACAACAGTGCAACACAGCCTACCCGGCAAGATGCCATTCTATCAAGACTACAGGCTCGCTGCCATACCAACCGCCATCGGAGCCGTTTGGGGAGCATATCAGGCGTATCAACTCGCATCATTCATACAGCTATATTTCCTGCGCAAGAGTACCTTGAAGCGATATCTCGAGCCAAATTCTAGCGGAGAGCCAGCATGGGCATTAGTCACAGGTGCGACAGATGGCATCGGTCGTGGCTTCGCCGAGGAGCTGTGTCAGCAAGGGTTCAATGTGATCATCCACGGCCGCAATCCCGAGAAGCTCGAAAACGAGAGAAATAAGCTGCTCTCGCGTTGGCCAGAGCGTTCAGTGCGGACATTATGTATCGATGCAGCGAACGAGGACGGCAATGTTGAAGCTCTGGAGAAAGCCGCTGCAGAATACCGATTACTCAACCTCCGCATCCTGGTCAACAATGTCGGTGGTACAGGCAGAATGGTGTCTTCTGTCCCACTCCACCAGCGAACAGCCGAAGAATCGCGCTTCTTCATCGATATGAACCTTCGTTTCCCGACAGAGATCACCCGAATTCTCCTTCCACAGCTTCGCGACAACACACCATCACTCATCTTGAACCTCTCAAGCATGACTGCGAATTTCGGCATACCCTATCTATCCATATACTCCGCCGCCAAAGGCTACAATCAGTCCTTTTCTCGCTGTCTGACTGCGGAGATGAAAGCAGAAGGAGTTGACGTGGAAGTGATTGGACTCGTGGTTTCCGCTGTGGCAACGGATCATTACACTAGGCCCCAGAGTATGTTTGTGCCCAACTCCAGGAGATTCGCAAAGGCTGCATTGGGCATTGTTGGCTGTGGCAGGACTATTGTAGTGCCCTACTGGGGTCATCGAGTACAGAGTTGGTTGCTAGAGCTTATGCCTACGAAGGTCGGAGAGAGCTTGATGATCGATGCGGGAAAGACAGAGAAGATAAATGAGGAAAGTGGAGCAACTTATGTGAAGGCTCAGAAGAGCGAATAGAGGCAAGAGGCAGTGCACAGATTCAAGGATCCAATTCATCCCCAACCGACGACTGCTATTTTGCCAGATCTCGACCCTCATTAGCTCGGTATCGCTGGTGGGGACAGAGAGACTGCAAGTGAAGTGGCTCTCTCTGATCGTCGCTCGACTCTCGCTCTACCATATTTCCAGCTCTGTTGGCTCCATATTGCCGAGAAAAGCAGAGAAACAGAACGTAATATTCGTCTCTGTAAGTCCGAAGATACTCAATACGCCACATCTCTACCCTTGCAACCTCTGTTTGGTCGAGGAGTCCAGAGACACCAGGTGCAAATTGGTCTGCTCTGGCAATCGGTTGGCTTTCAATCCGCCACATATTCAAGCACATTGGCACTGTATGTTTACGAAAATTGGAAACACCGAACATTACCTCGTCTTCTCTAGCAATCACTCAATGCTCGTTCCACAGCCTCTTTGCTCTCGGTGGCTCTACCATGCTCAGAGTACCGGAGAGAGTGGCAATATTCCAGTCTCCCCAGAGACTAAACAATTACGCATTCTGCTGCCACGTTACCCTCGTTGGCTTGGTCTTCCATCGACAACCAGAGAGACAGACTATGAATTGGATGACTCTGGCGATCAATCGACTTCTGTTCCCTTACGTATTTGCCCTCGTTGGCCTTGAACTGCTCAGAAAGCCGGAGAGATGGACGGCATTCTGCCTTCTCCGAGATACTAGCAATTCTACATTCTGCTGCTGTCTTGCCTTCGTTGGCTCTGTGGTTGTCAGAAACCCAGAGACACCTACTATGAATTGATTAGCTCGGACGATTAACCGATCTCCGATTCACCACGACTTCAACCTCGTTGGCTCTGCAGCTCTCACACAACCAGAGAGCCTATTTCTGCATTTGCCGTCTCCACTAACCAATCTATCTTCATTCCGCCAGCTTTTCCACTCTCGTTGGCTCGGAAGTGTTCGGAAAATCAAAGAGACAGATCAAAAATCATCGTCTCTGTGGATCGGTCAGTCTGCTTTTAGCCAGCTTCTTCACTCATGTTGGCTCTGAAGCATTCGAAGACTCAGAGAAACGCACCGAGATCAGTTTTCTCCAAGAATCAAGCTGTTCTCACTTCACCAGAATATCTACCCTCGTTGGCTCTCTGAAACTCGGAATATCAGAGAGACAGACCTTGGATTGCCCCTCTCGAACGACCACTTGAGTCTCCATCCGCTCCATATTTACTCTCGTAGGCTCTTGAATGTCTCAGAATCCAGAGCGATTCATTACGAATCGCTGCTCTCTGCTAGCCGACATGTTCTGGATCCGCGCTACATTCACCCTCCTTGCCTGCATAGCAGCAAGAAATCCGGAGACACAGACCTCGAAACGATCTACTCCATTGCTCGAATGATACCCAACTCACCAGATCTTGACCCTCAGTGGCTCGAAAACGCAAGGACAAGCAGAGAAACAGGCGGCAAATCCCTGCTCTCTGTCAGTCGGAATGTTCTGCGTCCGCGCCATATTTACCTCTGTTGCCTGCATATCAGCACGGAATTCGGAGAGACAGGTCTCGAATTGACCACTCCATTGCTCAAACAATTCACAACTTACCAGATCTTCACTCACAATTGCAGAGAATCACAAGAAAAAGCAGAGAAACGAAGAAAATGTATCCCAACCACCAAGTAAAATTTCCTATGAACGAGCGTTTCTATTCTCACTTCTCCTCCCCAAATGCTTTTTTTTTGTGATTTTTTATTTATTTACCCCCCTTCTCCCCATGCTTCCTGCACGCCCCGCCCAGCCAACGCGCGCACCGCTCGCAGAGGGCGGCACGGCACGACAGTGTCGAGCAGACGACTCCGTGCTGGTGGCAGCACACCACTCCGCACTCCGAGCACTTCATGTGCGCGTCGAAGCGCTCCACGCCCGCCGGAAAGGCCTTTCGCAGCTGGTGCTCTGTGCTGCGTGCCTTTTCCACCGCCATCCGGACGGCAGCATCACGGGCATGGCCCATGTTCAAAATGCTGAGCTGCTCCGTGTAGAAGCAGCACGTCCGGTGGCAGTGGTGGCAGGACTTCCCCTCGAAGTTGATGTCGATGGAGGAGAAGGTGTCGTGGCTGGCGACGGGCGGGAGAGTGGCCGAAGTGCCGAATCGGCGGAGTGGTGATGCTTCCGTTGCATCGGAGAAGGAGGGGGAGGCGTCGAGGGGCTCGTAGGCGCCGCGGTGGATGCCCTGGCACATGAGATTCTGCGTGTCCCAGGTGTAGCGGTGGTTGGGATGGGGCGGTTCGCCCTCACGCTTGAACTCGAGCAGGGGCAAGCCGAAGCGGCGCCGCATCTCTTGAGCCTCTTGCATTGATGGAGTCTCGTCGAAGTTGGGTTTGTTGGCCATACTGGGTGTGCGTGGGCCATGCCATGCGGCAGCAACATCTTCCATTTGTGCTTCGACGGGAGACTTGGGGTTTTGAGCAGCACTAGCTTCTGGAGACTCGAGGCCTTTGCCTGGGCTGATATGCTGGCCGTACTTTGGAGGTCGTATCTGAGGAGTGACATCTGTTGGCGAATCTTCCTCTATCACTCTGCTAAGCGTACTGTGTGCGGCTAGACTCGACGGCTTTACCGGTTTGGGCGGCTTGGTCTTGGTAGGGGTTGGTATGTTGGAAGGTCGAGTCTTTCCGATGTGCAGTGGTAGCGAGGATGAGCGTGGACCGAAGTCATCGCCAATTTCGAGACGCAGAGCAGGATGGTTGGTAGATGCTGGCACTTTGGATAGCTTCTGTGTGCGGCGAAGTGCTGCTGCTTGGATGCCTTGATCGAACTCCGCTTGCTGTTCCTGGGTGTCGAGCTGGGGCGAGAATGCTGAGCTGGTCGGATCGCGTTTCACAACAAGCGTACTGTTCTTGCGTGCCACTAGATGCGATGGGAGCGTTCCGGCTTTCTCAATCTTTGCGTGCATTTCTGGAGAGAGCTGAGGTGTTGCAGGTACTTGGTTCAATATGGCCTGGAACTCCCGTTCTTCTTGATCTTCTGCGTCTCGGAACTTTTGTCGCAGATCTGGAGTGGTACCACCAGTCTTTGCGAGTGCAATCAGATCGTCGTCGAGGTCGACTTCATCATCATAAACGGACTCCCAGTCAGATTGATCTTGGCTGGGTGCTAGTATGGGTGCTGGCACGCTGGGTAAGAGAGGCGACATAATATAGTTGCTCTTGTGACCTGGGGTGGGCTGGCGACTGGGTGTGGAGTGCTTGGAGGACCTGCCTCTAGGCACAATGGTTCGCATCGATGATGAGCCCGTTGGGGTGGTGCTTTGAGAAGGAAGCGGGGCCTTGAGAAGCGGCGATGATCCTGTGCGTGCGGTATCTTCAGCCTCTTTCGCAAGATTGGCTTCAATGGCTGCAACGCGCGCGGGATGCTTTGGCGGAATGTAATCGAAGCTGCTTTTTGACGGCGAAGTGATGCCCAAACCTTTGACTTGATAGTGCTCTTCGTCAGGAGTAGATGCCAACGGTCGATCAGACAGATCATCGCGCGATTGCTCCTTCTCTTCCTCCTCTTCGTCTTTCTTAACGTCGCGTTCAGTAATGATGGGAGTGCTCGGATCTGTCCACAGTGGCGGCTTCGTCGGCGGAGGAGGAGGAGGAGAGAACTGTTGCTTCACCCTGTTGAACAAGCGCTTGATCACAGTCTCCTTCATCTGTGGGTCGTGCTTCGAATCGTGCTTCTCCCACTCCGCAAGTTTCTCGTACACTGAGACGCCTTGTGGATCGGTGGACTGCCATCCGTCCTTCAGCATCAAGCCATAGGTGCTGGTACGGTCGACAAATTGCTTGGCAATCTTCACCTTGTCCTCGGTGCGTTCTTGCTGGCGCGCTGCAAAATCATCCATCTCTTGTGAAGTGCCGCCGTGCGGAGCAGGATCTTGGGCTTCGCGCGCGGTCTGTCTCTGCACTTCTTGCCTTAAATCCTCGACATATTTGGACCACTCACGCGCCTGACTTTCTGCCTCTCTCATTTCTTGTTCATCGGGCATTCTACGCTTCTCTGGGACTGGCGGAGCAATAGGAGATTCGATCTCTTGTCCGTTGTCATCAACAGGATGCCAATCAGCAAGCCAGCGCCCACTACGTTCCCCGTAATACGCGGGACTGAGAGAGCTGAAATTGCTGACATCTCTGCTCTTGCCTTTGTCTGGCGCGAGTCGCACTGGGAGCTCAGCAGGATCACCAGCCACAGCACCTGGGAAGGATTCGGCAGGTGGTTGGTTGGTGGGGGCATCTGGAGTGCTTGAGACACGCAGAGGTGTAGGCAAATGTGGCGAGCGACCGAAGGGCGAAACGGTAGCAACACTACTGACCGAGTCTGTCGACATCAAACTTGCCATGCTGTCCTGTCCTTGGATGATGTGCTCTTGCGGCGTC
Source organism: Cercospora cf. flagellaris (assembly GCA_005356885.1). NCBI lineage: Eukaryota > Fungi > Ascomycota > Dothideomycetes > Mycosphaerellales > Mycosphaerellaceae > Cercospora > Cercospora cf. flagellaris. Next base: position 4,495,174 of record RJLU01000001.1, on the reverse strand, counting down.
TTAGGAGAGCTCTTCCCGCGCTTCCGACTAAGGAGTCTTGTCGCAGTGCTTGAAGATGGAAGTGGTGGTGCATCGTTAGTAGTCCCAGAAGAACCCTCCGTCTCCCATGTCTCCGCGCTCGTAGAGCGTCCCAATGCCGAGCTCGACTTCCTTGATCTAAGACCCAATGTCTGCATGAAGCTCTTCTTCTTTCTGATACCCCTGACCTCACCCTCGCCGCCCGCCTGCCGCTGCGCTGATGAAGAAGACGAGGAAGTCGCACTGACACTAACCTGATAACTGCCCCCTGAGTTGTGAATGTCTCGCCAGGTTCTGGCGCTCTCATCGTTACCTGAGGCCGCGGCGACTGTCGAGCTCAAAGCAGCCTCATCTTGCGGCGTTGCCAGAGGCGTCTTGGGAGGCATATTGGTCGGCGTCGTCGGACAGCGTTCTTCAGCTATTAGCATGTGTCTTTGCAAACGTTCAGGTCGATCAACACTCACTGCTGTCGCCGCCAAAAAGGCTGCGCCGCTTTTCGTCGTTCTTCGTTGGTGTGTTCTTCTCGCCGTCTGAGAAGGAGGTTAGAGAAAAAGGATGAAGGTGGTGGAAAACGGATGTGAGGTTTCACGTTTCACATACCTTTCACAGCTGCAACAGCGCTCGTTGTCGCCTGCGGTAGCGCGAACATGATGACAATAACGCTCCTGATTGCTCAGCCGTTGGTGTGCTGTTGTGTGAGTTTCGCGAATGTGAGCTCTTCGCTGCTGAGGTGGTGGTGCGAGTTTGAGTGAAGGCAAGTCCAACGTCAAAACCCACCAAGTCGGCGCGGAAGTGGGGCCACCTTGGGCGATGCGAGCACAGATGGCAGCGCGTCTTCAAATTTCACACGGTGGACATATTTCTTCGAGTCCTCGCAAGATGGACATTCGACGAGCTGAAGCCAGTGGAGGGCGTTAGCAGAATAGCTTCCAAGCGCCGTGCGATGCCATGTCTACGCGGCGCGAAGAACAGCAAGGTGTGTGGGCTCGTTGCTACTGCTACGCCGTGCCGGTGGCGTGCGCAAGTGAAGTGAAGCTCAGTAGCTCTGTCGGCCAGACCCCTGTCATGCACGATGCTGCGCCACCTACCGTTTGTTGCATCTCTTCGATTTTTACTGTTCACCGAGAGAAGGAAGTTGCGAGATTGCCCATCGCCAGTCTGACGCCGCTGGCTATCAGTATCGGGGTTCTCTGCAGGCCCATTAGCGATTGACGTTGGGAGGTGATGAAGTATCTTGAATGCGCTTCGTATTCATGCAGTATCATGAGCCCCTTTCGCCTTATCGCACATGTTGCAAGCACTCTATGTCAGCCGTAGATACGGCACAATCATATTCGATCCATGAGTTCATACTTCGTGATCATTGCCGTGGAGCCGTACGGACACTGGCAGGCACAGCGCCTTGTCTGGAGTCGACTTCGCTCGTACTCGTACCGGAAATGACATCTCTCGCCCCTTCCCGAGAACTCAAGCTTTGGGCTGCGCATAAAGCGTCGTCCACTCCCGCGCGGTCTTGATCGCCTCTGGTTGATTCTCCTATATGACAGTCAGCATCCCTGTGAGAGGCAGTTGACATGCCCTCTCTCACCTTCCACTGCTTGGCGACTGCCTCGTTGAGCGGGTCCTCTGGGTTCGGTGCTCCCAGCAGTGCTTGTATACTCAACAGTATTGTCCTGATCTGGAGCGCGGGACTCCAGTTGTTCTTCAGCACATCAAGGCAGATACGGCCGAGGCGATCGATGTTGGGGTGATAGATGCGCGTGAGGAAGCGTATGCGGGGCGGACACATTGGATAGTCATCGGGCAGGAAGAGTTCGAGTTGGAATACGCCGCCTGTTCTGTGATCAGTATGTGTCTCCGATTGTGTGAAGCGCAGCCTTTGCCCACCTTCGTAGCAGCTCCCGCCCGGTCCTTCTACGACGACGTCGAAGTATCGCGCATTGTCATCGTGTGGCGTGGCCGAAATGCCTGGGACGGGCTCATTCTGTAGCCTTTCTGTCTCTTTGATGATTCGCTTCGGAAGAGGGGCAGCCATGACTGCGTGTGGTGGAGGATGGCGGGGTCGTTATGTTTCTTCGCTGGAGAAGGTGGATGTCGTTCTGGGATGCAGTTGGCGCGCCAGGCGCTGTGAGGGTTGCTTGCGTCGATGAGCCAAACGGTGTATGGCGAGCGTGTGGTCAGCAAGCAGTTTGCGAGCAAGCCGCGCTACAACTCTCACTCGTCCGTCGTCAGTCGAATGTTCTGTGACGTCCGCGTGTCAGAAGCCGTAGGGAAGGTGAGCCGAGCGGCGATGCTTCGGCTGTCGCGTGCCTTTGGACAACATCGCCCGGACACTGCACGTTTCTTCACTTTTCTCGCAATTGATATACACGAAGATACCCGTCACGTTAGCAGGATGCAATGCTAATGCTGTCGTCCAGATCTGAATGGTACTCAACGCGACTGGAATTCATCACTTCACATAAAGTGGCACTCAATCTCATCGACCTATCGCCTTCGTATGACTTGAGCAAGAACTACCTCGCCAGCTCGATTGCAACAAAATCCATATTGGTAGCTGCTAATGACCCCTTCAAGAACCATCGTTGGTACACCAGTAGGTCCCACACGACCATGCCCTCCGGCGCAGCCACCCCACGTTTTGAGTTGTCCACATGTCATGTAAATACTCTTCTCGCGGACTAACATGGAGTCAGTAGACCGAGTTCCTCCTCCATCCTGTCCGGATCGATAACGGGCCAGTACTCTTCAAGGCCTTCAGAATCCTCCGGACAGAAGATATTCGGGCATTTACCCATCTTAGTCCCCTGCGCGAGCACTCGATTGCCGATTTTGAACACTTTACCGACCCACTTCGCTGCTGTGAGTCCAGGCACCATACCCACTATGTCCAAAACGTGTTCCATGATGTGGAAAGCGTTGTTCCACACAACGCAGCCAACATATCCACCCGCTGTCGCCGCTTTCACAACGGTGTCTGCCACCCACTCTCCATTGAGACATATGCAGCGAGAATCGATAGGGTCCGAGTTCGGCCATGTGCTTTCATCGACGTTGCCTTTGCAGATTGGCAGTACATAGTCGGACTTGATAATGTTGCTGCAATATTCGTTGCAATCTGATGGCACCTTACACTGGGGAACGAGGTCCTGCACAAGGCCTGGACATCTCGCCTGCTGGGGGTTGCAGACACCTGTCTGCTGTTGCTCTGGGAGTGGAGCGGCAGTAGCACCAGCGAGGATCTCCGAGACTACACTTCCTTGTCCTGCATTGGCCAGTGCCTCCGCGAGAATCGATGCGGCCGGGTTCATAACAGCGACGGCGGCGCCGAGGGTGCCAGAGCTGTGGAGCAGCAAGACGGCTGCGTGTTGTACGTTAAAGATCATATCGCCAAGTTGAGAAGATCTCAAAGACCACTTGTGTAAGTTGACGATCTTTGAATATGTTTTGTGAGAAGCTTTGTTGGGTTGCGAGTGGCAGTTGCGATGTTGGTTTGCGAAACAATAGCGAACGGAGCGAATGAAGGCCCTTTATGCACTCAGCCAAGAAGCATCCTGCCGCAGTCCCCTTCGAACGAGGCCTTTCTGACACGCTCATATCAAAATAGAAATTGCGCTGGGCTGTGTTATGGCCAGTGAGAAGTTGGAAGAGGAGACCAAGAGATCAGGCTGGTCCTCTGTGTGAGAAGATCTTCGATGCTTAGACTTCCCATTGGCCAGCCTTGCAGCCTTGTCGACAACCGCGCAGCGAGAGGGCGCAGCGTGCTGCGTTTGAACACTTCTCTGACCTAGACGTGAAGTACAGTGGAGGCTATGTCAACGCTCAGTGCTCGGAATAGCTTTGAAAAAGAGCCGACAGCGCCGAGAGTTCCCAGCAAGACCATTCCGCCGTTTTCGTCTCAGCAAAAGGCAAATCCTCGATATGGCCGTGTGCGCTACGACTGGCAGAGTTCAGTGGATATCGGAGGAGAGTCTTGGTCCTTCCGGGGTCTCGCATGGTCCCGGAAAAGCAATGCGCATCTGTTTCAGCCTCGCAGGTCTGGCACTACGCGGCATTCGCTGAGACGGTGTACAGCTGAAGTGGCTGAGTCCGAGTCCTGGCTGCCGTGGCCAATAGTCTGCTCGAAGTCTGGCACATAACTGAGCGCGTCAAGCTTGCTGCACTGCAGGTTACTTGCCAAAAGCAGCAGATCGTATCAGGACGAATCCTCGTCCTCGGTGGGAAAGCCCTTCACAAAGAAGCTGCCAGGGCGATTATCGCACCTTCTTTCAGCGTCTGAGCCCATTCGAGGTGCAATGTCGATAGTTCCGTTTCCATTCTGTCTGGTACTATATTATTATAGGGGGAGAAATTCTTTCATGCTAGATGCACAGTTCGTTCGAGCAGCTCGCTTTTCGAGCTTGTGCTCTGGCTGTTCAACTGCCGTTCGGATCGGGATTGAAGATCTTGAGTAAAACTGAATCCTACTTTCTGCAATTTATCGTTGCTTGGATATCACTAAGTTCACCCTATTCAATCGGTCAATGCTTCCAGCTGGGATACATGGAGCTTGTTATGGGCCAGGCCAATCTGCTGTGTACATAAGCGGTCGACTCGATAGTCGATACACGTCCGATTTCTCAATTAGAGCTGAATACAACCTAGAACCAAAGATCACAGAGCCTCACAGCTTTCCTCGGGAATTGAAAATTGCGAATTTGTGTATTCGTTAAGTTAGATACCTGCCGAGTTACAGCTGGACATCCAGGCCGTCGTCAGAGCCGTGCGGAAGGTGAGCCGAGCGCCCGAGCTGCGGGTGTCGCGTGTATCTGGACAACATCACTTCTGTTCAAGACCGATAGATGAGACACACACTCTGGACATAAAGCCACGATGACTGGATGCCTAAAACCTCGGTAGCCCATCTTGATGGAGTTTGCCAGTCCACGATGGGCCGCGTACGATGACACCAGCGCTCTGCGGGAGACGAGCTCCTCCGACGCGACATATGCCGTGAGCGCGCAGTATGCAGCCTACGCCAACCGTCGCGGCGTGTTTGCCCGGAAACTCACCACGAACGAGCACTACAAACGTCTCTTCCGCTATGACGACGATCGTCCTTGGTTCCAGCCGCTCTTGGCCTTCTCATCCATCCGAGGCAAACTCTTGGCCATCGCGACCGGCGTGCAGATTCTCATTTTCGATCTCGACACCAAGAAAGTGAAGAACGTGTTGAAGGGCAATGGCAGAATCATCACCTCCCTGGCCTGGGCCGAGTCGAAGCCAGGGATTCTCGCTACAGGTGCTGTGGATGGCAGCATTTGCGTCTGGTCGCTCAAACAGTCTGCCCGGCCACTTCATCACGCTCGAACCTTGCACAGCGCATGCACTCACGTCGCTTTCCACCCCAAGAATCACGAGCTGATCGCCAGTTGCCACAAGGGCCGCGTATCTGTCTGGACACTCCCATCAACCGCGCCGTTTCTTGTTAGCAAGTCGAAAGATACTGACATTAGTGCTCTGCGCTGGTTTGCCACGGATCCCTCCCGCGTGCTGGGCATCTCTACGACTGGCTCGGTGTCCATCTATGACGTGAAACGGGCACTCCTGAACTTCGAAAAGACTCCACGTCGTGGAGCTGGCGATGGCACAAACGAAGACGGCCTCTTCAGAAGTTTTGAAGATGTCAAGTACACACCGGCCTCAACATTCGAACTGGGCCTGAAAATCAGCCAAGCCACCCTCATCGGACGCAATGGCCTCATTGTTCTTCCACGATATGGCCATATACTCTACTTCATCACATTCTTCGCCGACAAAGATGAGGCCACTGAACTGTGGAGACTGCGACTGGATGATCTCATTGATTGCTTCTCACTCCGCGTTCGCGAGAGCAGTGTGCAGATTGTAGCTTGCATAGGGGTCGAAACGCAAACTTATGATGTTCCGGTTGCGGTGTTGCACGGCATGGGCTGGGACCAGTCTACCCACAATGATCAGTTGACAAACTACAACAAGGGCAGCTTTGATCGCGCAGAAACCCGCGCTCGAACTATGCGGCCTGAACAGATTGCATTCGATCGTCTTAGTCACTCACCACCGCCAAGGAAGCCTTCAGTGCATGACCGCTCTCGACGTCCACACTTTGCACCCAAAGGACGCGAGGTCTCGCCATCGACGAGGAAGGCGAGGACAACCCTCCAGTACTCACCGCTGCCATCGATGACTTCGAGCCTAGAACTCCCCAAACCTAGTGTAGATACGGATGAGCAAGACTCGCCAATGCCATTTCTCTCGCCCAGCATCCCTGCTAGACGTACCTCCACCGGTCATGCCATTGCACCTTTGGACGAGTCCATTCGCCTTCCGCCGCGCGCATCTTTCGACTCCATTACATCTACTGCCGGCCACGACAGCGACTCCGACGACGAGACTTTTGCCGAGCACATGCAGGGCAGTGGCTCATTTCTTCCCGGTGGTGTGAACGTCCCTCTGCCTCGCACTTGCGGTGCTTGCTTTGGTCCTAGCGGTCAGCTACTCATGTTCTTTCCAACTCGTGTGCAACCAACATCAGCAGACGAAGGGAACGACTTGGAGGAATCTGGAACTCGTGGAAGACAGAACTCAGAAGTTACCCGGCTGTTTCCTACCTTCGGCAATCTTTCCACGTTCTACCGCACCGACGTGGCGGTCGACTCCGACGGGAGCGTTTCACCCCACAAGCAAGTGCGTGCCGGCCCACGCCTCTCAATGCCAACATCGTCATTTGGAGACACACGCTGGGCTGTCAAGGTCTCCCCAGTGAAAACCACCAACAGTGGCCTTCCGGTACAGCAGAGAATCAAAGTTTCGGTGCATGAGGTCAAGTCATTACAGTCTTCACAGCGGTTGGCGTATGACTATCGCATCCTGCCGGAGGACGGCGAATCGGCCTCTGCACTGTGCTACGAGAACGCAGAGTTTGCGATTGGTGCGAGTATGGACGAGGCAGCGGAGATGTGGCGTGCGTTGGCCATTCTCCTTGAGCAGAGAAATTGCAGCAGCTCTGACTTGGCATTGCATGTACATGAAGCCACGATCAACTTCCAGAATCAGCGGCCTGCTTTATCACGCAACTTGTCGCTGGCTTCCGACTATGCCGAATATACTGTCGAGCCTGACGCCATCAAGCTGCACTGGCTGCAGCACCCCATGGGAAAGACCTGGGCTGTCGACCGAATTCTCCGTTGGGCTGAGAAGCAGGCTGACGTTCAACTACTTGCCTGCGTCTCATCGCTCTTGATCAAGGTATCCGAGGTCATACGCTCTGAACACACTGGAAGAAAGACCTCCTCTCTTACACAGCACGAATCATATGCAGGCTTCAATGGACTTCCTGGCGGCAAGATGGCTCTGAACATTCCACTCCTCCGAACAGGTACCGAACTGACTGAAGTCAGTCTGTTGGATGAATCTCCGGAGAAGCCGTACAGCTCGCGCACTTCCTCTCGCGATCCTTCTTTGCCGACGACGCCATATCTGGAGTCATCAGCAAGTACTCCTCCACTTGCGTTGCCATATTTCAACAGACATAGCACGCGAGTGTCCGCATCAGGGTCCGCAAGCCCCGAAACTCATCGAGGGAGTATCAGCGCAGCAGCTAAATACTATGCGCAGACGCTTTCAGATAAGCTGGCTGGCTACAGTACTTCGCCGCCTGCCCGGAAATTGGGCACTAGTCCCGGAAATGAGCTCTCGACGAGTTTGCCTACTGCAACAGGTAGCTGGAGCAAGTCCGTCTCGTTCGCTGCAGCTTCGGACGCAGCTCGTGATGGTCGTCACAGCTTGAGTCTCACGCGTGACGAAGAGGCGTACGATAGCGATCGCACAATCGACGAGCTAAGTCTGCCTCGCACTCCAAATCCAGGCGCTGGAGTCACAGTTCGTGAACTCAACGGCCAGAGCTTTTGGAACGATCCTTTCGCGATCCAGGGTTCGCCGTCGCTCATGCCAAATCACTTTGCGACGAAGTGCAATATCTGGCGCAGTCATTATGCCGAACAACTTCGATCATGGGATCTCATAATCGAAGCAGCTGAGCTGGAAAATGTATCCGATCTTGCTGGTGCAAAGCCTTCCGCACCCAAACCTCCCGCTGGCGACAAAGTGCTTCCGCAGCTTAACGCGCATTGTCGTGGTGCGACATGCTCCATATGCTTTTGCGCGATCAAAGCGGCCAAACAGCTTTGTCCAGCTTGTTTACACACTACCCATCCTTGGTGCCTCGAGGATTTGCTGGCGCATCTCGATGCCGACGATGCGGCTTTCACGTGTCCCACAGGGTGTGGATGTCAATGTCTTGAGCAGGCCGATGTACAGTTCGTGCTGGAGGACGGAATTATTGTCGATGAGCGGGAAGAATCTCTCGCTGATTCCGGCTTGAGGGCTCAATTTGCGAAGAAGAGAAGTCTGACTGATCCTAGACTTTTGCGTGAGAGGTTAGAGGGCAATTCCTGGTGATTGCTTCTTCCGCAAACGCAGCAAATGGGATCTCAGGCCATTGACTCAAATCCGACCGTTATCGCTTTGACCAACAGCACTTCTTTGGCGACGTTTGCAGGCCGTTGCCACGTTCTGTCCAATTTGAGATCTGACCACATGATGAACGTCGTTGATTGGGCGTCTTGGCCATTGCGCCGCTCCAATTTCCTGTAATGGTCGATGCTATGAGACCCTGGAGTTACATACTTGCCTTGAGCTTGCTTTCTCTGGTACGCGTTTCTCTTCGTACGCGTTTGCGTGTTGGAGCGTGGTAAGAAGCTCAACCTCGCCGTTTTCTCCAGCAAGCTCTGCCCTGCAGAATATTCTCAACGATTTCGCACATCGCGTATCACTGCGACGAATTTCTGCAGTCCTTGCCAGAACATGTCGGCTCGGTTACAGAGTAGATGGCTGAAGGATTGATGAAAACGGCAACTTCCATATGCCACACCGCGGTAGGCTGACGATGGGCTCTGTAAAGAGCTGGAGCACCGTGCCAAGCAACATCGATCTCAATTATTATCCCGCTTCTGAATGCAGGAACGGTGCCACCGAGCCAGGTACAGCATCTGGATCTTCAACTTGGTACAGTCACAAGACAGTCGAGCAAAATTGGCCGCGGGCGGACTGGAACACTCCTACTTTGAGTCTCAGCCCGAGTGCCACACGGAGCGACCCAGCCAATAGCCGGCACTAGCGATCACGTGGGTGGGTCTAGACATCCGCCAGAAGTGGTATAGACCCACTTCTAGCTTTCTCAAGTCAAGCATGCTCCGCAAATTGCTTTCTTGGCCATGGTTCTCCATGCGGGGAGCTTATTCGACTAAGCCTTTTGTGGCATTTTGCAACTTCATCAGGTCCGCGCATGGTGCAATCGAGCACATGGAAGACTGGCCGAGGTCGCCTTAGCCAAGAATGAGACTTCTGTCGTTACGTGGACGCGATCGTAGAGGAATCTTGGACGCGACCATATATCTAGCACAATACTTGCACGTTGGTTGTTCTTCGATCTAAGCAGACAAGACACTCATCCCCTCGCCTAAGGACATTCGCTCAGCCCCTGCCCTCAACATCACCTTCACTTAACCACATCAGACAACATGAAGTTCACCGCAGCAATCTTCGCCGTTGGCGCTCTCGCCGCTGTCCGCCGCCAGGCTGGTGGTCTTTCGGAGAACATCCAGGCTATCACCACTGCCACTAACTCTGTCACCACCGCCCTTGAGGCCTACACTGGTGATATCCAGCAAGCTCTGGCTGTCAACGGTGCTACTGGCGAGGTCTTGACTGCCATCCAGGCCGCACAGGTAAGAACGCTGCTTCGATATTCCTGCTGTAAACCCAGAAGACTAACTCACTCGTGTAGACCACTGTCGATGGCACCCAAGCAATTGACGGCGACACTGCCCTCTCCCTCGTCGGCCCAATCGGCGATCTCAACACCGCTGTTGAGTCCTCCATCAACGCCCTGATTGAGAAGCAGCCAATCTTCGCCGAGAACGGCCTCACCGAAGCCGTCCTTACATCCCTCCGCACTCAACAAGAGGCTAGCACTGCCCTCACCGAAGCCATCGTCAGCAAGCTCCCAGAAGGTCTCCAAGATGCCGGTCGCCAGGCTTCTCAGGCTGCTGCCGACGCCCTTGCACGCGGTATCGCCGCTTACGAGGGTGGTGCTACTGGCGGCGATGACAATGATGACGACGCTACTACCACTGCCGCTGCCACCACTGCTGCTGCCACTGGCACCGTCACCACCCAGGCTGTCGTCTACCCAACTGCCCCATCTGGCAACAACGCCACTGCTACTTCTTCCATGCCAATGCAGTACACCGGTGCTGCTGCCCACCAGGTTGTCGGTCTCGGTGCCTTGGCCATGGGTGCTCTTGTCGCTGCTTTGTAAGCGGGTCACTGAGAGTGGTGATGACGAGAGGAACGGAAGATGTAATGTGAACACGAGAGACACAAAAGTCTTGTTCGGATATGAGCAATGATATCAATGAGCTGCTGCCGCGACGGCGCTGAGCACCGTTCGTGAGCTGATGTACATATTAATCCTAGATGAGACAAGAAGATATGAGAATGTCTTTGTCAGATCGGCCTTGGTCTCCTGTTCCCCCTCCTCATCGCCTAAGTCATGCGCAGTGCACGTCATTGGCTAGACGGAATGGAACATTCGCGACATAAATGGGTCGTTCACTGCTGACACGTGAGAGGTCATTCACTCAATCCGCTTCCGTAATACTTATGGGCTAATCTTCTCCAAGCTGGAGTCCACCACTGCAAACTTCGCGAACGGAACCTTCTCAAGCTGTGTCTCACGATCGGCTTGCCTCGCCCTCCTCCACACATCCACGAAAATGGCATCGCTGCCGCCAGCGGTAGCGAACATCCATACTTCTTCATCGCCGATCAACCTTACGAGTCTGCCTACAGAACTCGTTCAGGAAATCGCCAGATACGCTGGTAGCGACGACATCTTCTCCATCAGGGCTGTATGTCGCGACGTCCACGACAAAGTCGACGATTTGTTTCTCAAGCCGTACTTCAGTACCAGAGCGCATCTCACCACCCACCAATCACTCGAGGCACTAGCCGAAATCGTTAAAGTACCACGTCTTGCAAAATCCCTGAAGGAACTCGAGCTCGAAGTTGTCCTTTTGTTCGCCGTCCTCCAAGAACGACCAGAGAGTGTCGCGTACGAGGATGCTGCTCTAGCTAGGTTAAGACAATATGTCAACGCTCGTTGGCCTTCACAGGGTCTCGACATTGCCAATGTGAAGGCCAAGATGGCAAATATATTCCGGACACTCGCTCAGCACGGCAATGTTCCAAACATAACGATCACTCTTCCGTCAGATGGCAGGCGATTCAAAGGTTCGGGCAATGCCTGGTTGATACACAATCTTTTCCCAGCAAGTTGCGTCGGTGGTGCGAAGGCGACGTACCTCTTCACACACCGAACAGTCGCAAGGAGTTTGAAAGAAGATCGAGAACTCATACCGATGCAGCTAGATGCCACAGCAGCCATACTGGACGCTATTGCGGAGTCTAAGCGCAGCACGGATTCTTTGACTGTCAAGGGAAGTCTCCGTTACGTTACTCTTCATCGTTCACCGGAAGAAGCACTGTGCACACGCGCAGGCGCGAAACACGTCTTTGCGAACCTGAAGACCATATCTTTAGGACTCGCCATGCCGATGGCTATGCACTTCATCGCACTCTTGTCCACAAGCCAGCAACTGGAACATATCGCGCTTGGCTTTGCAAACTCCTCGAACGTGGACGCTAAACTACTGCGGCAGGTGTGCCATGCTCTGTCAAGGAGTGTTCGTCTCAAAACCATCGGGATCTCCAAGGCTTCCTTGAACTACGTGGACGAATTGATTGACCTTCTCAGCCTGCACGAGCAGACTTTGGAAAGGTTCACTCTGTCAAGCGTGACCCTCGATATTGAGCACGAATGGCGAAAGCTGCTTACATACCTTTCCACATTTCCACAGCTCAAAGAGATTGGGATACACAAGATGTATGGAGACAGATCTCATTGGACGCTGGACGAGATCAAAACGCACGAGAAGTTGGGGCAGAGAATTGGCCGCAAAGATGTGATGTGCGACAAGGAGAAAAAGTTGACTGTAGCCGACTATCGAGTTTGCGGCAAAGGGGCCGTGAAGGAAGTGCTGGAAGAGCTTGCGTCGACGGCTCGTTTGTTTGAGAGATTCTACTGGAAGAGAGGAGCCAACGAAGAGACCGAAATTGTGGTAGCGCCAGAATAGCGGTGATGTTGAACTTTCGGGAAAGGATACAGACGGCATGGACAAATTCAGGTCTGCGAGTACCACGAAGAAATGTTGAGTGCGCTTCTACAATCTCAACCCAATGAAACTTGTTTATCCACAATCATAGCTTCTCCTTCAAAATCCCCTCCTTCAGCACATAATACGTCTCCTGCGTACAAGTCGCAATCAATTCTCCATCGCCCTTACTGTCGAAAATCCTCGTCTCAACAAACCCTCGTCTCCTCCCACTCCAAGGGCTCCTCGCTTCGATATATTTCAACTCGTCAGCTCGAAACCCTTCATGCCGATGAAAGTAAATCGAATGATTCAAGCTCGTATATCGATCAAGATCAGGCGTCCTCGGTGTCCGGTTCACATCTCCCAATGCTGGCTGTCCTAGCTGGAGACCGTGCACAATCGCAGGACAGTTCAACACATGAAAATCAGAAAGCGCTATAATTCCAAGAGCATGCATTCGAATCTCAGATGCCTGTACTTCCGGAAAGACTTTCGCCGCGAAAGTATGCACCAAATGCTCTGGTAATGATTTCTCTGGATCGTAGCCCATTTTATCGTTCGTGAGAGAAAGTCTTTGATACCGTAACCAAGGTCCTTCATCGTGACGCCCTTCATCGAGATCATCCAATGTGATTTCGGATATCTTATCGGAAGTTGCGCGTTGAGGAGAATGAGATATACTGGGTCCACCGAAAGCTGAGGCGCGGACGAAGGAGCAGGTGACGTGTGAAATGGTTCTGCCAGATTGAGTGGTCGTGATGAGCCGTGTAGCAAATCGACCTCCGTCATTGAGACGTTGTACTTGTAGTTGCATGGGTGCTTTTGGTGAGGGCCCCGCGAGGAATTGGATCTGAAGCATGTCGATGGCGAAGTCGGGCGTTAAGGTATTGTATGCTGCGTTCGTGGCCAGTGCGGCGAGGATCCCGCCTGGTACGACTTGAGAGCCAGGCCATGTCCAAGGAAGTTGTTTATTTTGGTATGTATCCTAGTGAGAATGAGTACGTTGTTGGTTGATATAGATGCGATACTGACTGTTCCGATCTCCTCCAGCTCCAGGCCTTGTTCGAGCCCGACCTTTGGTGGCGTGGACCTAAACACCCTGCGCGAAGAGTCTTTTGCGCCGCCGCTCATGGTTTCGGTACTCTCAATGTAATGATATGTCGATGTTGCGAGCAGGTTAAAGTCGGTCATCCAATGCAAGTCAAGGGTTCAAGAAGCCGAGCGTCTCTTGATCGCCCAGTCGTCGCTGCCTCGGCAAATCAATCGAATGCTTCACATTCTGCGAGACATTTCCCTAGACAACGCATTTGCGTGAAGTTCACATGGAAACGAAGTGCAAAGTGTCTGACGTGTACAATCTCTGAAGTCATGCAGTGTTCACTTGGTCTGACTGGGTCCAATCCGGCTGCACCGAGGCAGTCCCGAAAATGGAAAGAGCTACTCATATCCACTGTCATATTTACAGTATTTCAAACTCGAGCTACTTAGATCAGATATCTTCCAATTCTGTTGTTCACCAGCTCTGAGAACCAAATCGCATTCTGTGCTGCGTTCCAGTGCGAAGCAATATTGCCAGCTGGAGGAAGATCTGGCAAAAGACCTGGTAGCAAGCTAACATCGTTATCTGGCTGCTTGATCTCAGTGAACTTGCCTGTCGATGGTGTGACATAGTTCAAGCTGTTGCTGAGAAGTGTAGAGAACCAGATGTTGCCTTTGCCGTCGACGGTGTTCTCGATGGGCGTAGCACCCGGTTGTGGGATTCGGAACGCCTTTGACTCTTTCGTCTCCATATCGAAGCGTCCAATAGCGTTTCCAGCGATGGATGTGAACCATAGGTACCGATTTTCTTTGAAGGAAGTCAGCAACTGTGACGCTAGCCGTTTCACTGATACACTCCGACTAAACTTACCTGTTTCCGCGCGCATGACGGACGGTGTGAGAAGGCTAGGCAATAATGGCCACTCATCAATCTTTCCAGTCTTCACATCCAGACGAGCCATCTTGTTCGCGAGCATCTCCACAAACCACAAGTTCCCATCTCGCTTTGCAACGATCATGCCCAAAGGTCCAGCCAAAGGTGTAGGGACCTGCCATGTCTTGATCTCATTTGTCTTGTAATCGATCAGGTTGATAACGTTTCCTGTCGTTTGCGAGAAGAACATGCCCGTCTCGCCCGGCCATGCATCGTTGAAAGGCTGGAGGTTACCGAGAGGGTTGCCAGTCTCAAGAATTGTAACGTTGCCATTGCTTGGATCGAGGATGGCAAACTCGTTTCGCACACCTGTGGCAGCATATATCTTTCCATTCTTTCCTGGCTGCACGACGCAAGACAGTGCAACGCGACCTTGGAGGTCCGATGGCAGTACTGAGTTCCCTAGAACGGGAAGCTTATATGGGATATCGAACTCCCTGAGGTCGCCGGTGTTTGGGTTGATCTGGACGATCTTGTTCGACGTGAAGGTATCCGCCTGGTGAATATTAGCTTCTGCTGCAGCAGCGATATTCATGCCAACGTACATAGATGAAGCCATCGTTGCCAGTGGTGATATCGCAAGGAGATGCGAGAGGCGTCTTCAAAGGATAGAATGTGAATTTTGACGCTTGTCGTTCTGCTGGAGCAGCGTATACGGCGGACGCCAGCAGTGCTGTGCTTGCGATCTTGGAATACATATTTGCGGCACGTCTTCAGTTAAACAGACGATGAGATGAAGTCGACCTGAAGAGAAATTTGAGCTGCGCTGTCAGGACGATCAGTCGCGAAGGGATCTTCATGTTATGTATAGAGGAACCGCCTCAATGAACGAACGGCTCGCATGGTAGTCGGCCAACGCGGCAAAAGCATTCGCCTAGGCTGACTATAGTGCAGCTTGTAGGTGCCGATCCTGCTTGTTTGAGCTTCAAGTTCACGGCAATGCAAATCACTAACACTTTCGGCGAAGAAATAGCATGCGACGACTGTGACAACAAAGCGCCACTTACACAGCTTGAACATAATGTGCAGTTGACAATCAATCGTGCTTAGTCAAGGACCGGCACCTCCATCGTGATCGCATATGCATTGTGTGGTGGTCCTGGGGAGTGCGCCAACATCGCCGTCGCTTTGGGCTTCTAGTCACCCAAACAGATCAGGCGAGGACCAGAGATTGGCTCTGTGGTGTTTGTAATTGCGGCATCGTCGAACGCCCTCGACGCCGTTGCGGCGGTAGTGCGGAGAAGCGCCAACGCCCTGCAGATCTCATGCTGGGGAATATGGTATGACGTCCAGCCAGTGAGGATTTGCAGCGCCAAAGTAACGCCACGAGGCGCTGATCCGAGTACCTTGACGAGATGCTTTGATGAGAAAATCATTTCACCATGTCTTCGTTCTTGGAAGCAGCATCTGTCTGATTGCTATGAAGTTCAAACGCTGTGGACACATCCCAAGATCAAGACAAGGAAAAAGACTTGTCCCAAGAGTCTTGCGATGGTCGCCGCTGTGCTTAGTGTAAGCTTAAGAACGCCTCTTATGCTTGGTGGAGTGGCGTTTGGAGCTGCGGTTCTTGCGGGACTTTTCGGCAAGCTCCAGATTCGGAAGGGCGTCGAGACTGTCACCTTGACATTTGGAAAACCGCTCTGCCTTGAACGACGTCTGGACAACAGTCCGATGCGAGTATACGAGGCCTGGATGGAGCTGTACGAGCCCACTCGCCAGTGCACGAAGGCGCGACATGCTCATGCAAGGAAAACCTCCGGTCAACTGAGTCCAATCTTGTGTCAGACTCCAAGATTTTCTACTGCTCGCGTATACTCCGTGTTTTGCGACGGCGCTGAGACGACAGCGGTGGTTTTGTTGATGAACGAGCGGATGTTGTCTTTGGGAGGAGAGTCAAGCATGTTGGCAATCCCAGCCTTCCTCTCGGCCGAGCCAATGCCATCCCGGACATAGACGACGTCCGCACTTCACTTGCTGACAATCATCATGGCCGATGTCTTCGCGCGATGCACATAAGCCATGAGGCCTTCCGGACCCGGTGTAGCGACTCTTCGGCGATATAGAGTCGTCTAGGCAGTCGTTTCGATAAGGCAGTATAGACTTCACTGATATATCAAGGTAGGCCTGCTTGAGACATCAACCGCAGCTGACGACAGAAACCACCACGAAACACCTCGTACTATCACAGACGAGCTCGATTCTACCTCGCAGAATGGAAGCAAAGATGTCCAGCTCAGAAGCAGACGCCAGTCCCGAGCTCCTGGAAGAGTACAAGCAATGGCTCGCTCTCGGCGAAGGCGGAATCTCATACAACTGGGAGGGCTTCATGATCTGCAAGCACTTCGAGAAGACCATGGCACGAGACGATACCACCGATCCCTCACTCTACGACTCTCCTGAAGTGCACGCACCAGGCTGGGACGAAGCCACCGAACCACAGCGTACGGCAGCACAGACTTCATACTTATCTCGTCCCTTACCCGAACGAGAATCTCCACGAGCAAGAGCAAAGCCATTCATATTTCCACAACGCGAAAGAAATGAGAAAGAGCCACAAGATGAGGATGTCAGAGCCGCATATCAGGCTGCGGTCTCTCGCCTGAGCGAAGTCAATGATGACCTACACTGGAAGACTTCTGTCCTCGAAAGACACGGACCTGCACTGTTTCTGCAAGACAATCTCCTTCCCGTGACTCCTTTGGCTAAACCTACACAAGGGGAGATATGCCACATTCACAGATCGGATCTCTCTGCTCATGTTACCTTGAGCTTCGCAGACACCAAACAGGTGCTGGAAAAAGGCTGGGGAGAAAGACACAGACTCAGTGGAACGGAGAGGTTGCATCTGGGATACACAATGCTTTACGTGCCAAGGAACGCACAAGAGGTGGATGTCTTTGTTAACATACTACAGGCAGGGATTGACTACATGAAGAGCAACAAGCACGAGTGAACATGTTCCGAAACTGCGGCAGCAATACTTCGTTGGATATATGGCAGATCAAATATCACTAAATCAACGTCTCCACAATCAGGCTCCCGTCTGAGCACGCGCCATTCAGAACACCTCTTATTTGGGACGCCACTGCGCACCGAGCGTCTAGCCCTCTCCTCTACCTCGTCTGGATAGCACCTGGGGCAACAGGTCCAGTTGGGCCACCGTAGAAAGAGAAACCTGGGCAGGCAGCCAGAGCACTCTGGTTGACGCTTCCAATGCTCTGACAATTCAGGGGGCCAGTAACAGCATTGAGTGTAGCGAACAGCGGTGCGACCCTGGAGTCCGAAGCCGGCAGACCAGTAAGAAGAGGAATCTGAGCCTTGGTGAACTCGCTCGCGAAGCATATTGGGTTGGCAGCGACTTGTTGGGCAGTGTACGCGCCACCAGACAGCTGGGCGGGATCGAGAGGCGAGAAGCTATTCACTCTACCCTTGTTGCAGCCGACGACAAGGAGTTCGGGGACGGTCTGGGCGAAGTACTGGATGTCGCTCTGGAAGTACGGAACAGAGTACTCATCGGACGGGTTGCGCTTGTACCAGTTGTCTGTGGTTGATTCTATTAGCCAAAGTGATCGGAGCAGCAGTATGTGTCAGCGAGGTCCACTTACTGGGAATGCGCTCGTTGCCTGGAACCCAACGAAGGTTGTTATCAGGGCCTTGGATGGACATGAAGCTCTTCAACACCTCTCTGTTCAGCACGCCAGAGGGGAACTCAGCCGACTTGTTGCCCATGAAGCGGTAGATGAAGGTGAAAGCGGCCTGAGAGACAGCAATGCCACCGAAGGGCAGATCTGATGCGGGGTCAGTCAAAGGACGGTACCGATACGAGATCGATGTCCTCACAAGCAAAGTATGGATTCTTCTGAATCGATTCCGCATAGCGCTCCTTGCGGAACGCACGGAGAACCTCCAAGTTGTAGTTGGCGGTCGCGCCGCTTTGGCGATTGTACAGATTCCTGAACTGAGAGACGATGAGTTCGCCGTTGCTACCGTACTGGTTCAGATCGGCTCTGCATGGGGACGAGTCTGTCTCGTAGTTCTAGGGCTTGGTCAGTCTCGCTGATGGAACGAGGTTGCTCTTGGGAACGTACATTGTGGCTGCCACTGATTCCAGTCCTTGGACGGCCGCCAATAGACCAGTGGGTTCCGTTGCCATCAACGATAGCGCCATATCTGGCGAGGAAGCCACCAAGGTCAGGCGCCATGCCGAACACTCGTCGCGTGCCCTCGGAGAACTGCTCAATGGAGGCAATTCCTGTTGATCTCCGTTAGACTGGGCGGATGCTCGCGTGTGGACATTGCTCACCATTGCGCGGAAGATATCCGCTGAAAGGTGGCACACCAGGTCAGCACAAGTCTCATGGAGAGTCACTAATCGACACTCGTGGTCGAAGGAGCAGAGAAGCGCAATGCTTCTGGGTCGCACTTACTGATTGGCCATTGCTACGAGAAAGGTCAGCTTGATCTCGCAAACCATGTTCGCTGCGTCTTACCGTTCAGTCCCGGACATGGTCCTCTCTGATCGCCACTGCCTGGCGCAATGAATCGATTGGCCCCCGTGTTTGGCACGCGCTGCTGATCGGCATTGAATGGAGGAGGAACCAAAGGCAAGGCGCCGACACCCTGAGGAGCAGCTCGGTTCTGCCTTGCATCGATACCACGAGCGTGGAACTCCTTGAACGCGTCCGCAGTCAAAGGGCTCAGCAAGTCATCCATGTTTGGGACAGCTGCCGACATGGCAGTGCCTGCCAACAGGCTTGTGAGAAGAGTGAACTTCATGCTGGCTATACTGCCAACGGGCTGATCAAGAAATTGTGCTTGAGGGTTCAATGAACGTCAAAAGGCGTTGACAGAGGAAGGACGAGACTCATATAGCGCCGCGAGCGCTCAGCATACCTTTTTGCGATCGTCGTATCAACTATGCTTTCGCGCTCATCAATAGTACCTTCACCAGCTCGACCTACCGCATTCGCGTTGCGTATCACAGTTCTCTTGTGTACTTAGCGCAGCCGACCAATCACTGCATTAGTGATTTGCTCTCGCTACTGACCAAGCCCTAACATTGAAGCTCCAGACACGCAGACACGTGTCAGCGGCGTGCGAGAAGGCTTCGAGATGTCAGGAGGGGCGCAAATAAGGCGCGGAATATCCCTGCTGGTCGCGAAAACCTGATGGAATGGCTTCAGAGACTGCGGAGGTGGCTGTTCTGGCTGGATTCCTGACTGTGATTACTACTCACAATTGGAGCAGAGCTGGAGAGTACCGCCTTGTGAGTTTCTTGTTCTGGGCCAAGCACACGCCAAACTGGAGATTCTAGACGGGCGAGGCGGCATCGCTGCAGAGGACGGCATGGCTTTGACGGAACTTGCCATCAAGAGGAGCCCCGCTGTCAAGCCTTTCCACGTTTTTCGGAGAGCCTCAAGCCATGATCGTCAATCCTTTCTGTCACTGCGGATATGCTGCAAGAGCTTATTGCGGAGAGGTCGTTGATATGAAGGTCCACGAATGTTGGCATGAGGAAGATAGGTCGCTTTTGTTGTCTCGACAGACTTTTGAGATCGCATGACAAGAGTCGCGACCTGTTGACTAAGTTAGCGTGGTCGAGGACACCGTCTTACGAAACGCCCAATCACCGACGCGCGGGTGCAGCCACGCTAAAAAGTAGTCGCTGTGGCTCATGCAAAAGCATCTTCAGGGCTTCAGATCTCTGACTGCTCCAGCGGCGGCCGCATAGTCGTACAGATCGAGACAGAAGCGAGTGTCGCGTCAGCTGCCACAACGATCACGATCCTGTCGAGCGGTCTTCTTGAAGGTAAAGAAGCCGACCACGCGTGAGGGCGAAGTCTGGTGAAGTCGAGAGCCTCTTTCAAGGGGACAAGAACCACACGGACTGCCATGCGTGTGGCGCGTGTCGATCTTTTATTGGCATCCTTATACCATGCCGACTTGGTCCAGCAAGGGTGCTGGCTTCAGCGCGAAGCTCTGCGTATGGCCAAAGGCTGTTGTTGATGAGCCGAGGCGCCGACAACTCAATCATGCTACCGCAGATGCAATGGCGTGATCAGGAGACTTTTGAGAAAGTGTTTTCCGAGTCGGGAAGGTGAATGAGGTGTTGAGCTGTGAGCGAGGTCTGTCGAGGATATGGTGGTGGTGTGGAGAAAACCAGAGGGCTGAATGAAGGAGGAGGAAGGAACGAGGGAGGATGGCGCTTGGCGTGGCTTCTTCTCACAGGTGGAGGTGGAGCCTCGCAACCAGCAGAGAGCCATCAACATTGACATCGTGGAACTCCGCTCATGCTCATTTCTGCAAGGCACCTGATTTTGACCGGGGGCGAACTTCTGCGACTACGATTGTCGGAATCTGGCAACTGGGGTCTTGGGCTGAGTGTGAGAGCGAAGAGCCATCGATATCGACATCGTGGATTCCTCTACCCGCTAACTACCATGCATATGTCAGATCTCTGTCGTTATCCACGTAATATGTACAATGTTCTATCATATTCGAGAACAGAATGTCATGCCCTGCCATCGCCCACCCATGCAGAATCCGACTGTGCCCCCGACTTGAGACTGTACAGCGTAAAATGCGAGCCCAACTCCTCCCAACTCCAAATGAGCCAACAAGAATGGACAATAACTCCTCGCTAAAATGCAAGCGACATTGACGCTCGTCTACCACCAAGTGCCCCATGACCAATGGTGAAGCAAACCCACTGATGTACTATCGCCTCCTTTGCGGGGAAGATACAGCCTCAGCCTCGTCCTCGTCACTCCCTCCATCTTCCTCGTCAGTGGTACTTTCGTCCCATCCATCTGCTTCCAAACTTGCACTTCGTATCCCCCAACTCATCAGGAACCCAATGAAAGATATCCCGCCAAAGATGCCGAAGGCCATAGCTTCGCCTTTAGGCCGTACATGTGTGGCGGCAGTGAACAAAGATCCACTAATGAAAGGTCCAAGCGCTCGTCCGCCTGCACTCAGAGTCTGGGCCAGGCCGTTCAATGTCCCAAGCACAGCATGAGAAGGCGCGCTATTGGTAATTAGTAGAAGGGCACTCGTCAGGCCTCCCACAGCTGCGACAGTCTTGATGAGAAGTACAGCTCCCAATTCTACCCATAGCCAAATCTTCCCCGCTTGCGTAGGCTCATGCGTGCCGTCTTTGCCATCTTTGTATCCGACCCATGGCATGAGGACGAAAGCGAGCACGAATCCAGCCAGTCCGCAACGATAGGTGACTTTGTTTCCCACTTTCTCGCGAAGTGTGCCGAAAATGCCAACCTGGAAGACAATGGTGATGAGACCAGCGAATGCGAGACTGGTGCCAATTTCTTTGGGTACAAGATTGCGTCCTGTAGGCGGACGTCCCTCGGAGAAGATTGGATAGAGTGAGTTGAAGCTGACGTTGCTGAGCTGAAAGATGAGATACGAAGCAAGTAGCAGTATTGTATCACGGTTGAACACGTCTTTGCGATCCAGTTCTTCGTGGTTGCTGTGGAATAGCGTGGTGTTCTCGTCTTCTTCATTATCGTTATCATCGTCCTCGTCAATCTCGTCGTGATCGTCCTGGTTAGTGCTATCATTCTGTCGTATTGTACCATACGCGTGCCGTTCCGACCGCTTGGCTGATCGAGTCAAATATGTTGGCTTTGAAGAGCTGGTGAATTGCCATAGTCTGGCAAAGAGACTGCCAAACCTCTTGCTCAATGGTGGTAGCTCGTCCGCCGTGTCCAAAGACTCCTCGAGGAAGATCGCAGTCACGACGAAGTCTATGAGCAGAACACCGGCGGAAAACAGGTTCGGAAGCAAGAAAGGATACGGGTTCGGCTGGCCCGGTTTCAAGGGATGCTCTTTCATGACCAGTAGTCCTCCAATCAAGGGTCCAGTTATGCCTCCGATGCCGTATATCACTGGCAGGTACGTGAAGGCGCGACTTTGATTCGAGCGATCCGTGATCTCGCCCAGGCATGTACTGATGACGCCCTGATTCCCGTTCACCAACCCCATCAGTGCCTGAATGAGCACGGCATGCCATAACCGTCGAGAGAACCCAAATGCGACGAAGCAAACTGCCGTGAACAACGTCCCCGTCAAGACTATTGGTTTGCGCCCGATCCTGTCTGATAACCAACCCCACATGAAGTTCGTCGCGAACTGCGCCAGAGCAAACGCAGACGCGATCAAACCGACGTACATGCCAATATCCGCAGGGTCGACTTCGGGAAAGGTGGAAGCCATCTCAGGCAGATATGGCGAGATGCTATTCAACGCCGTCTGCTCTGCCAGTGCTATTACCGCCAATACGGCGAGCTGACCCTTTGGAAGCGGGGTCTCATGTTCGGTATCGGACTCGTAGGAATCGTGTCTGTCGTTCGGAGGAGGAGTTTGTGCGGCGCCATTGCTCTTCATGTCTTTAGGCGGAGGTCGTCCAGCGTTCCGCGGAGGAGCAGTGGGAAAGGTGGAGTAGTGGAGGGTAGAGGATTGGCGATGGCGCAGACTGGGCTTTCGCGCTCTGCGGTCTTCAGGTGACGGCATGCTGCTTCGTTATCGCTGGGAGAACACCGGGCATATGAGCAAGAAGCAGCACTAATTGAGCTAGAGCAGGCTGCTGCTGGCTGGCTGGCTGGCTGGCTGGCTGGATCAACGAGGGTGGGCGGGATCGATCGCGTGCGGGCAACGGGCGGAGGACCAGTGTCAAGATGTTGACTGCTTCGTCGTTCTGCGGCGGAACGTGTGCCTCGCCCTACACGCGACACCGTGGTTGTAGAGGATACGAGAGTCTGCCAGAGAAACTTCACATGATTACGCGCTCTTGAGTGATGACGTAAATTTCGACGAAACGTTCCTCCTGCCATGTTGTCTATCTCCACTCCCCATGTCCTTCCCACACAAGACACTACACCCTCCGCAAGACGGGCAATTCTATCTATCCTCTCATGTACATTTGACGGCGACCGAATCGATACTGATCAACCGAGCATTTTTCCACGTGCTGCCAGCTATCCTGCGGAACAGCTGAGCTGGACTAGCGCTGCCCGACACCTGCAGCTGCAGCTCCAGAACATCCGCCAGCCTGATCTGCACCGGAATCAGCTCCTGCTCCGCGCTCGAAGGTATTTGAGAAGGCTTCTAGGCCTGTATAAGAGCAGTGGGCGGGTAGGACACCGGCTGAGATCTCACGACTCGCCTTCTGCATCTGCCTCCGTTTTACTGCCGTTCTCTCCGCGCTGGGTTGCGATGCTGTCCAGAGCTATGGTACGACTTTCTGGCCGCGTGCATCATCGCGCAGTCGTGCGCATTGATTCGATTTCTGCTGCGGCAATGGGTAATGCACCTGCCGACTGCAGCTTCGAGAGCAGACTGTCTGCAGAGTCGAATAGGTGCTCAACCGTAGGAGCCCATCCGGTCACGCAGCAGACAACGAATAGAGTCTCTGGTGGACGCGTGTCCCCAACTCTCGTTGATGTCGAGTGCTGTCCGACCAAGGTCATCCATCAGCAACGGATCCGCGCCAGCTTCCAATAGCATTTGGACGAGCTTCGGCTGAGGGATTCGGCCCACAACGGCACCGCTCACGGCCTTGTGCAGGGCGCAGCCGTTGACACCCTCTGGAGACTGATCTGCCACTGGCACAAGGTTCACTGATGCTTGCAGCTCCAACAGATGCTGCACCATATCGATTTCCTGGTATAATGCGGCCAGCGGCAGCAGGCTCGCTTCATCTATGATCCGCTGCAAGGATGGCCTCTCCGAGAACATTCGAGCGCTGGTCCAATATCCAGGATCGTTCATTGCCATCTCATAGTCTTCCATCACCGGCACTTTCGCTCGTGGGTTGACTTTCTGTAACAGTATTGCCAGCACTTCAACATCACCTGTCCTTACGGCTGCGAGCAAACACGGTACACCGACCATTCGACCACTCGCCAGAAGGAGCTCCACAACTTCACGGCCATGGCCAAGATTGTTGGTCATGCCTCGAGGTCCTGTTGGCCAGCCATGTTTTATCAAGACTCGGTAAAATTTTAGCGGTCTGCGTTCTTCTTTGATAGTGAGAGTGTCCAAGCATGGCTCAATTCTGGCGCCCAGGTCGAACAGCACTTGCAAAACGCTGGCGTCGTCTCCGGCCAAGGCAATTTGTAGCATGGCCTGCAGCGGAAAGGACTTCCCTTCAGCACGCAGCTGAGTACAGGCATGTCTCAAAGCCGTAATATTGCCGTCACGGATCAGATCCTGCCAGTCGTCGAGAGAATCGGGGCTTGCGCTTCGACTGTCTGCTTCCAAAGCCGTGTCGTTGTCTAACAGCCGACTGATGTCCATTCGCGCGACCTGAAAAGCGCAGCACGAGGTGACTAGAGGTTCATGGGTCGTGTAAGCTTTTTCTTCATATTAGCACCGACTTGAAGCGAAGTGGAGCGAGTGCGAGGGGCAGCTGTCAATGCGTGCGGTCTGCAGCACTGGGCATCTTAGTCGCCGGAATTTGGTATGGAGTACATACCACGGTGCAGAGGGTACACGCTGGCCCACGGCTTCTGTGCCGCGACGGCTCCCGTGCCGACTCCCTTCGCTTGCACAGCTTGCACAGGGCTACTGACAGGGTGTTAGGCCATTTGCCATATTTGTAACTTGAAGACGGGACCGTGACCTTTCTGATAGCCGACTTGGGCCCTGGGGTCCTCAAATCCTCCAGAAACGGTCCGTTATTAGCTTCGGCATGCACGCTTCTCGGGCTACCAGACTTTGCCTCATCAATCTTTTCGCCTATCGCTCACAGAAGAGACCTAGACTGAAAGCCAATCTTCAATGAGCAGGCCCAGAATGCGGCAGCCCTAAGTTAGCCTGACTAAAACGACAATGACGCAGATAACTTTTCCAGCTTCGAGCATGCAAGCAGGCAGTACTTGTACGGTTTCTCCTACGACATGGCCTTCTCTGGCATGGCAAGTGCCTTCAAAATTGTGGACATCACGCGAATACCTTCAAGGTCATCTTCATCACATTGCGCTGTTCAGCGAACACAGGTCTTCACAACGAGTCCTGATTTCGGAAGAATGTTCCGAACATTCCCGGATGAAACTCCGACCGGTAGACCTGCAGACTTTCACGTCCTCCCACTAGGGCCAATACATACGAATCGTCCCAGAGACTGCTTTTCACGCCAACATCGACCACCTCCAGCTTCAGTGCTTAGTCACGCTCGGCCGCGGAGAAGATCCATTCCTTTGGGCCGGGGATATGCGGTCGACCCTTCGGCTACCTTTAGCCGCGTATAACGCGCTTCACCTCCATCTTGGCTTGCTTGAACCGTGTCAACTTGCAACCACTATACGCGGCACTGGAGAAAGTTGCAAGACGGCGCATTAGTGCTCTACCGAGTCTACCGAGAAGCATAGACGTTGCTGCTTGCTTGATGCGATTGGCTTAAACAGTGCGAAATGGCATCAAGAGGTCAAATCATCGATCACAACTCCGTCCGCATGTATGCCGTTTAGGGTAATGGATAAGGTGCCTTGTAAACCCGCAACACACCGACAACCAGCGGTCCACTGATCTCCGTGCACTTTGCATGAAAATCCCCATCGAAGCAGGTGTGTTCACACATGGTACCAATTTATATTATCACCCACACCCGGGTCACTGCCCGGCTGGCTTACGGCTTGCCGACTACCTGCAGCGGCCTTAACAGGACAGTGCTAATTCCTACGTCAGAACGAACAGTACCATGGTTCGGAACGACTGTTGCGAGACGCATATGCACAATGCACGTTGTTTTTCGGAGAACGCTGGAGATCACGAATTCGGATGCGAAACCCCCACGCGGCGCACTGACTCGCGCTTCCATAGCCATCTTATGGGTACTGGATGCTCGTGCGGTGTGCCGACTACGGTAAGCAGCATTTCAGCTGGCTGCACAGTTCTGCATGCATCAAACCTCACCTGGTTGACGCGGGGACCTGGTTGTCCTGCGCCTCAGCCTGGTAGAACTCCATCTCCCTGCAGCGCAAGAGCCTTCGTAAAGCTGTTCGCTTTGTGCGAATACGCATTTCCCAATTGAGCGGCCTCTATGTTTCCGTATCATACATGCAATTTTCATTCTCATAACTCCTGGCAACCAAAGTCGATCTCTTCAGTCCCTGCATTTCCCAGCCCCCGACCGACCCAATCTTCAATTACTCTTCACTTCCCCGCCCAGCAAACATTCCTGCCCACTTTCCCAGAATCCGATCATGGCTCTGACCACTCCATCCACGTTCGACAACACCAGATCATGGCCTCCATGTAACCTCATAATCTCCACATTCTCGGCCCCCAGCGCCTCCGTAGCATCCTGAGCAGTCTCCTCAGGAGTAATGATAACATCTTTCTTCCCCAACAAAACGAGAACTTTCCTTTCATCAAGTCCTAGTCTTCTGTTCGAAGAAGATGAAGAAGTTTCCCAAGACATCGACGAAGCCGAGACATTAGATGAAGAGACCGATGAGACGGATCCTGTAGTAGAATGTTTCCTTCCATCTTCACTTTTCGCGCTTCCACCGCTCACGATCCGAACACGATGATGTTCTTCACGCTGCTGCTTCTTCGCATGATCTCTCTCCCGGCCTTTGGCGCATCTCTCACCGATGAGTCTCCAATCTGCCCATCCATCATGAATTGGCGCGTACTTGATGCAACTGATGAAAGCGGGAATGAAACCCGGATGCGTCTCGAGTTGCCATGCGACGGCTGTTGCGGGCGAAATGTTAGGTCTGTCATCGAAGATGGGAGATAAGCTGTCTTGGCCCGGGGCGTGAGGATCTATGGATTCGTCTTCATCGTGGTCGTCGCCGCCATCGTCTTCGCCGTAATGCCCTGTTGTTTCGGCGTGGACGGCGGCTGTGACCGAGATGCGACGTTTCGTAGAATGAGGAACTTGTGTCCAGTCGAACTTCTTGAGATTCTGGATTTGTGATCGGGAGTTGATCGGAGTTGGAGCATTTGGGTCTTTTGGTTTAGGTGTGCTGACGCGGAGCCGGCGGCCAACGAAGTAATTCACGACACTGTCGGGTAATAGACCAGAATAGAGGACCTTGCTGCTGAGACTCAGTCTCGTGGGACGAAGGAGACCACCTGGAGCGATCAGGACAAGACTTTCGACCAGGTCGGGATAATGTGCCGTGAAGCCTGCTGCGATTCCGCCGCCGAGGCTATAGCCTGCAAGGGTGAAACCTTCCGATGCCCAGGGCAGATGAGAGCTCGAGATGACTGAGAGGATACATGTTGCAAAGAGGTTGATATCTTGGTGATAGTGGTTCGTGTCGGGGCAATCGGAATAGCCTCGTCCAGGAAGATCAAAGAGCATCACCCTACAGCCCTTCTTCACGAGGTGGCCTGCCACACGTGAGAGGGAGATGCAAGGCGTGCTGATGCCGTGCACGAAGAGAACTTTTCGACCGGTCTCGGGACCCCATTCGTAGACGCGTATGTTTCCATACGGTGTTGCGACATTTCGGCCTCCTGGTAGAGCATCAGGTGGGTAAGGAACTTTTTCGTATTCTTCCGCAGTGAGTAATTTTGTCGATGGAGCTCTTAGGACTCTCGGTCTCTTTGGAATTCCATCGGAACTTGCGATGTTGTAAAGATTGATCGCGGCCCGTGCAGCAAGAAAAGTGACAGCCGGAATAGAGAGCGCAATGTACAAGTCCTTCCTGGAAAAGGAATTGTGGCGGCGCAACCAGGATTGAATATCCATGGTCGCGGAGATCGTACCTCCTAGGAAATGATATACTGGATAAGACGCACGGGACCCAAGCAGAGTAGAAGAAGAGATTGTTTATAGCAAAGATATTTATCAATCGAACTTGTGATGAAAATGGGCCTCTCACGGCATGACAGCCGGCGTGCTCGCAAGATCGCAGTACAAGGTGGACTGCATGCTGTACTTATCTCTGCTGGCGCAATGCTTCCCACGTGCTCTGCCGTGTCGAAGCGAATTTGTGGCAGTATGCTTTTCGAATGTCTAGCATGTGGGTGTCAGAATCCAACACGATGATGCGAGCGTAAAGAATCGGGGCCGAGCCTCTCGACAAGGCGGAACGGCAGGGACTTTGCCTATTCTGGCCAGGAACAGCACGCATGGAATGGAGCAGGTCAGACACGGTTTACAGTACATCCTTTGGCTCTTGTGAGACAGACAATGTCAATAGTGCGAACACGGAATATCGATGACTGTTAACGATAGTCTAATTCGAGTGGAGTATGTCCAGAACTACTTGCACAATCGGCATGGGTATCTTTCTTGCAATCGCCCTCTTCCTTCAAACGCCTTGAACGATCTTCGAACAAAAGGAATCGAAGCTGTGACATGGTCGGGTATCTCGCATTTATGTATAAAAGGGACAAGCTCAAGGTTCATCTGCATTCTGCAGGTACAGTACAGCGCGCTGCAAGGGCATTTCCAGTCGTGATGTCAATGCTGCGCCAAATAATGTCCGATCCAGGCACCCGCCAGCGCTTTGCAGCATTAGCGGCTCGGTTGTAGGGACTTCAACGAAGGATGGAGTGCTGCCACTCTCGAGGTATGGTGGACCTCGATCGAAGCCAATTGGAAGGCTCCTCGCCAAATGTACGTCGAACAGGATTGGTGTGGTGTGGGAAAATCTTTCGTGGCGTGGGCTTTGTGCAAGTTGAGCGCTGTGCCGAATGGGTGCAGTGCATCAGCTCCTAGCTCGCGTGCTCCGGTGGCCTCCCAGAATCGGTAGTGGTATCTGTCGCACTCGAATGTCGTTCTGAAACAAGGCCATACGGCTTATCGACTTCAATTCCTGAGTCGCGATCCCCCTCACTTCCCTCGAAAGCTGATCGACCAACTCCGCGCCAAACATCGAGTAAGCCCTTGGCATTTTCCATGCCGTCGTCAGGAGCACCGCTGAATTCGTCGTCATCGACTACAATGTCTTGCGTGAGGTCCTCTTCGTCCTCCTCGCCAGTCAAAATGCGCCCACCAAGCTTGACGTCAGATACTCGGACGTGATATTCCAAAGCCTTCTTGCCGTCACGGATCATTTCATCCGTTGCGTACATGCAGCGCTTCAGGCTCTGGTTCATCGCCTGACTTTGAACTAGCAGCTCCCTGTGGCGTTCAAGATCCACCTTCAGCCGTTTCTCGTCTTTCGCCAGGCGCTCGCTCGATGCGCTGGGCGAACGTCCCCCGCTCCCAGAGACCAAGCTGTCATCCTCAGAGTCGCTCAATTCTGCATCGTCCCACCCAGGTGGCATGCCGTCCATATCTTCATCCTCATCAAGCGTCTCCAAGTCACCCGATAAACTCCTTGGTATGCTGTGCGTTGCCGAAGACAAGCGGCCAGCGCGCGACAGTCGCCGAAAGCGTTTCAGCTCCGCTTTTTGCCTGCGCAGTTCACGTTCAAGGCTTGCGTTGATCGCCAGTAACGAGCTATTTGATATTTCCAGATCCAGTACCTTGCGTTCCCGCCGTGCATCAGCTGCCAGTTGGGTGATGGTTTTGGTAGGGCTCAGTGCCGCTTCCGTCGGAGAGCCGATTGTCATCGGTGAGGCCAGAGAAGTATCGATCGACGGAATGTTGACGGGTGGACTGGTCATCTGGGAAGTCTCTTGGGAGAGCGGGGAGCTCGGAATTGTGTCGTCCAGCGCTGTATATGATCGCCTTCGCACCTGGTCGGTACCGGAAGTCATTGACGACAAGCTTGATGACTTGCGGTGCGTCAAAGTCCTACTTGGCCGTCGTGCCTCTTGCATTTCTGGCCGAGCCATCAAATCATGTACAGAGGGCGTAGCTCTTGGCTGCGGGCGCATGCCGAAAATTTGTGATGCACCCTTCCTGTAAGAAAGGTGGATGTTCTCCTTGCTAGGTGACGGCGACCGGAGCGGACTGAGAGGCACTGTGGGAGGGAAGTACGACACGTTGGCGGACGATTGGCTGAAAGCCGGTGACAGCATTGGAGGGCTCTTCGCAGAATTCAGCTCCATCTTGGTCGGTCCTCCGGGGTGACGCTTCGCATCAGTAGCTGGAAACCCAGTAGGCCTTTTCGTATCGTCCTCATGTCCATCAGCATAAAAAAAGGTGGGTGGCTTCTTTGGTTCTGGCTTTTTTGCTACGGGTTCTTGTTTCTTCACATCGCTTGCGTGGAAGAAGCGGTTCTCGAAGCTGTCACTTGCGCCGGACTGTCCAAGATCTGGCGACCGCGAAAGAGGTGGAGATCGCCCGACCTTGGGCTTGGTCTCGCTCACAATGCTATTCGGTCTGCTCGTTCGTGACCTGCTCGATACGCCCGCGCTCGATCCCACGCCTGATCCACACCCATAGCTCCTGTTTGTCAACGCGTCTCCGGGTGCCAGCCCAGTGCGTGCTCTCGTGTCGCTGGGAGTATCGTCTATCGCTGGAGAACTACGCCCGCTGCTCACCCCAATCCGTGACGTCCGCGTCGAAGATCGAGGCGTGACATTGCTAGCCCCTGATGGGTCTTTTGCCGGCGTTTCCTGTGGTCGTACTCGCGGCGATAGTAACGGTCCTCGCCCTGCTACTCGGGGAGCAGCTGGTTTGGTTGTGGAAGGGGTCGTGGACGCGACGCTGCCAGCAACGCGCGGAGTCAGTGGTGCCCGCGAGGCCCCCGTTCTGGTCGAGGCAAGGGTTGGCTTTAGAGGGCGATTATTGCGGTCGGTCGTCGACATGCTTCCGCCCACCACTGCCACATTGGTACACACAGCTGCACCGCTCCTCCGCGGTCTGCGATTTTGCAGCGTCTCACCGCCTGAGAGCTACTCCAGCGGGAGACCGGGTTGACATTGATTTGATTCGCCGATGTGTTTTCGGAAGACGAGGCGTGACTTTCTTTTGCGGTGGCTAACGATTCGCAGGGCCGCGGGCTCGCGGTATGATCGCCCCAGGATGGGAAGGAGGAGCGTTGCGCAAGCGATGGCCGTTCAGAGAGGGCTGCAGGCAACACTGGTTCGTGGGGCAGACGCTCAGAATAGTGTGCTCGTGCACGAAAGCAGTGGATACTGTAGTGTCGGTGCAGTGTCAACAACAGGGTTCTGTGGTTCGCTTACTGGCTGCCGAGACAACGACGACGCGCCACTATATCATTCACGTCTTCCAGATCTCACGCGTCCTTCAATGATGAGCCGCATCCAAACCCACTTCCAACCATGCCAGCATGGACAGCACGGACGATGATCCCGCCTCTGCCCTAACAGTGGCAACCGTCCCGGAGGACTCACACGATCAGCCACCAACATCGAGCGAACACACCAGTCTGAAATACCACCTACTCGGTCCATCCCTCACCAAATCTGGCCAGGATGGCGTGGACCAGAAGAAAGTGTCGGAGATCATCTACAACGCGAGCAAGGGATCCAAGTACTTCAACAATGAAGAGACCAAGGACAAAACGCTCACTGTCAAGATCAACAGCATCTTGGCCAAGAAACGTGAGCTGGAGCGTGTAGAGGCGCAAGGCGGGCTCAAGAAAGAGCTGAAAAAGGCGGACGACTACATCACAAAATTGGAGTACGAGCGCGATCTCAGCCAGGCCATCGTGCACATAGACTGTGACGCTTTCTACGCTGCAGTGGAAGAGCTAGACGATCCTGAGCTGAAGAATGTGCCTTTCGCAGTCGGCAAAGGCGTGCTCACAACATGTAACTACGAGGCAAGAAAGTTTGGCTGTAGAAGCGGTATGGCAGGTTTCGTGGCCGACAAGCTATGTCCGCAGCTCATACATGTCCCTCTGAACTTTGAGAAGTACACAGCGAAAGCGAAAGAAGTGCGGGCTGTTCTGGAGCAGTATGACCCACGATTCGAGAGCGCGTCGATTGACGAGGCGTATCTAAACGTCACAGAGTATTGCAAGGAACACAATATGGAGCCGGAGGACGCTGTCAGTCAGATGCGACAGCAGGTGCATCAGGAGGCCAAGATCACGATCTCAGCGGGCATTGCAGCTAACGCGAAACTGGCGAAGATATGCTCGAACAAGAACAAGCCGAATGGACAGTTCAAGCTGCCTTCAGAGAGGACCACTATTCTCAACTTCATGCGCGATCTTCCAACGCGAAAAGTGAACGGTATCGGACGTGTACTGGAACGAGAGCTGGATGCGATCGGGATTAAGACATGCGGCGACATATACCCTCAGCGTCACTACATCAATCGATTGTTCGGTGACAAGACATTCGAGTTCCTGATGGGCGTGTATCTTGGCCTGGGACGCACAGATGTTAGGCCGGCAGAAGAGCATGAGAGGAAGAGCGTGGGTACGGAAAGCACATTCCATGACATGTCGGATCCACAAGAGCTGCGTGAGAAACTCAGAAATACGGCAGAATCGTTGGAGGAAGATTTGCAACGGACTGAGTTCAAAGGTCGCACTCTGTGTCTGAAGATCAAGCTGCATACCTACGAAGTCTTTACGCGGCAAGTACAGCCCCCTAAAGCAGTGTACACGGCAGATGACCTGTACAATTACAGTCTACCGATGCTGCAGAAGCTCGAAAAGGAGATGCCAGGGATGAAATTGAGGTTGATGGGATTGCGGTGTACACATCTCGTATCGATGAAAAAAGGCGATGTCGATTTCTTCGGGCGGGCGCGGCAGGCTAATGCGTCCAAAGCATCTGGGAACAACACTCCAGAAGTCGAGCTCGATGACGATGGTTGGCAAAAGTGGCCTGATATCGAATTTGAAGACGCGGCTCGTGAGGAACGTCAGCAGGAGATGCACGAACTGGAACAACTCTCACAAGAGTACGAGAAGAACGTACTGAAAGACAAACCGCCAGACACGAGTGATGCGAAGACATTGTTACAGTCCAAAGGCATCGGCGTGGGAAATGACTATACCCGCTACGGGAACGGCTTCGCCTGGCGTGCTCTTCTGGAAGACGAAGCCAAAAAAGAAGCTGAAGCAAGCCCGCCCAAGAAACCTATCGAGCAGTGGGACTGTCCGATTTGCTCGTTGCCCCAAGCTGCAGACGAGCGAAAGTTCAACGAGCACATCGATGGATGTCTTTCGAGGCAGACGATCAAGGAGATTGTGAAAGAGCCTGCAAGCCCGAGCCGCGAGCCGGACAAGAAGCCATTGCATCCTTTGTTGCAGGCGAGCACCTCGTCGAAGAAGAGAGGGAGGCCGCCGGGCCTGGCAAAGGGTGAGAGTAGTGGTGAGAAGAGGTCGAAGAGTTCGTTCTTTGGCTGAAGGTGGGGTGACGAATGAATGACTTACGAGCAGCATGACTTACGAAATTACTGCTGTCGACAGTGGACAATTACAGTACCACCCAGGTGAGCGAATGTCTAGGCTTCCAATTGCCTATCTAGTGATACATCGCCGTACGACTGTGTACGTCCACATCCTTCGATCCACTCTGGCTCATGTTCCCTCCTCTTCAGCCTCATTCTTGGCCTCGCCGCTCATCCCCAGCTCCGCCAACATCTCATTGAAACTCTTTTTGGATGCTCTCTTAGGCTCCGGATCTGGCAATCTCTCCATGCGCGGCGGCGGGAACTTCGTCTCATCCAGCTCTTTGAACTTCACAACAGCCCATTTCTTGCACAATGCCTCGTTCCAGGATTCTATGGTGCGCTCCTTTTGCTGGATTTGACCAAATTTGTCTACGTAGGACCATTTCTGGCCGAGCATGCGGACGAGTGTATCACTGCTGGGCTCGAGAAATTCGAGGTGAGAGGTTGTGTGATAGCCGATGAAGCTGAAGACGCGGTCGGATTTGCCAGTGCGAGGAATCTGTTTGAAGATTGCAATGGGGACATGATCTGGCTGGTATTGGTGGTTTTCTGCTTCTGGCAGTGAAGCCACTGGTTTTGCTGCCTCTGTCGTCTCTGCGATTTTTGTTGTCGGTGCTGGGTCCGCTGGCCCTGTCGTTTCTGTATCTGCAGTGTTCACTGACTCAGCCGTGTTTGCTGTCTCGGTTGCTTCCGTGTCTGAAAGCTTCTCAGACTCCACGTGCCTGGCAAGAGACGCAGACTCCTCTTGCAGAAGATGATCTTGTCACTGCCCCAGCGAGGATTGGCGGCACCATTGCTGCCATTAAATATGCAGAGCCAAGCTAACCTTCCAGGTGTTGCTGCGGAACCCTGCAAGCTTCCGCTGACATTGGACACTCGAGGCGGGGTCTCGCGGCCATTGGATGGTGCGGGGTGAAAGGAAGTAATTCTTGATCGAAGAGATCTTCTTCTCTTCTGGTTTGCGAAAATCTTTGTTGGCTGATTGATGCCTACCAGGCGGAGCAGGTTTGCCATGCATACCGAGGTTGTAGTACTGTAGAATTCTGGAGTGGGCTAGAATGTGTGCGAGATGTGATTAATCACGACCCTGGAAGCTGCAGGGGCGTTCACGACGCGTCGCGTCTTGAGCTCTTTCTTCAGTCGGCTGCGTGACTGCCTGCGCACCTCTGCCCTATTCTCTTACTATTGCCGCAATTTGCAATACGCAATGTGCACCTGCACCTGTCATCGTTGACACACAACACTATACAGCGGCGCACCTTCTCACCATGGCTGCGCCGTTCTCGGCGCAGATACGCGCGCTCGCTCTCAAGCATCAACCCGACGAATTTCACCAATTGTTGCAGGAAGAGGGCCGTTTCTGGATCGCCGCAGTCCTCGACATTGAGGAAGAATCATTTCTGTTCTTGAAAGCGCAACCACGAACTAAGCTCCAGAAGGTACACAACGCCATTCACGCACGCTTTCCCGAAAACAACAACATCGTCCTCAAAGTGGGCGACAAAATGGTCCCGCCGAACGGAGTGGTTGGTGACCTTCCCCCTCCAGAAGAAGGGGTTCTCGTCATTCACGCGGTCAAACCCGA
Organism: Cercospora cf. flagellaris; assembly: GCA_005356885.1. Classification (NCBI taxonomy): domain Eukaryota; kingdom Fungi; phylum Ascomycota; class Dothideomycetes; order Mycosphaerellales; family Mycosphaerellaceae; genus Cercospora; species Cercospora cf. flagellaris. Next base: position 4,460,054 of record RJLU01000001.1, on the reverse strand, counting down.
GGCCATGGAGTCAGAGTCGAAACCCTTCGCGGCGTCTGAGCGTTCCAGCACAGATATTCGTGGCTCGCAAGCCTCAGCGCAGGCGAGACCACCACTCCATCCGCTGGATCGCAACCTTAGTATGACCCCCAAAGCGTCTCCGCCAGTCAAGCCAGAACGACAAGATTGGCCAGGCGTTACAGGACGCATGCCACCCTCCCTTCCAGTGGCGTCCCCTGTACCATCTGCATCGCCCGCTCCGCAGATCTCGCCGGAAAGCTCGACGACTCGTCTGTCAAATGGCGTGATGGATGAGCACTCTACCACCGCTACTGCGGCCGACCCCACTCCCGACGCTGCTGCTGACGAAATCGAACCCGAATACAAGCCGCGAGAGCAGGAAAACCTTTTCGTCGACTCCCAAGATGCCGGTCCCGCGCAAGTCCCCGAACGCGGACGCTTTCTGGCCCAGCTTGCGATGGAAGAGACACCCGAACGTCTCGAAGCTGGCGTTCAGGCTGGTCTCAAAGTTCTCTCGGAACTTGAGGTACCACTCAAAGAGTTGGGCCCAAACGAAGATGCTCAGGCCTGGCTTACGCATATTGCCCGCGTACGAAAGGAGGCGGTACAGAACCGCACTGTTGTCGGAGTGGTGGGAAACACTGGTGCCGGAAAGTCATCCGTGATCAATGCGATGCTTGACGAAGAACGACTTGTACCCACGAATTGTATGCGAGCATGTACAGCAGTCGTCACCGAGCTCTCCTACAACCATTCGACAGACGAACGAGCCAAGTATCGGGCTGAGATCGAGTTTATCAAGCCTGAAGAGTGGCAGAAGGAGCTGAACGTCCTGTTCCAAGAGGCTTTCGTAAGTCATCCGACAAGTGTTGCCCAAACCTAACTGACACGCTTGAACAGGACGAATCTGGGAAAGTGAGTGCAGAGGTCTCCAATCAAGATTCTGAAGCTGGTGTGGCGTACGCGAAGATCAGAGCTGTCTATTTCAAAAAGACTCGTGAGATGCTTGCCAGGAGCTCCATCAAGTCATTGATGGCAGAAAAGAAAGTGCAATCTGTCTTGGGCACCACGCGCAAGATCGTCTCCCCTGATGTTAAATCATTCTACGAAAAATTGCAGCTGGTGATTGACTCCAAAGAGAAAGGTCACGAGAAGCGGGACAAGAATGGTGAGTTAGCCCGGAATTGCATCACTTGGATCGATCATTGACACAAATTAGGCAACATCACCCACAATGTCAAGCGCGAGTTTGAACACTGGCCACTAATCAAGGTCGTCAAGATCTACGTGAAGTCGCCCGCGCTCTCTACTGGCGCCGTAATTGTGGATTTGCCTGGTGTTCACGACAGCAACGCAGCTCGTGCTGCTGTTGCCGAAGGGTACATGAAGCAATGCACTGGCCTCTGGATAGTTGCTCCCATCACACGAGCAGTAGACGACAAAGCGGCCAAGAACCTGCTTGGCGACACATTCAAGCGGCAACTAAAGTTTGACGGCACTTACTCTGCAGTCACCTTTATCTGCTCCAAGACGGACGATATTTCTCGGACCGAGGCCATCGATAGTCTGCAGCTTGGCGACAGAATGGTCGAGCTCGATGACCAACTCACTGACGTTGTCATTCGCCAACGCCAACTTCGCAAGGAGAAGAGGCAGCTGGACGATGACGCCGAAGATCAGGACGCAGTACGCGAAGAGTTGGACGATGCTCTTGAGACCTGGGAGCAATTGCTTGAACAGGCCGATGCTGGGACAACAGTGTATGCACCAGATCAAAGCAAGAAGAGAAAGTCGACGAGTGCTTCTCCTCAGGCAAGAAAGCGCCGTCGTCGCACTGTTGACTCCGACGATGAGGGCGAAACTGAGACTTTGGCTGAGCTGTTAAGCACTCTTGAGCAGGATGATACGAACGACACCGGCTCGATGCGAGAGCCACTTACGACATCCGCCATTGAGCGAAAGATCGAGGAGTTGAAGCAGCTGAGGAAAGAAGCCCGCCAGGCAAAGACCGCCGCAAAATTGCAGAAGGACGAAATTGCCAATGAGTTGACTGAGCTCGACGAGAAAGCTAGGCTTGAAGCAGACAAGAGTGCAATCTGCATTGCTGGGCGCAACGACTATTCGCGCGGTGCCATCCAACAGGACTTCGCTCAAGGCATTCGAGAGCTTGACATGGAGAACGCTGAAGAGGAGAATCCAGACGACTTCAATCCCGACGAAGATTTACGGGACTACGACGAGGTTGCTAGGACCCTGCCAGTGTTTTGTGTGAGCAGTCGTGCCTACCAGAAGTTGTCGGGCCGCATGAAGAAAGACAGCCCGGTGCCTGGATTCACGCACATCGATCAAACCGAAGTCCCGCAACTTCAGGCGCACTGCAAAAAGCTTACTGTCAAGGGTCGTCAAGCGAACTGCCGGCGCTTCCTCAACTCGATGAAGCAGCTCTTGCTCTCGCTGGCGTTGTGGTCGTCTGACGATGGAACTGGCGTCAAGCTAACAACACAGCAGCAAAGTGTCGAGAAACAGTATCTTTCGCGGAAGCTCAAGGATCTGGAGAAGCATCTCGAGGGGGTCGTTGAAGATACGCTCAAAGATGCCGTGGAGACATTACACGAACAGTTGTTTGCGAAGCTCGACCCGGCCGTCCAAAGTGCGATTACAGAGGCAGAACCCAAAGCGCAGAGCTGGGGATTGCCGAAATCTGCAGGTGGTTTGCACTGGGGAACCTACAGGGCGACGGTCAGGCGCTCGGGAGTCTTCTCTGGGTCAGCTGGTCCACGCGACTTCAATGCCGACCTCACGGAACCTATTTGTGAGTCCTGCCACTCTGTTTTGCCAACCTGTACTGACCGTGAAATTAGATCGCCAACTTGCCACAACTTGGGAGAAGGTCTTCCAACGCCGCCTCCCAACCATCTTGCAAACTTTCAAGCGGCAAGCTACGAACGTCGTCAAGCAGTTCCATGGCGTTATGGAAGCTCGCACACGCGAGAGAGGCAGCGGAGCAGCCCGCTTGCAAATGCTCACTCAACAGCTTGACCAATACTCGATCACTTTCGGAGACCTGTGCTCTATGGCAGTAACAAGCTTGAACGAAGGTCAGCGAGAGATCAACCGCGAATTCGTGCCTGCTATCTTGGCGGCCATGGAGCCAGCATACAACGCTGCGGCTGAGGAGCGTGGAACCGGATCGTTCATGCGTATGAAGGGTCAGGTAACCGGCCACATTCAGGCCAACAAACAGCAGATGTTCCAGTCTGCATCACAGCAAGTCCGCCAGAGTCTATTGAAGCTCTGCAAAACGATCAGAGAGTCAATGCTGCAGAAAGCCGACGAGATCTATCTTCACATGCACAGAGATTACACTTCTGTCATGAATGGTGTCAATGTGGGCGACATCAAACTGTCGCGCGAAGAGCGTGTCGCGAGGCGTGAGGTCGATCAGGTACTCACTGCAACTGACAAGCATTTCCGCGAAGCTTTGGACGGCGAACTGGAGACTCAATTCGACATTGAGAATGATCAGACCAACACCAACAAAGACGCTGCTGACGATTTCATGGACTTCGATGACTTCGACGATGTCGAGAGCGATGAAGAGGAGGAAGATGAGGAGGGTCGCGGCCATGATTCTGAAGCTGCTTTGTCCGGTTCCGAGCAAATCGGGGGCGCTGAAGAGATGTCCAACGCCAGCGCCCTGCGCGAACAGCATGACGACGATGGAACGTTTGGCGAAGACGTCTAGCTGACAACATCGCTTCCAGTACATCTGGCAGACGAGATGATGTTCCTTGCCGGATCCTTTTGCTGGGAGATGCAAAAGTGACGCATATTACGACTTCATGCTCTTACATTCCAACTTCGACTTTTGCACATGCGATGCTTTCACCGCTGCATTCGCTCGCTTTATCAGTGCTTTCAGTAGTGCTAATTTGTACATGTAGTACAGAGATATAATTAATGCACATCGATCAGAGGACGCCTGATCAGCTTGACGTTCATACTTTCAACTGCAACTACACCGCTCGAACATGTGGTGTGCCGGTCCATGCGAGATAGTCCCGATGCCTGAAAGTTCTGCACACGGTTTCGATGTCTCGTCCTGGAGGAATTTGCTCAGCCTAAATCATGCCGACGTTAGCAAGGTGAAGTTGAGATGCGACACTCCACTCGAGGAACACTACCCTAGTCCACATGCCGCTTGCCAAGGCCCTCCACAAGACCAAAATAGCAGCATCCAGATCTGAGTGACGAAGGATCTGCAGCCCTGTCTTAGACTTCGACATTGAAGCGACACAGATTAATGAACACCATGCCGAGGACAGGTGGTGAACCGTAGCAAGTGTGAGGAGACCGGCGGATGTTAGAGGTCTCGACAGCATCAACAGGACTCCCCCGCGCGAGACGAAGGACCTGCGCGTCGGACCATTGTGTGGTGCGGATGACAGTCGCAAAAGTGGTACCTCTCACGGCAGATGTTCGCCCGGAATACGAGCGCCGCCTCGTGTTTATCCTTTTTTAAACCGCCGCCAGCAGTATCCTCCAGGTCGGTCGATCGCCGCATGGCCCACCGCTGGCGTAGCGCCATGCTGGATCGCTGCCTTCTTCGGCACCACAGCATAATCACGGTAGGACATCCGCGACGGCGTGGTCTGGTTCATCCCATCATTCAGACGTTCTAGCGGGCGCCAGGGTCCTCAATGTGGCACCCGTATCATCTTGAAGCTAAATGATGCTCCATCCTCGGTCCTCCAATGCCATGCGTGAGCATCTAGCCTGGCTCATGAACTTTACATGCATTCTCCAAGAAGCGGTATGACCTTGTGATGCAGCTGCCACCAGCCACGGCGTAGCACTGCTGAGCACTATCGCCATTGAGGCACGGAGAGGAATGACGTTCCTTCAGATCTTTTCTTGAACAGGGCCCGCACTTCCGACAAGCAATGAATGCACCACAGCCTTGCTTTCAGCGCTGGCGCATGGTTTAGACGACAGGTGCGATGCAGGCTGCAGATCCTGCACCTTATACAAATCGCAGGCTAGGGCATGACCTCACGGCCATAAGCTATCAAAGGCTCAACGAACCACAAGGCAAGGATCCAGGCATTTCTGCCTGGCTTATCGCAAAAGACTTTATGGACCAGAATTACCATGGATATGACGATGAACGTCCACATATGAATCGACAATACCAGAGTCGCTCGTGTGAACCTCTGTGCACGAGTTCCGGGCAAGCTTCGCGTAACAGCGCTTGGCAATATGAACAACAACAGAGAATATCTTCCGGATACAGGCCACAGCAATGGCACGACGGCTCAGAAGGACCAGTGTCGCCGATAGTACTGACACCACAACCACATGTACGCCCGTTTAGACAATTTCAACAGCAGATTGCACAACCTACACCACCAGCTTGCCAACGAGGACGACCAGAACCACTTTCAGGCCTTCCTAGTCGGCAGGAATACGAGCAAAGAATGGGACCATCAGATCCCACGTTACTTTACCCCCAGATGAGTCCATATGATCCGGATGGCGTGTATGAGAACAGGGACGGAAGGATTTATGCGCCTCGTGCTATAAGTCAACCAGTGACACCAAGTTTCAGAGGTCGTCGTGACTACGCAGAGGAACCGAATGAGATGCTAAATGGCTTCTCAAGGATGTCGGTCAGTCCTCAAACACAGAGATGGCGACCTCACAGCGCCATCAATACAACAGAAGCTCCCTTCACGGATGAAGAGGAATTCCACCTCTTCGTGCAAGCCACGGCAGGCCTAGGACCAGCATCTCCCCTGCGCGCCTCGCCAATCGTTGCAGCCCACGAAGAGGATCGAAGAAGACACACGATGCATTCGCAGCCAGACCCCTCGCAGCTGGTCTCGCCTGTGCAGCAGACGCCAACCACAATGCTTGCGCTTCAGCATATGGCGCAAATGCCACAGCAAGCTTTTACGTTGCCGCGACGTCCAGCTGATCAGCGGCCGACTGTACAGCCAATACATGCTTCAGATGGAGGTCTCAATCTATGGGCCGAGCCTGGACGGCGAGATACAAGTGAGGGGGATGTCAGCCCTGTGGAAGAAGAACTGCCAGGCTATGCTGAGAGCCAGGCTCAAGCACAAGCGGTGCAGGCCACAGAGGCGCGAAGGAGAGCACAGGAGCTAGCCCGCAGGTGGCATGCTGCTCATGGATAGATTCTGGTCGCGGGAGTATATATATATGCGACTCCTGTGGCAGATATCAGTACACACTATGAGGAAGTGGTGGAAGGTGTCGCTGCAGAAAAGGGCGACAACATCACATTTCCTTTGCTCCATCAGGGAGCGCATCGAGAGATCGAAGTTAGCAAGGAGAGGAATTTTCACTTGATACCCAGCATAGCATTCGTTTGGACTCTGAGCATAGCATAGCATTCGTTTGGAAAGCTTCTTTGTACATAGCAGTTTCGATCAAGAAAAAGAACGTTGTCAGAGCAACGGGGAATCGAAAACCTTGGCTCCGAACAAAGCCAAAACGCCAACCTCGTACGTCACGACTCGAAGAAAGAGCACAAGCGTGCAACATGGCAGCTCTCCTTGATCCAGCGTCATGCGCGCCAATAGGATCGCTTCTTTGTAGGGATTGCTCTGCAGTGCGGCTGGAAGAGTGCATTTCTTGATGGAGCTCTGTCTCTACCATTGTCTTCGGCTGTATTAAATTTGCTTCCAGCACGCATAGGAACGCGTCTGAAAATGGGGAAGCCGCGTGTCATTTATTGGTAGGGGACTTGTGCGATGGAATATTGAAGTCAGCTGACCATTGAGATAGGTTTCGAACTGATCTTCGACTCCATGATTCTCCAGCATTGAAGGCGGCGTTAGATCTGAAGCCCGAAGTATTATATCCTATATGGTGCTGGGACAGGTGAGCCATTCTCGTGGCACAAGTGAGAGCCACAATGGAACTGACTTAGCGTCCAGCCATTATGTCTACCGGGCCAGAGTTGGGGTCAACAGATGGCAATTCCTCATTGACTGCCAGAATGATGTCTCACAGAGCATCACGAAACTCAACAAGAAAAGCAAACTTTTCGTCCTCCGCGAGCCAGCTGTGACACTTTTGCCCAAGTTGTTCAAGGCTTGGAATATCACCCACTTGGTATTTGAGAAAGACACAGATGCTTATGCACGCGAACGAGATGAACAGGTAATGCACATGGCCGGCGAAGCTGGTGTCAAAGTCATCGTCAAAGTGGGTCGCACGCTCTATGATCCCGATGAGATCGTCAAGAACAATGGAGGCAAGCCTACGATGAGTATCACTCAACTCCAGCATGCGGGAGAGAAGATTGGCGATATCGAGAAGCCTGTTGAGACGCCCACGAGTTTACCTGATCCTGGAGATATGAAGCTCGATATTGAGCAAACCGAGCCTGAAGCGGAACCAGATATCAATGCTAAGCATCGGGAGAAGGACACTGTCACATTCAGCTCTGGAATCGCAGGACCAAAGGGAGACTTTTCTCCGCCTACGCTGGAAGAGCTAGGTATGCCAGCCGCGACATCACCTCACAAGGGTGGCGAGAGTGTGGTCTTGGAACGATTAGAAGAGATCTTCAAAGACGAGGACTACTGCGGGACCTTCCAAAAGCCCAAAACCTCACCAGCTGCTTTCGAGCCCCAGTCCACGTTCCTCACATCGCCATACTTGCATTTCGGAGCACTCAGCTGCCGTTTCTTCTACCACCGTGTGGCAGAAATCGTAGCGAAGCGCAACAAAGAAAAGAAGCCAACCTCATCACCACCAGAGAGTCTTGCGGGCCAACTACTCTTCCGAGACATGTACTTCGCCGCCCAAGCAGCTCTTGGCTGGCAATTCGGCCAAACTCTCGGAAACGACCACTGCCGCTTCATTCCCTGGCATCTTCCCTCAAAAGTAGACATGGACTCCAAGCGCATCACCGGCGAACACCAAATCGACGAAGAAGAGAAAGAAATCTGGCTCCAACGCTGGACAAACGGCACAACAGGGTTTCCCTGGATTGACGCTATTATGCGCCAACTGCGACAAGAAGGCTGGATTCATCATCTCGCAAGACATTCCGTTGCCTGTTTCCTCACTCGAGGAGGGTGCTATATCAGCTGGGAGCGTGGCCTTGAAGTTTTCGAGGAGCTTCTCATCGATCATGAATCTGCGTGCAATATTGGCAATTGGCAATGGCTTTCTTGTACCGCATTCTTTGCACAGTTCTATCGCTGTTATTCTCCTATTGCGTTCGGTAAGAAATGGGACGATAATGGGGACTACATCCGGAAATACGTGCCCGAGCTTGCAGATTTTCCGAAGAAGTTCATTTTCGAGCCACACAAGGCTCCCATCCAAGACCAGAAGAAAGCAGGCGTTCGTATTGATGGTGATGGCTCCGAGACTGAGAAAGACGGGTTGAAGCTCTACCCCAAACCAATGTTCGATTTCAACGAGCGGAGGGAGGTCTGTATCCAAGGCATGAAAAATGCATATCGTGTCGGGCTTTATGGCAACGACCCAAAAGTTCTCGATGGAACGTGGAAGCAGATGTTCGACGACGATGCGGAGGGGCCAACGGACGGGAAGAAAGGTGGTCCGGCAGGTCTACAGTCGTGGGAGAGTGCAGATGGAACGGAGCATGATCATGTGGATCTGAAGGCACCGGCGACTCCCAAGGGCAGTGGGTCTGGGAAGAAAGGGAACGCGAGTGCGGCTTCATCGCCGAGCACGAAGACGAAGGCTAGTCCGAGAGGGCACAAGAGAGAGCACAGTCAGACGAAGCTTGATGGGGCGTTTGAGAAGAAGAATAAAAAGTGAGCGTAGGCGGAATCCCATTTTCGACCAGGTGCCTGCACATGCTTCCTTGTCAACTAGAAAGCAAAAGTCTCGATTTCAATTTCGAGGAGGGGTGTAAGGAGGACAGAACTCGAAGATGGGCCGAAGGTAGCTCTGTTCATATATATGCCAACATACCGGGATAGGATATTCACAATTCGACAACAACACATGCCCAAAACCAGCGCCTTGCTCGAAAATGCCCAAATACCGAAAGAGTCTGGTTTCTCTACTCCTTATTCAAAGCTTCGGTCTTCTCGATCCTCTCAGCAATGAGTCTGTTGAACTCCTTTCTCAACTCGAAAGGTGCAACATGACCCAGCTTCTCGTGAAGCGAAGTGGTGATGCCCGAACCCTCACCTCCGAAATCCTTGATCAGCATCTCTGCGTGCACGAAACCTAACATTTTGTCTTGCTTCCCATGCAAGATCAGAATCCGCCTTCGATCGAGTTCGTCACCAATCTTCTTGAGCTGTGCAGGAGATTTGTGGTGGAAGCCAGCCGCGTAGAGTTGGCAAAGAAAGCCGGTAGACGTGAAGGCGTCAGGATTAAGGCGTTTGCTTAATTCTCCAGCAGCAAAGCGGTCGCCATTTGTGGGGAAAGGCTGAACGACGTATTCAGTTTCATCGGGTTTTGCGAGCCATTCTGTCGAGTAGCAGTCGCCTTTCACTTTGGCAATCTGGTTGTCGAGAGATTTAGGGATGACCAAGTTGATGCGGTTCTTGATGTTGTCGAGGAAAGGGATCGTTCGGACGACTCTAGGTGCAGTTGAGATGAGGTTCAGACTGCAGATTCTCTGAGGGATGAGAGCAGACTGGTTGTGTCAGCAAATACCAGGTCGCAATGTGGATTTATTCTTACAAGTTCCTGGGAAATCATGCCTCCCATGCTGATGCCTACTACATGTACGCTGCGGTCCTCAGTCCAGCCCACGTGGTCGAGCAATTCGATCACATCCCGCGCCATTTCAGATGTGGTGTAACGTAGAAGTGGCTTGTCGCTCTCACCCATACCTCTGTTGTCGAAGATGAGACATGAATACTTATCGGCCTGGGCGTGTCCGAAATCTCTGGTTTGTCGCTGCCATGTCTACTATTGGTCAGTATCTGACCTCACTGTTCACTCGTATGCGTACAGAGTCGCCGAATGCTGCCCACACTGGAAAGCACTTTTCCGAGATTGCGTCAAGCATCACGTACCTTCATGAAGCCTCCCAGCCCCATAATCCACTGCCAGAAACGTCAGCTCGTGCATAAGTACTAAGACGTGATCGATAAGGCTGCAGCTTAGGAACCTACAACAATCTTCGAAGGTCCATGTCCATGGATCTCATAAGCGACCTTGAAAGGACCGCCTCTCCCCTTCGCCACATCGATCTTCTCCTTCCGATCAGGCTTCAAATCCCAGTGCGTATGCGGGAATTCTGGATGCGCCAGCACTTCAGCAGCAGTAAGAGGAGGCGGACCGAGCCCACCATGCGCCAACTCGTGCGGTTTCCGTGAATCTGCTGGTCTTCGAACTAAACCGTAAGTTTGTGCTTTCTCGTGCAAGACTTCAGCCCATGTAGGGTCCACGCTGACTGACGCCATATCTTCAGCGCAGAGAAGATCCGATGTTCTTCTGCGGAAGTGCTTTCCTGCGTTTGCCTGGTTGGCCTCCCTCACTTATCGGGCGCCCACTCTCGGCGGTTGCGGTTGCTATCGGCTGATTGCTGTCTTATCGCGTAGCTGGCAAATCGGGCAACAGTCTATGGTGATACAGCATGAAGATAAAGATTGCTTGCAGATGCGGAGAAGCTGCTGTGGCTGGGATTGAGTAACTGATATACTGTATGACTGCCGTGCTCTGGGATTCTTTTCTTGCATGTGAAAAGCCGAGTGAGGACCGCCCACACGTCCATGAGGTCACTTTGAGTTCAGCCTTGTCGTTCTCGGGTGTCGACCACTTTGAAGGAGGACAGGGCAAGATCAATCAAATATTGATTCTGCCGCTCTTGAGCTGTTTTCAAGGCTGTCTCGACCATTATTATTACATCCACGACCTAGAATTTGTATATCTGCAAAGAGACCGATGCGTACATGCAGTCTGGTCGGCAAATAATGGCCAAGCAAAGCATAAGAAACTCCATGAACGATACCACTGCTCAGCTATTCATTCCGGAATCAGAAGCTTGATGCATGAGTGTTTATGCGCCAAAGAGGCGCAGTGCGGCCTTCTGAGGACGCCCGCCGTTGAGTTCAGAAGCCTCATTTGGCATTGCCTCGCTCAGACGACGCACCTCCTGTGAGCTATAGTTTGAGATGCGTACTGCAAAGATAGGCATCACTTGATCAGTCCTCTTAATGTTTGAACCATCCACTTCGACTCCCCCTGCTCGTTCTCTCGCAGAAGCTATTCTTCAGGACGTACGGTTCACGTTCAACGTAAGTAGTGGCGCTGACATTCTTCATGGTACACGAGAGCCTCACACTGAAGACAGATTGGCTTGAGCGGATTCGCGGAATTTGGGCAGGCGATCTTCCGAGAAGCGTACGACTTCTCGAAGAATGTATATGACTGTGCAAACCGTGACTGATATGCCAATAGCCTAGCGCGGCCATGGATCCGAATTGCAGCAATTCATGACCCAGACATGACCCCAGAAGACCTACTGGAGATCTTGCAAAAGCCAGGATTTCTGCCCAAATTGTGGACTGCAGAGTATTCGTCCCAAAATCCAGAAGACAAAACTAGCATCCGGCAAATCTGTGTCGGACAAGAGAAACCTACTCAAACAATCCGCCTGAATCATCTCAGAAGCTCACCAATACCATGGAACAATATTCCCGGTCTATACCACATCATCGACACAATCACCACTTCAGCAAAGCAGGCAAAAACACAGCATCTTCACTCGAATGGAGCCAAGAAAGTTCTGCTCGCCAATAGCGATGTGGAACATGATATTTCGCGATTTCGGCCGAATATCACCAACAATCATAGAAGGAAATACCAAGTCCAGAACTTGATCTTCGCACACGAAGTCTGCAGTCCGTGGTCTTTGAGGACGATGTTCAATCGAATACTGGGATCTAGTGAGGACAATGTATTGAAGCAAGCTACTTCGGTCGTCGATCTCATGCGTAAGTCACTCACCTTCCGCATTATCGAAAACTCTTGTGGAGATCGCTGAGGCAGAACAACAGTGGATGTGATATCTCGAGACTCCGTCGGCGCCTGCCGTGACTGGCTCTTCCTCGTCAGTGGTCGAGGTGACCCAAACGAGTCGTGGAATGAAGAATTCGATTCGTGTCTAGAGAACTTCTTGAGCGACTTATCCGCCCCGGATAGACGAGTCTTTTCACTGAGTCCAGCGAACAAGAATCGACCATTCGCATTTTCGCCGTACGAACATGGCCCCTCCAGAGCAATACATTATCAAAAGGCACAAGGTTGGATGTGAGAAGGCATCGAAGTGGAAAGGGTTTCATAGGGTATCGAGTAAATGAGTAGTGACTCGTTTGGATCTGGCGTACATCAATCAATCATGTGTGGTATCTCTCGCATCAAAAGCTTCTCGCTCCTCAGCCGCCCATAAGAGCCGACGCTGCACAACTTGCCGTTCGTCTCATCTTCCCCATCCAAAGAAGCCTTTCAGGTACTCCTCATCAAGCCAATGCGCTGTCCTTGCTGCTGCCGGCGGATTGATCGCTGCGCTATGCACCATGCCAGCTGGCTCGCCCAGTCCAAGAAATTCCTGCACCTCCATGCAGTTTCTTATGACCCAGTATGCCGCCACGCCCAGGATGCCAGCTCCGCTGACGATCTGCAGCACGACGAACCCGCGCTGCCTCAACTTTTGCCCCAGCGCAAGCACGCCTAGAGGGTCGCTTGGATCAAACACGCTGATGTCGCCACCCAGTCGACCTCGCGACGCTCGATATCCTTCTTTTGTAGCAACAAGCGCTTGCTCATTCTTCTCGATGTCGCTCGCGGGCCAGGCTGGAACGTTGCAGGTATACATGTGTTCATATTTGCGTCGTTCGTTGTGCAAGCTCCGTTGAAGGTCTTGGGCCCATTTCGCGAGCCGCACTTGTCGGAAGGGTTCGGCAGGCTGCTGAGCTTGTGTTTGCTCGTTGTATCGCGCGAGCGCTTGCGTCGATGCACCGGTGCCTTGACCAAACTGCGCAGAGAAGTCTGAAATGGCAGGAGAAGCCGACCTATAATAGCTGGAAGATGAGTGAGGGACAAGCACTTTGCTAGGATCGTCGATCAGACTCGCAGCGCTGGTGACACGACTATGGAATCCGAGTGAGGGTGACTGCAAAGCAGTCTGTCTCTGCAGATCAACATGCTCTCCTAGATTCTGCTGTCGCCAAACGAGGAATTTCGAGGCGCTTGTGTGACGCATGCGGGCAAGGCAGGTAGGCTCAAACAGTTGATCTACCAGCAGACTCAGCTCGCTTGGTACCAAAGGTCTGAGGTACTGCGACGACATCAATATGCTGGCATCGACCTCTTCTGAATCATCTCCAGGAGCGGAAGAGATGCCGAGGGGTAGCAGAGTCGATGCCTCACTCGATGCAGATTCCGTGAGCTCGAATTGTGGTACTTGCAATCGGTCCAGTATCTCGCAGACTTCAGTCTTGCGGGCGGCCAGCGCCTCAGCTGACAGTGTATCCGCTTGGCCAATGACAGGAATGAGATTCGTCCACTTGCCCAAGTACTGCAGCAATTCTTCTTCTGCAGCGCTGACGGACGGTGACGAACCCTTCTGATCGCCTGAAGTGCTCGGCGCAAATAAGTAAATAGTCGCATCGATCTGAACTCCACCCTCTCCACCGAGTAAGTTGATGATTTCGCTATCACTCATGCTCTCCATGTGTGCCGTTCGTCGGAGCGTGAGTTTGACATGGTTCTGAATCTGCTGGACCTGGTCATCGGTCTGAAGCCCCGGTGTGTCAATGAAGGTCAGGTTCCGTTCAAGGACGCCTTCGCCAATGCTCATCCTCCGGTGCAGCATGCTGCGCCTCTCCGAGTCTATCCACCATGAGGGATATGATCGCGTCGATGCGCCAATTTCATTGAACATGGTCGTAGGCATGTAATGTGAGCTTTCCGTTGCGAAGGATGATTGGGTAGGGATGCTAGGAAGGACCTGGTCCATGTGTACAATATGCTCACTGGCTCTGAACAGGCTGTGGATAAAGCTCGTCTTGCCAACACGTGTCGGACCAACAACCATAATTTTCGCCCTTCCAATGCGTTTGCCTTGCTCGGTGAAAGGTCGTCGAACTGGCATAGATAGGCTAGGCATGACAAGCTGTGGTGTTGGCGCGCCGAGCTGGTTCTGCTCTTCATCTCCACTGGAAGAGCAGATGGCTTGGCTGCCTGTATCGTCAGCCACACTAATCTCTTCGTCGCTCAATCGAAACGATTTCGGAGATCCTGATCGAGGCGTGCTCGGAGATACTGCAGCTCGATGCGGACTGAGCTTGATAGGCGTCAGTGGAGCACTCATGTTTGCGGAGTTGCCAGAATGCCTTCTGAAAAGCAGGTGTTTGGCGGGATCGTGCAGTGCTGTGGGCGAAGCAACGGCAGAGCTTCCATCGGATATGATGCGCTTCCCAGTCGCCAGGATCGTGGGATGTACTCTGTTGCCCGACTTGCGTTTCTTGCCATGAGGAGGCGATGGTTCACTATGAGAGTTGGACGATTGCGTGCTACTGTTGCTGATCGTCCTGGACAGACTGCCCTCGTTTATGGCCTCATCCAGGCTTTGTACGCCAAACGAGCTCTCCGCCATACTGCCCACGGGTGTATCTTCTTGCTCGTCAGCAGACGACACACTGCGTGACTTCTTCCTCCCTCTCTGGCTGGCTTGTTCGAGCTCTTTCTCCGTCTTCAGGAAGAAGGTCGCCGGCCCCGCAGATCTGCCCTGTGGTGGCAATCTAGGACCCGCGCTCTTCTTCGCCTTCAAGTGTCCCAAGTCAACGTTCTGTGTCGTATTCATGGCAGCTTCCTCGCGCTATCCTGAGCATGGATGTGATATCCTACTGCTCCTTGCCAGCCTTATCGCGTGGAGCTGTGGCGTCGATGTAGAGTCGAGCACGGGTAGCGACTGTGGTGGTGTTCAGGTTCGTTCTGCGGGTGGCGATCTTCTGTCGGCCGCTTCTGCAGCCACTTCAGGTCTCAGCGTCGTGATCGGGTAAGATTGAGGATGTTGTCGTCGTCGATTCCTACACACACGCTGCCGAGCTTCGTGGTCCAATCAAGTAGCCAATGGTCACGCGCTGGCCGTCGTCATGGGGTGTGTCAGGCACGCGCATAGACTCCCCTTCACAATCACCACCGTGTTTTCCCTGTGCACTGCGGCAGCAAACAGCGTATTTTGCCAGATGTCGGTGAACGAGACATGCAGCTCGTGCCTCGGAGGTTGGTGTTGCTATCTATTGCGTTATCATCACCCCGGGATCCACTGCGGGGCAGGTGGAGGGAGACATGGAGGCAGAATCGTCCGACGGACATCACCATCTCCCAAAACATCACACATCATCATCGCCATCAAGCCGCGACAGGCATCCCATATCATCAGAAGATCCGTATGGCCTGAGAGACGCGTGCATGCCAGCTCCATTCCAGCACCGAAGCCAAGTCACCCTGCCGACGCGTCTATTCACCAAATTCCAACAGATGAAGACCTATCGCCAGTGAGTGCAAGTTTCGCTACCACGAAGGCGACGTGGAGCCTACCATATGAGACATCGGCATTCATGTAATGCTGCTTCGGTTGAGTCCGCTCCTCGACCACAAGACGTCTGTTCCGGCACGTAAATACTTGTGACTCCGCACAAGGAGCACTCTCTCGCCCTTCTGAAAATGTTGGCCCTCCACGGTCACGTCCCGTAACGGCACAAGATGTTGCTCGTGTCGTTGGTTTTCGGCCTTCCATTTTCCTCGACTAGTCCACTCTTGTTTCCCTTTGACTATAGGGCTAGGCTCAGCGGAATACAATGGCCATACACCGGATCTGCACATTGAAGACTATCCTACAGTGCTAGCAGATCAGTCCGCGTCCGGAAACAGGCGGACTCCAGCACCGATCGCGTTGCACACTGTCTGATGCGGCATACCCCAAGGTTTTCGAGAACATCTATTCTATAAAGGTAAACTATACCCTACGCTCTAATGATTCTGCAAGTGTGAATTACTGGTGCCTAGTAAGAATTGCGCGTTCTGACCTGCTAGTTGTGAACTTTTGGTGCAAATTAAGGACTATATGCGGACTTTTTTCGTTAGGACTACAGTATATCTAGATCACGCCCAACGCCCTTTGCCAAACGCCCGTTGCCAGCAAGCAAATCCCATTCGTGAGCACCTGCGAGGTTCCTACCGTCAGTCACAAGACTGAGACTAGTTCAGACCAGGCGCTTTGTTTAATTCCAGGCCCGAATTCGAAACTCTGCCGTCAATATGTACGAAGGTAAGCAAAATTTGGTGGCACTCATTTTGTCGTTACACAGGACAAGCACTGCATCTAACGGTTGACGTGAATCAACAGCAGAGCAACACAAGCCTCGCTCGATTCCATGAATGGATCACCCCGGTGGGCAGACCAGGAGATCGCTGGCTGGTGGGCCAGCCCAGGATAGACCAAAGTCGATTTCGATTTCGATACTGGGTGTTGGATCTTGTGGCTGTGATCATGACTCTCGTGGTACGATATATGCAGCCGCCGTACTTGTACCAAAGCTACGACGGCGCAGGGTTATTCATGGCCGGCCCCTCCAAAGGACGCGCCCCTCACTCGGGAGGGTATGGACTTAAATGAAACACAGTGATGGCGTAAAGATAGCGATCTCTGCCGATCCGAGCGTGTCTCATCATGGCTGAAATCCCAGCCAAGCGTGTAGGCGGTCCAATGAGGTAGGAGGTCAAAGGTATGCGAAGCCGCAGCCACACGGCTTCGCATTGTGAGAGTCGAACTGTCCACATGATACCATGGTGATATTTCGGACCCTTGAGCAGTTGAACTGACATATGCAGGATCATCAGGTGTGCGTGAATCATACCTCGCATATGTTGTAATAGGCTGTTTCCAGTCGACATATCCTAGTCCGAAATCCGTAGATCGATCGCAGCTACAACAGCCGATACAGCTCCAGGCTCCGAGGGCGTGTTCGATGGACGTGCGCCAGGCTTCGAGGGCGTCTTCTCCCTCCGGCAGAGCGTCTATCATTTCTGGCACGTGCGCTCGTGTCTCAGACGATTGTCCTGTCGATTGAAACTTTCGGAACAGCCGCTGTGACGGCAGGGCAATGTAATCTTAACGTGTGTCTTCTCGTGCCTTGTGAGTTGGTGCCTTTGTCGAAAGGATCGGGTGCAGCCCAAGGTCGGGCACTGATACGACACTGGTGAGTGCTGTTGTCGAATATGCACGCTGCTCTTGTATCAGTCATAGATCCATACGGTAGTCACGACTTGGGCATACTTCAATTTCGCCCTGGTTATGAAGCTTTTGGCGCTCTTGCACTGGATGCAAAGCCACTGAGATGCGGGCGGTGATGCCGACGCAAGGCTCGTTTGGGCGGAGGCACGATCGATCGATCCTGTCGGTGTTGATTGAAGATCGATGTTCGGATCTGTTGCAGGAGTGCGATAGCTGTCTTCACTGCTCGTGCCTGCTTCGGTTGTTGGTGTTGTATTTCTGCTCGTTTTCAAGGGTTCATCGTCTATTCTCCATGGAAAGAAGTCGAGATCCGCGCCTTCATGTTCAGCAAAGATCAATTGAACACAGGCATTCCACTCAGTATCTTGATTGTAATCTGTACTATGGTCGGGCCAGCTTGCGCTGATGGGTCACGCGCGGAGACTTGTGAGTCTCCGCGCAGCGGCGTTGAAGATCTGTTGGGGTTGAAAGCTCACAGCCCTACAACGTAGCGCAAAGGCTACAAATGTAGGGCGTGATGTGGATGAAGAGGGAAGGAGTGACAACAGGAACTGTTGCTGATTTAAGGCTGGAAGACAGGCGAGCAGAGCATGCCTCTCGGGTCCTGCGCTTGCCCGATTTAGTTTAGTGTCAGGTGCTTCTCGCTCGCTCCTGACCTGCCAACATTGAAAGCTTGACCAAGATGCTTGGCGGAGTAGGGAAGGCTGTGGAGTTCGAAGCAGCGAGATGCGTGGAAAGGATATTCCGTGCCGTAAGCAAGCCAAACACTTGATGGTAGGAAGTCAAGGGCTTATTGGCAATTTGCCAGGAAGCATGCCTCCGATTCCTACGCCTTCTCTCCCTCCCCTTCCTCTCCAAAATACCTCTATCGTCCTCTCTTCCTCTCTAGCATGCCTCTGTTGTCCCCATCTTCCTTTTCTAGCATGCCTCTATTGTTCCTATCTCCCTCTCTAGCATGCCTCTGTCGACTCCCCCTACTTTCCTCTAGCATGCCTCTGCTGTCACCACACGTATTAATTGCCGAAGAGAGCATGTATCGAGAAAGTTGTAGCCAACAAGCCAGGGCAAACAATTTTCCATCGATCCTTCAATAGCCTAGCACAACACTACCACGGTATGGGATGCTCTCGTGTTCAATGTCCAGTACTGATCGGGTAATGCAGGATAAAATGCAGCCAGTCAAGCCACAAGTCTCCAAGATCTCCTCGGAAGGTCAAAGTCGCCCTGGCACCAACTCGGCAATAGCTCAAGCTGGAAACGCCCAATCAAGCAGCATGAAAATCGAGAAGCCAAAGGTTGCAGTACCAGTTGACCTGGGCTACTCCATGAACAGATGGCTCCAGCAAGGTCCTGATGAAGATCCTCATCACTTCTTCGTCCGAGCTTCAATCAGAACCGATTCAGCAGGATCTGTGTGAGTATCGCTCAGTGCTGTGCCATGTGCACAGGCGGTCGAGAGGGTCAAGTGCTGACAATTGTCAGCTGTTGATCGAAGAGGTGATCGAGCTTCAGCCAATGCCAGTGATATCAAGGTGGCGATCAAGGTGGCGTAAATGGGAGCTTCTTCCGTGAGTCGATGATTCGGTATGGTCAAGGTCTTCTCGGAGGGCTGTATCACTAAGGAGTCGAAGGCGGTACCGAAGCAATATCTGGTTTTACTCGTGGAGCACTTCGAGTCTCAGTCAGTGTAAAAAGTTTGAATCAAATAGAAACCAGGTGTAGATTGTAGGTGTTAGCTTGCTGTTCAAGTCTCATTCCCGAATGCACCTAGTACAATCGAGTGCCTCGCTCGCGAGCTCATGGCACCGGTCTGATCACAGCATGCGCCAACGTCTGCGGGACAGGCAGAACCGTATTCAGATCCAACTTCCGCTGACGTTCGTCTCCGAGGCAAGCGAACCAACTCTGCTTCCTGATGGATCAATAGATTTGACTGCATCCGCCAGGTGTCTGAGAGAAGACTTCCTACGCTTATGGACGCGACTAATGGGGCCTTGATCTCAGCCGCCAAAAGACGAATCAGAGCACCCGATACTTGTCATTTGGTGGCCAATGGACATGTAGGGAGGTCCGCAGTTGGTGTCAGCAGTTTGGCGCATTCGTTTGCGCTGGACCACTCGAGCAACGCCTCGAGTTCGTTCGCCTAAATCCAGCGAGCTCGGCGGTGCCTGCGTGAACTTTGAACATGGTCATCATGTTGGCAGAATCAAGAACTACTAAGTAAAGGCGTGTGCTTGATGTATCATCTTGACAGGTAGAGCAGCATAGTGCACTCGCCCTTTTTGCGATGCAATC
Source organism: Cercospora cf. flagellaris (assembly GCA_005356885.1). NCBI lineage: Eukaryota > Fungi > Ascomycota > Dothideomycetes > Mycosphaerellales > Mycosphaerellaceae > Cercospora > Cercospora cf. flagellaris. The sequence goes on along the minus strand of RJLU01000001.1, from coordinate 4,440,487 downwards.
TAAGTCTCCACGTGACAGCGCGATCAGTGACGTCACGGAAACGCGCTCGACATCTCTAGGGTGGCATGCCTGAACTTGGAGTCAACGACAATGAAATGTCCTTCAGACGCGGGCACTCCATCTCCCGCCGACCTGTTCGCCGGCCGCAATGGGTGTCACAGGCTTGTGGCAGATTGTACAGCCGTGCGCCCGGCCCATTAAGATCGAAACGCTCAACCGCAAACGCCTCGCCGTAGATGCCTCCATCTGGATCTACCAATTTCTCAAAGCCGTCCGGGACAAGGAAGGGAATGCGCTGCGCAACTCGCACGTCGTCGGCTTCTTTCGTCGTATCTGCAAGCTCCTCTTCTTCGGCATCAAGCCCGTATTCGTATTCGATGGCGGTGCCCCGGCGTTGAAGAGGCAGACCATCCGTGCCCGGAAGAGCCGGCGTGAAGGCAGGAGGGAGGATGCAGTCAGAACAGCGGGGAAGCTGCTCGCGGTGCAGATGCAGAGGGCTGCAGAAGAGGAGGAAGAGCGTAGGAGGCGGGAGCAGCAACAGGCCTCCAACTCACGGAATAGAAGTGGCGAGCAGGAAGAACGAGTACCAGATGAGGGGCTGGTATATGTGGATGAGCTACAGATGTCAGCACATGAGCGACAGCAGAATCGCAAATTTCGCAAAAAAGATGCGTACCATCTCCCCGATCTCGACGTGAGCATGAGCGAGATGGGTGGCGCCAATGATCCGCGTGTCATGTCTCTGGAAGAACTGCAGGCGTATGCAGCACAATTCAACACGGGCGAAGAGCTCGCGATCTACGAGTTCAGCAAGATTGATTACGACAGCTCTTTCTTCATGAGCTTGCCTGCTTCGGATCGATACAATATCTTGAATGCGGCGAGGCTGAGGAGCAGGCTGAGAATGGGTCATTCCAAAGAACAGCTAGATGTGATGTTCCCTGACCGCATGGCCTTTAGCAGATTTCAAATCGAGAGAGTTGCTGAACGTAATGAACTGACGCAACGACTGATGCATCTCAACGAGAGTGGAGGCGCAGAGTGGGGCGGCGGAAGGGTGATGGGTGAAAAGGGGAGAGAGTACGTTTTGGTGAAGAACGATGGCGTCGAAGGCGGCTGGGCGCTTGGAGTCATCGATGATGAGGGCAAAGAGGAGAAACCGATCGATGTTGACGCTGCTCCGCCAATGAAACATGAGGACGATGAATGGGAAGATGATATCGATTTTGAGGACGTTCCCGTGGAAGGGCTAAACAGACTTCCCCGGGCAAAGTCGGGCAACGAGGGGGCAATCGATGCTCTACAGCAACAAAGAAGATCCATGTACCGATCGCGAGCTTCGAATGGGCGAGCGAAAGATGCTCGAAAACCACCCCGGCGGAAAGAGCCGAGCAAGAAGGCCGCTGCGCATGATCCGGAATCACTATTTGTAGAGCGCAGTGACGATGAGATAGAGGACGAAGAGTGGGAACAAGTGGATGTTGATGAAACACCTGCTGAGCAGGATGATCAGAATACCGATGACGAAGACTTGCGCGCAGCGATCGCGCTGTCGATGCAGAATGACCCGGCTGCGAGTGAGACTGCAGAGCACGATGCGGCAGATACTGACATGCTTGACGCGTTCCAACAGCATGCCACGGAAGAGGCAAGGCCAATTCCACGCGGGAGCGCGAGGGACATTGCTCACGTTTTGAACAAACGGGCACATAATACTGCTTCAGAGAGGCAAAAAGCGACATCTTTTAGCACGCCCGCACGACAGACAGAGAGTGATGACGAGAGTAGCGATGGAGACGTTTTCGACCTTCAAGCTGCGTTGGCTGAAAGTGGCAGGACGAAACGAAAAACGAAATCAAATCAGCTGAGCACACAAAAGACGCCAAAATCTGTGGAGCCTTCAACAAAAAGCATCGCTCAAAAGGCCGGGTTTAGTGGTCCCTTACCTTTCGAGAAGCTGGATCTTGGAACGTCTCTCCTGGGCAAGAAGAAGATGCAGCAGCGAACGGAAGACGCAGCGGGTGGCTTCGAAAATCCTGAACTCTCGGAGAAGAAGGAGAGGAAAGCCGAGCCCCTGCCCCCATGGTTCTCCGGGGACGTGGAACAAGATCTGGCCGCACAGAGGCGGATTGAGCTCGAGGATGGTCAGCGGGCCAAGCAGTTCGATCGAAATCGCTTTCAATTCCAAGAGCGCGATGACACACTTCGAAGGGCATACACAGACGAGGTTATCGACCTCGAAGCGGATGATGATCAGATCAGTGGACAGAAGCAGGCTGTCATTGACCTCTCAATGGAAGCAACGAGTCCTGATACTGGCCTGGTGGAGTCCCAGCAGGTCGATGACAGTACTATAGCGAACTCAGGCCTCTCATTGGGCTTGGAAGCGACCATGGACCCAGCACCGACTGCACTGTCAACGTTGACGGGCAAGCACCGCATTAGGACCGCACAGGGCCCATTCACAGTGGATTCGGACGATGAAGAAGACCTGGAACAAGTCACGAAGTCTCCCGCAAAGTCGATAAAGTCGTCTTCAGGGCACGATCAAGCGGCTGCAGAAGAGATTTTCACTGGCGATGATGTTATGGAAGCAGATAGGCCCGCTTTTGGCGTTGATAAATCCGCCGCAGCCCCTTCAACGGCTGCACATGCGGCGACACCGGTGCAGAAAGGTGAACAGGCTGAAGTGGCGCTGAGCAGGCACGAAAGCGATGGTGCTAGGGACGCCGCTGAGCAGAGCCTTAGATCAAGGTCGCCTTCAATGGAATTCGAGGATGTCAACACGCAACAAGAAGTCGCTGCGCCAGGGGCCCCCACTTCAAATGTCGTAGACAAAGGCAGTCCCGATGATGTTACATTCGAAGATCTGCCAGGGGTAGACGAGGACCCAGAAGACGGCCAAAATCTGTCGCGTGCCGCTGGCTCCGCCACAGTGGATGAAGCCGCAGTGGACGAAATGCCTGGCGACGATTTTGATGATTTCTCAGATCCCGAAGATGCAGAGATCCTGCGAAACCTGACTATCGAGGCTGAGGAACATGCTCGCTTCGCCAGCGCACTCAATAACAAGTCACAGGCTCAGAACATCGCAGACTACGAGAACGAGCTCAAAAAGCTTCGCAATCAACAGAAGAAAGACCGTCGCGATGCAGATGAGGTCACGCAAACCATGATCCAGGAATGCCAAGCACTGCTTGGTCTTTTCGGCCTGCCTTATATTACTGCACCGATGGAAGCTGAAGCTCAATGCGCCGAGCTTGTCAGGCTTGGTCTTGTTGATGGCATCGTGACAGACGATTCAGATTGCTTTCTGTTCGGCGGTACGAGAATATACAAGAACATGTTCAACCAGGCAAAATTCGTGGAATGCTACCTAGCTTCAGACCTGGAAAAGGAATTTGACTTGACACGACAAAAGCTCATTTCGGTGGCCAATTTGCTGGGCAGTGACTATACTGAAGGCCTGCCCGGTGTGGGTCCTGTCACGGCGCTAGAAGTCATCAGCGAGTTTCCCAACCTGGAAGAGTTCAGAGACTGGTGGACGGCTGTACAGATGAACCAAATTCACAAATCTGAAGACGCGGCCAATCCATTCCGCAAAAAGTTTCGGCGAAATGCGTCGAAGCTGTTCCTCCCTCACGGCTTTCCCGACAAGAGGGTAGAAATGGCGTACCTCGAACCGGAGGTTGATTCTGATCCTCAAGCTTTCCAATGGGGTGTTCCAGACTTGGAGAAGCTGCGCTCGTTCTTGATGGCTACGATTGGCTGGACGCAGGAGAGGACGGATGAAGTCTTGGTCCCAGTGATCAAAGACATGAATCGTAGACTGGACGATGGTACACAGTCGAATATTACTGCGTTCTTTGCAGGTGGTGTTGGTGTAGGCGCAGCTGGTCCGAACGATAACGGCGAGGCTTTTGCTCCTCGCAAGCGCGTTGAGCCTAGTAAGAGGATGGGCAGTGCGTTAACAAGAATGGCCGAAAAGGCAAAGCAGAAGCATGCTCCACGGACGCGAGAAGCTGAGCCGGAGGAAGAAGTGGATGCTGAGCACGCAAGCACGTCCGCTTGCACGAAACGCAAACCTGCTGCCGCGGCAGCAAACGCAACAGCGAGCGACACAGAAGGTAGCGAGTTTGATGGTCCAGCGACGAAAAAGCGAAAACGCAGACCGGCGGCCAAGCGGCGCGGTAAGGCGAAGGTAGACACTTGACCACGCTCAGCGATAATCAAAAAAGAAGTAAATGATGACATGTAGCATGAGCTGAATTGAAACAGCTTTGCTTATTGGACCCTATGCAAGCAGTGTCTTTGATTTCCTGCTACGAATGTTTACGCTCCTCAGTCCTCACCCGCTGGCGTAAGCGCGGTAGAACCTCATCCTCGCTGGGGCTCGCAATTGGAACAGACGCTTTCCCAGCACCATTGCCAGAATCTCGAGAGGAAGCTGCCTTCCGGTCCGCCGCTTTCTTCGCCGCACGTTTGTAGTGCTGTATCGTGAATGAAAGCAAATGCGGAAACTCAGCCTTAGCCTTGTCACTGTGTTCCTGTTTCTCCACGCTCTCATCTTGTTGCTTCTTCTCCTTCTTCAGGTCGTCATCTGCACTACCAAACAGCTCTGCCCATAGTTCAGCCAAGAGGCCTTTGGACGGTTTCGCCTCTCCTTCCTTTTCTTTCTCCGTGTCTTCAGTGGCTGCTTCGCCAGTGATTTCTTCACTGTATTGCCACATCTCTTTCAGCTCGCCGCGGACTAGTCCAGTGCCCCACGTGCTGATGAGCACTCCAGGAACAAGGTAAAGGAGAGCTGGCTGTGCGTGCTGAAACACCGACATGAACACCAATGTGGCGACCATGCCAAGAGCATACCCGATCATGGCGGCTGTGAAGTAGGGCTTGCTGAATCTAGTAGACAATGCAGCAGGAAGAGCTTTGTGAGGAGACCCCAACGTCCACAGTCTCTCGCCCCAGTTGCCAGTGACGGAGACGTAGGGCACTTTCTCAACCTCGGTCTTGAGCGTGCACACATCGCCTTCACAATGCTGTTCCTGAACCTGCTTCTGTCTGCGCAGGTAGTGCATGAAAAGATCGTACCTCAGACAGAGACCTATGTATAGCCCAGGCAGAACAATGTCACCAAGACCAAGCATACTGTAGCCCTCCTCTGGTCTCGGAAACAGCATTTTGATCGGCACATCAAGATTCTTTGCGACTGTGACCATCAGAGGCGTGAAGAACACAGCCCATATGTCATAGCAAAACAAACCCGATAAGATCAGGGTGCCAGTCGCGAAAGTCGTGGGTGACATGAGTTGCAGTGCCCCATAAGAGACGGCAAAACCTTGTAAATTCGTCAGCCACCATGTGCTTTTGAAGAAGAGGCTGTACAAAATGGCCGAAAAGCCAATGACTGCTGATATGGCATCATGTCGAGTAAGAACGACCTTGAAGTTGCATAGGCCTTTTGCGTAACAGACGATCTGATAACGATGCTTGCTCAGTTGACGCAATGACCACGAGAAGTTGACAACTGCTTGAGGAAGCGGCAATCGGCCGAGGAGGCCAGGAAAGGGGCTGTCTCTGCTCAACTTTGAGCCTTGATCCAGCGCGTACACTTTCTGCTCTTCATCTGAAATCTTCCATAGCTTGCCCTGGTCTGAAAAATAATCGGGCATGAGAAAGGAAGCAATCATCGTCCACGAGTCGCTGATGAGTTTGGCAACACTGTACGTGCCAATCAAGCTGAAATATAGACCGAGGATCGTGTTGATGATGTCGGCTCCGTATGTGTTGATCAGCCAGTACAGGCCTGCAAGGACCAAGCCTGCCATGAGTGGAAAAATGACGGCGTCTTTGGGTGTCAGACCCTCGATTTGCTGGACGTCCTCTTCATCATCGTCTTCATCGTCGTCTCCATCGGAATCGGTTGTGCTGGATTCGGTCTTACCAGCCTTGGCGGCTGAAGCTGGCCGAGAGAGCGAGGCGTGAGCACCAGTGTAGATGGCAAAGACGGCAGAGAGCAGAAGGTGTGCGTACATGGGCAGGAGTGGGCGATTCCGATGCCAGTGTTGAGCGACCGCTGCGAGCATCTCGCGCGTGTCGACGGCGGCCATGTTGTGCAGCGCAGCGAATTTGTTGTTGTGGTGATGCTTGTGGCAACGTTGGCTCTTGGTGCAAAAGTCGCGTGTGTCGCGAGGCAAAGGCACGCGCCAACGACCCGCACATGCGTTCTGCAGCACCGTTCGCAGCTACGAAAAAACAAGATGACGTCGGCGGGTTTCGACAATGGAATGCTACATAGGAGGAGATAATGTTGATCAAGAACCGTCTTCTCCTGTCTCCCGTGCACAACATACTGCACCTCACAGCACCCATGCCGAAAGCTCAATCAACCACTCGCAAGCACACCACCCGTCATGACCCTCTGGCAAAGCCCAACAAATCATCGACATCATCGTCACGCACTGGCCGCAACTCACACTTATACACAGACGACAACCCCAAAACCACAATCCATGGCACGGGCTTCAAAAACCGCGCAGCCGCAGAGCGCACACTCAAACTCATCGAGCAACGCTCTCTAATTTACCAATTCCAAACCGTCAACACAATGTTCAATCGAGCCAAACATCATCCTTCCATGAAAAAAGCCGCCTCCGGAAGCGCCAGCACAGCAGATATGCGAGCTGCAATGGACGTCTTCCGGAATTGGCTAGATGTCACTTATCCCGAAGCTCAAGCTTCTCTTAGAGCGGGAGGTTTCAAACCTCTATTGTCAAAGAAAGTCGTCGAGCGACATTTGTCGCGGATTCAGGATAGTGATGTTGTTAGTGAAAAGGCGAAACAGTTTGCGAAAGTTTATTGTGAATTGCCGAAAGGTAAGAAGCTTGGGAATGTGCTTGTTGATGATTCGAAACCTATGGAACCTGATTGGGAGAGGGCACGATATATGGAGCTGGATCGACTGGTGCCATCTGGAGCTGGAAAGGAAGATGAACAGGACGCGTGGAAAGTTAGTGAGCTGTGGGTCGAAGATGGTGTGCTTTCTGATCAGCACTTACATCTGATCGCGTGGGCCTGGAGCCCAGTGCCGGAGAAGAAACTGCCATAGACGCAAGCAATTGCTGTTCAGAGAAAGGGTGGAGGACACATGTCCATCTTTCCTCGTATTGTATTTTACATCGGTTTACTACACGGACTCCCAAATCTTTCGGAGCCCTTGCTGTACATTAGGTCCTGTGAAGACCACAATATCAATACCACATCTTATGAATCTCCCGTCTTTGGCTTCCCCTCCTCTTCCAACATTGTCTTGCGACTCTCCATCGTCAGGTAAAGGTTAGTGGAAGCTGCAGACAGAGCAGATGTAAGACCAGCTCCGAACCCTTGCAGCATAGCCACCAATTGTCCACGGAGCCCTTCCAATCCACCTTCGATGCTACCAACCCATCGAGCACCCTCCATATCGAATGCCTTCCCTTCTACTCTCGCTCCCAACAGCATGAGCTTCTGCAAGCCATTCTGCACCGCAGGTTCATAGTAGCTCGGATTGGTCCGTCGCTTTGGCGCAGGAAAGTCCGGAGACGGTGCCAGGATAGAAAGTGCTGCTTTCAAGTGCTGTGGTGAGACGGTGGGGAGTGTGAGGACAGCGAGTGGCCCAGAGAGTAGGGGTTCCAGCCCATGTTTCTTCTTCTGTGATTTTGCCGCCTTATAGGCTTCAGATGACAGCCCAGACACAGTCTGTAGCTTCTGTGTATGCTCCAGTGCTTCAGCTGCGGCAGACTGCTGCGATTCGGTCTCGAATTGTGGAGTCCAGAACTCCACGACCTTGAGAGCAGAAGCAAAGATGCCGGTCTGGACGACCTGGAGCTTCGCATCTGCTCCTACGTTCCCAACGTTGCCATTCTTGGCCAACTCTTCATCCACCTTCCTCAGAGCAGCGGCAAGTTCTCTCCTGATGCCCATGAACTCAGTCGACTTGAGGTTGTTGTGCTGGAAGACGATCATGAGCGGCGACGCACGAAGCAGCGACTGATATTGCCGATGCAATTGCGATTTGCGGAACTCGGGCGGTTTATGCGAGGGCGGCTGGGTCGACGGTCGTCGCATCACAGGCGGTGCTGCTGCATTGCGGAGGTCCGCCTCTATGGGTGCGGCGGGAGTCGTCGCGGCGGCGACAGAGGCGCGTCTGCATTGACCGCAGACATAGTTCTGTGCGGACTGGCGAGCTGCAGATGACGACCGCGACAACTGTCGGGTGGAGATGGGTATTCGAGGAGGCATTGTGGATGTGGTGTTGTTCGAATGTCTTCACCAGCAGTCAAGAGCGGAAGTCGCGACCGACCGACCATTGAATTCTTGGCAGAGCCTGGGGACCTGGGCCTGGTGCACAAACATAGTTCCGAGTCACAGTCAGTCGACAAGTGTACAAACACCACAGCAATCAAGAATTACACACAAGCATAGATACACGTTGTCAAACACTGGAATTCCGTCCGCGCTTCAATCGTGCGGCAAGAAAATGACCAACGACGTTACCGGCTTCGTGTCGATATCAGCACTGCTGAAACGGCTCTCGACGCTGGAACAGGCCAGAAAGGTGTCCGCTGAGGAGATTGCCGCAGCAGTGGCACTTATCTTCACCAACAGCCTCTCACCTGTGCAGTTTGGCGTGTTGTTGTGGGCATTGCACACGACGAATCTCGATCATCAGGCCGAAGTTTTAGCAGCATGTGCGAGCTCTATGAGAGACGCCGCTGCTCAAGTTGACGAGCCGGCACTGACGGAGGTAATCAAACGACGAAGTCGACAGGAGGGAACATATCAAGGCGGATTGGTATGTTCATTTAATACATCCGAGTGCACGCCATTAAGGTACTAATCATGTTCATGGCTCAGTGCGACATTGTGGGCACGGGAGGCGATGGCCACAATACATTCAACGTCTCTACAACATCTTCCATTATTGCCTCAGCGTTGCTCATGATGGCCAAGCATGGTAACAACTCGTCAACATCTCTCTCAGGGTCTGCAGATTTGCTGCAACATGCTCCACGACCGCCCATCATCGCAGCCACGACTGCTACCAATCTGCCACGCATCTACGAGAAGACCAACTACGCATTCTTGTACGCCCGAGAATGGCACCCGGGCATGAAGCATGGTGCTGCGGTACGTCGAGAAGTACCGGTCCGTACTGTATTCAACCTCCTCGGGCCACTTGCTAATCCGGTCCACGATACTGGCCTGATGGAGTGCCGAATACTGGGAGTCGCACGAAAAGACATTGGACCCAACTTCGCAGAAGCACTGCGACTCAGTGGATCGAAGAAGGCACTGATTGTTTGTGGAGACGAGAATCTTGACGAGCTCTCATGCGCCGGTATTACTCACTGTTGGTATATCCACGAGGTGCCGGGGCAGGGTGAAGGAGCAAAGAGCACAGCGGAGATCACTTCCTTTGAACTGTCGCCCGAAGACTTTGGCCTGCCTCGACATCCGCTGGACGATGTGCATGGAGGGAAGGGCCCAGATGAGAACGCAGATATCCTTATGCAGATCTTGCGTGGGCAGCGACCAGACGATGATCCCGTGCTTCATTTCGTGCTGCTCAACACGGCTGCTTTGATCACTCTATCCGGGGTGTGCGACGCTGACAGCAGCGATATGGGGCCTGGCGACGATGGCAAGGTTATCCAAGAGCGAGGTCCTGGGGGACTGCGCTGGAAAGAGGGCCTCCGGCGGGCGAGATGGTGCGTCAAGAGCGGTGAAGCACTTCGACAGTGGGATGCCTTTGTGGACATCACGAATACGGTTCCTTCGTAGATTTGCGGAGCGGTGTGCAGCGGCGAACGTGAGCGTGCAATGCACCAAGATGGAAGAAGTTCTGCCACGGCGGCAGTTGGTCACGGCGGCAGGGTGGACTGCGGTGTGCCCTCGGTGCTCATTGGTAGCAGCGATGGTGAAATGCGAGCTGCACACACGACTCTAGGTCGTGAATGGATAGCCTCCGTAAAGTCAGTCCTTGATTTGCTCGGCTGTGAAGTATTCCGCAGGCAATTAGCACGGAGATGGGAGATGGTGATGTGCAGAAGGACGGCATCATCATACAGAGCCTTCCTCGCAGGCGTCACAGACGAAGTCGATGAAGTGCATGCGCATACCGCTGGCGCACCGTCGGTGTGATGCGTGCTCATCCGAGTCGCGACGCTGTTGAGTGCATCGCGTAGCGTCGCGTCGCTGTGGCCGCAGCTCAGCTCATCAATGGTGTGACTCGCGGACAGGTCGGTTTCATCACAGCCCCGCCAGACCAGGGGAATTGCTCAAAGCGGTTTAGCCACCCGATCCAACTTTAGACGCTCGCATTGTTCCTGCAGCATGCGCGCGCAGGACAGGACAAGCCCGTCGTGCAGCCGTACCGAACCTGCCGCCACGACCGCATGCTGGCCGCCGTGCAGCAGCCTCCCTGGCCGATGCAGCTGGCAGCGGTGATGAGAGCGAGCATGTGTGAAGTGATGATGCCTGTCGGGGGTGATGAGACGGAGGGAGCGGCAATGCGATCATCGCGTGCGCTCCCTGAAGAGGGCCAAGCGTCGAGAGTGGAGCCCAGCGGTGTTCGCGAAGAAGTCAAACAGCATTGGCGACGGCGAGGTGGGCGGGCGTGGCAGCGTCGTCGACGAGGTGCACCGCGGACGCCGACAGCGCACTCGCGGCGGTGGCATCGTGTCGGTCGTGCGTGTGCAGGCGAGCGTGTGCAGCGGTCGTTTGTCGATACGGTGGTGCCCAGGCCAGGCGATTGCCGTATGGTCCTAATTTACTCCTGGTCTAGTCGCCCTCACCCGTCTGGCGTCGTCCGTTGGTGTGTGTCGTTGTCGCGCGCATCCTCCTCCTCCTCCTCCGCCTCTCTTCCCTCCTACTCTTCTTGTCCATTGCTGCTGCTCCGCTCCGCTCCTCCGCGCCGGCATCGCGTGCTCTTCGTCGCCCTCGCTCCGCCCTGGACGGCCGCCGCTCGCTCCTGCCTCTGGCCGCCGAGCCCTTCCACTCGTTTGTCTGATCTCTGGCGTGTTTCAACACCCTGGCCCGCCTGTCTGTCTGTCGCACACAGCCCACCTGCTGTTGCTGCCACTGTCGCTTGCGCACACGCACCCACGCTCGCTTCCTTCTCTGCTCGACGACCGCGCGATTCGATTCCACCACCACCACTACCACCACCACCCGTCGCCTGGCGCGCACATGCTCAGCACCACGATCCCCTCGCCCGTAACCCCCACTGCTGAGGCCGGCCTTGCGCGCACACCCACTCCCACTACTCCGCTCGCTGTGCTGACCGGATGTCTGTTCCGCTCCCGGACCACTCCCTGAGCGGCCACTGTTCGGGAATCTACGAGAATACCCTTTATGTACTCAACAACGATGGCCGACTCCAATCACTTCCGCTTAAAGAAAATGCAACATGGACCGAAGAACAGCGCGCCGAGACAGTGCGAGCCCCGGCTTGTGCACAGTCAGCAGGCCGAGATGCTGCGCTGTTCGTGATCGGAGGGAGCAGTGAGGACGATGGCTATATGGGCTTGCAGAAGTACTCATTCAGCGGCGCGACATGGGAAAGCCTGTTTCCAGTTGTCAACAACCTGCAGAATCGAGTAAACCACAGCGTCGCCTATCTCGAGGACTCGGACTCCATTCTTGTATACGCTGGCTTGCAAGAGACCACGGGCTCCGATCTATCCTCACAGACCTTCCTGATCTCCGCCCAGCCGCCGTACAACATTCGTTCATTTACTTCCAATGCCCCTCCTGCCAACAAGCCTGTTCTCACGGCCTGGAACAGCAGTCATGCGGTCATGGCCGGCGGTCAGACCTTGTCCAACCAGATCTGGCTGTTTGGACCTGATGGAGGCTGGACACAACATCCGACTGATCTTCCTGAACCGCTGCATCCTGCCTCTCGAGCCGCATTGATCGATGGCGACGATGGCAGCAAAGTGCTGCAAGTGTATAATGTGCACACGTCGCCCAATACCGCCCAAGGACTAGTTCTCTTGAACGACGATGGCCAGCCCGCTCGCACCGGAGAGCTTGTCGGTCGACCGCGGTCTTCAGGATCAGACTCAGAATCGCAAAACCAGAAAAGGGACCTGAGCTTATCCGATTGGCCTTCGTACAACGACACAAATGCTCCCACTGCCACCCGGACCGATTGCTCAATAGCACAAGGCCCAAATGGGACGATTATCATGGCTGGAGGCAACGATGAGGAGCCTATCGTCATGTACAACCAGGAAGAGAATTCTTGGATCGACGTGAATCGATTCTTCGAATCAAAGCAGCAACAGATTCTCCGGCCCTCCTCTACGACTTCATCTACCACAACGCCGACATCTACGACCCAGTCAACAGCTACAGAGAGTTCTTCGGGCAGTGGTGCGGCCGGCACATCAGCACACGATCGCACGATGAAGACTCTTGGCATTACTCTGGGCACTCTCTGCGGTATCGCTGCTCTCTTTATTCTCATTCTCTTGTTCTTGAGGTGGAGGAGGCTGAAGCAAAAGAACAAGTATGGCGGCAATTTGCACGAAAAGCAGCGCGACGGCGCTGGAGATGGCATGGGCAACCGCCTGAGCTTTGCGGATCGAGGCGCTTCCTTCATGAAGGAAGCTGGAATGTCTACGCATGATTTATCACCTCCGGACCGGACGAATCTTGAGCGCGCCAACGCCGGGTCGCACAGCTCTCTGGCGATTATCACCAACAAATGGGCTGGCAACAAAGGCAATCCATATGGTCATGCACAAAAAGCGAGTTTCGAGAGCACTGCTCAACTTGTTAAGGACAGGGAGGGCAATGAAGTCGCTGCCGAGAATCATGAAATGATGGACATTGGGACGAAGAGGGCGCTGCCGAACTCGACTTTAGCTGTTCCCGGGGCAGTTGCTAACGGCACCGCTCTCGACAAGGATACGCGCATCGAACGGAAGCGGAGCTCTGGCTGGTCAAAGTACTTCGCGACCAGCGCACCAGAGGGACCCAATGGATTATCACATATCCCTTCAGCATATGTCAAGCCCACTTCAGTTGGCCGCGACGTTGATTCAGAGTATTCCATGGACGGGCGGCCTTCGACGGCGTCCAGAATACCCTCATCCGCTCTCGTGCCGCCTCTTGACATTGACTTCACCAAGACTATGGACGGTCAACGCCTCTCCCACGTGGCTTCCAAATCGCCTGCGTTTATGGATTCTCGGGAAGACCTTGCCAGAACGGGGAGTGCTGGCGTTGCCTCAGATGGTCAGCAAGGGCAGATCGTGGATCCGCGCAGCTCGCAAGCAACGAGTATCAATTCATACGACAACCGCTCCACCATTAGCAGTAACGTTACGAGCGAGTACTTCCACGAGACACATACCCCGTGGACGCCGATGAATGGAGATGTTGCCGACCGCGGCCGTGCTACAAGTAGTGTGTACACCAACAGCGTTCGCGCGCCCTCCCGCGGCCGATCGACGGGCTTCTTTCCTGGCGCTGGGACAAGTTATAAACCTTCTACCAAAGTCAAGCTCAGTTCCACGGCTGGTCCGTCCTCTGAGTGGGCTTCGCCGAGGGCTCCCGCGCTGTTCGCTAAGCCTGCTGAGGACCGTGATAGCACCGTAACAGTCTTTCCAGGAGCTCCAGTGGACGATACATCACGCGCGCATCCAGGTCTCGCAGACCTTCCCCCACCGCGAGCGCCGGGCCTGTCAAGTCGACCCGCAGAGGCACGCGATAGCACTGTGACAGTCTTCCCAGGGGCAGACTACCTCGACAGCCCTCCACGAAAGCGAAACCCCCAAGCTACAGCTGGAGCGCAGCCAGAGTCTAGGCCGACCAACACAGATATGAGCTGGCTGAATCTTGGTCTCGGCAGTAAACGAGAGCCTTGAGACAGTGATCACCGCGCTCATTGAAACGAATTATTGTTCCCCAGCAACAGCTTTTTACGTACAATTTGCTGCATGGCGGAGCGACGGCGCTGGTCAAGCCATCCGCCACTACAGACAGGATACCCACGGCCTTCGTCATCATGTCACAGCTACTAGATAGGACCACTCTGCAGCATCAGTTTTGTCATGGGGGAACGAGAGATACCACAGTCGAGATTTGTCTTGCTTTTCCAACATGTGTTCAGAAAGTGTACATAGTCCATAATGTCTCACGGTGCAACGACACCCGCAATGTCAATCGGCATTGCCGTTAAGGAATACAGATCGAGCAAGTTCGAGGCGCGCATATCACGAGCCGTCAACAACGGTCGTACCTTCTAGCTTCGCACATGCAGAAGCTCACGAACAGGCATGTGCTGTGGCCAATCAGGATTTAGCTGATTACCTGCGAACCTTTTATGTACCCTGCACTTCCTCGTCACTGCTCATAGCTTTACCACAACGCCTTTCACAAGACAACCATCTACTGCTGACGGCTTCAGTTGTCACCGCAGCCAACATGGTTCTCGCATGTCTCAAGAACGTGCTCTTTCCCGCAAAGAGAGACGGAGAATATCAACGCTTGCTTGATGCAGAACATGGCCCTCGACAACACTCCATCGATACCAATACCACCCTCGACGCTCTCAATGATGAGCAGAACGAGAAAAGCTCACAACAATCCTTGTTCACTTTCCACATTTCTCCCAGAGTGGTCTCCGATGCCACGATTGGTCTCTCAGACGGTTTGACGGTCAGCGACGTCCTGCATTGATCTCTGAACGAAATAACTAACATTTGCTGCAGGTACCCTTCGCATTAACAGCCGGCCTATCAGCTCTGGGCACCACCGATCTCGTCATCTATGCCGGTTTCGCAGAGCTCGCTGCCGGGGCCATCTCCATGGGTCTTGGCGGATACTTGGGTGCCAAAAGTGAAGCCGACGCATATTTGACGACACTTCAGAAGACCAGAAACATTGTGGCTACCGATCCTCAGGCCGCGTGTGATATGGCTCGATCGACATTTCGCGAGTACAGCTTGTCTCGCGACTCACTGGATGCTCTCATGAAGGATTTGCAGTCTGAGGGCAGATTGGTGGATTTCTTGATGGCGTTTCATCATGGGCTTGCTGAGGCCAACTTTCCATCGTCAAAAGCGTATACTGCAGGTTTGACAATCGCCGCTGGATATTTCCTTGGGGGTCTGGTGCCGCTGCTTCCGTATCTGTTCTTCGATCGTATCAGCGAGGCGTTCAGGTGCAGTGTCATTGTCATGGGTGTTGCATTGTTTGTATTCGGTTGGCTGAAGACTTCGGTTCTTGGGGAGTGCAGCCGCTGGGTTTGTTTGCAAAATGCTATTCAGGTAGGCGTCCCTCATACAACGTCCTTGCATCTTCATGCTGACTTCGTGGACCAGATGCTCGTACTCGGAGCAATCGCTGCTGGCGCTGCGATGGGCTGCGTGAAGGCTATTGGAGGATGAGACATGAAGAAGCTCATGCACTCTTCTCATGATTCTCATTTTGGCGAGCTTGAAGCTTCACGTCCTCTACTATGATCCCCAATATCCAGCAATTGGCGAGGAAGAAGAGGATGCCAGCCAGCCAGAGACCAGGAACGAAAGTGGAATTGCCCAGGAATTCGAGCTGGAAGCCCTGCTGCAGCCAGAGGGCTTGGCCCGCGACCCATAATAGCAGTGCCGTGATCCCAGTTCGCGGCTTGAGTAGCAACGATGACGAAGGGAGGTAAAATGGCAAGAATACCATGTACCATAGAAAGTACTGTTTTGAGATCAGCTCATATTGTCCTTGCGACAGAGTGATTCCGAAATTACCTGACTTGTGCACACTTTATTGAAGGTCACGAAAGCAAAGGTCTGTGCCAGCATAGTGCTCGGCAAATCGGCTTTCGCCAGCAGCAGAGGGATCGCTGCCACAGCGAGCACGAGTTGAGGGACGAAAGCCAATGATTCGATGTGGAAACCAGAGTCCGCGGCTTGTGAAGAGCTCAAATGCAAAAGTGTATTGTAGACTGAGAAGTTGTGTCTGTGGTCGATTCTTGTGAAGTGGTAGGTGAAGCTGTGCTCCACGAAAGGATGGCCATATCTAATATCCTCAGCGACAACATCATGCACAAAGAGGCGTTCGAGGCTTACATGTAGAACATGACAATATTAGAGGCCATGAAAGTGATGAAACTGGAGCCTATGAGATAGACACGATCTCGATTGATCAGAGCTACAAGCTCGGAAAATGAAGTAGGCAGCGTGCTCCCACCCGGTGTGGAGGGGGCGCTACCGAGCCACCAGAATATGCTTGCTGCATAGATGAAAGGGTAGATCTTGAAGTGAACTGCAAAGCCCAGGAGAGCGCCAGCCAATACGATGTGCCTGCGCAAGACTGCCCATAAGGTGGCAACCACTAGCACCGCAAGCAAACCCTCAGAGCTTCCTCGCGTGCTGATGTTAGCAACCATTGGGTTCAGCAGCCATATGCTGGCGAACTTGAGGGCGCGAGTGCTGGTCAGCCCCTGGCTCCGCAGGACGCGATATGTGAAGAAGCCCGTGATGACATCTCCGGCTGCAAAAAGTGCTTTGCCGAATTCGAACCAGAGGCCAGACCAGGTCGTGGGCAACAGCAGCCAGGCTAACAATGGCGTATAGCGGTAGGTCGCGCGGTCATATGGTGAGCGGCCGCGAGCGACATATCTGGCAGCATCCGTGAAGACCAGGTAGTCAATATCGGTATACTTGATGGCACGATTCGCGTCCTGCCAGCGGCCGTAGAGCAGCAGCACAACTCGCACGGCGATCGCCAGCGAGAAGACGACTGCCGGGCGCCAGAAGCCGGCGGAGGGAGCGGGGCGGCTGCTGCTTTGCATGCTTGGGGGGTGGATTGTTGTGATACCAAGCCAGGTGAGGGCGCGACGACATTGCGGAGACGCGCCGGGCCCAAATCTTTTGTCGACGCCGCCCCCTCGAGCACCTCCGCTGCACCCAACATCGCCGCACCCGACAACCATGGCCGTGGCGTTTCCATACTCACGCTATGCCTGCCCGTGCAGCGACCTCGTCGGCGCGCCCGCTGCCACGGCGGCGGAGGACGAGGGCGACGACGAGACTTTCAACCCGCACGCGCCACGCGCCGCCTACTCGCTGCATCCGCTCGAGCAGCTACTCTACTGCGACGAATGCAATGCACCGCGCTGTCTGCGGTGCTGCAGCGAGGAGATGATGTGCTGGTATTGTCCAAATTGCATGTTCGAGGTGCCCAGCAGCGGCGTCAAGGCCGACGGCAACAGGTAATGTGCGACACGGCGACCATGCGCTGCTGTTGACACTTGCCACAGGTGCGCACGACAATGCTACGACTGTCCCGTCTGCCACGCGAATCTCGCCGTCACTGTAGCTGACGCCTCCAAGAACCGCTCCGCCCAGCCGCATCTCAAGCCTGAGGACGCGGCGGCGGCGGCGAGCGAATCGTATTTCCTGCTCTGTCAGCATTGCCACTGGAGCTCGCTCGATATTGGTGTGCGCTTCAGTAAGCCCACCAAAGTCACCGAGCAATTGAGCAGGCTGTGGAAGTCGCGTATAGCTCAAAGCGCGGAGCAACACGATCAGCAGCCAGGTCCGCAACACGATGCCGCATTTGCCAACTTGACTCGATTCTACAAGGACCAAATGAGTGAATCAAGCGACCAGGCGAACCTCTATTCCAACAGTCCGTACAGCTCTCCGGCGAATCTGGCTCGCATCATGAGTCTCTATGGGGGACTGTCACACAATTCGCTCAAGAAAAGCCGAGAGAAGCCGCAGCCTATGCGAGAAGCTGGCAACCATGCAGAGGGTATTTCTACTTTCACCGCAGAAAGCGACAATGCAGACGACGAAGCGATTGACAGGATGAGGCGGCTCGGTCTCAAAAGCACTTCAACACAATCTCAACGCCTACAGTCACCTTACAATTTCGATGCCCGACTCATGGAGCACACCTGGCCGGTCGCCACAAAACTTCGGGTTCGCAGAGGCAAACGATGCAGGACGTGTCGACAATTTCTCGTCCGCCCCGAGACAAAGCCGGATCGACTGCGATACAAGATTCGGTTACTTGCATCCCAGCACATCCCGCGACTACTCGCTAGACCTCTATCATCCACGGGTCCGACACCGAATCCAGCCTTTCGAATACGCACTGAAGCTGTGGATGAGGTCAGGCTACAGCCCTATCAGACACTCCAGTATGTTCTGACTGTACGCAATCCCATTTTCGAGACCGTGAAAATCTCACTTGCAACTCCTGCCACGACTCCAGGCCGAATACAATCGAAGGTGACCATTCTGTGCCCTTCATTCAGCGTTGGACCTTCCGGAGACATGTGGGACGAGGCATTGTCTCACTCTACAACTAGTGAGGGTGGTAGACAGGCGGCCATGGCATCGCTGACGGGTGCACCTGATGGCGACCGCCAGCCCGAAGCAGGCAAAATTTGGGAACGTACGCGAAACACAACGTCAGTCATATTGGAAGTTGTCCCCGGCGGGCTACAGCGACGTCCCAGTATCGTCTCCACCTCTGATGACGGCCAAGAAGGTGAACTGGCGGAGGACGAGGACATACTTGAAATACCAGTATATATACGAGCCGAGTGGGAAGCAGATGCCAGCGGGCATGAAGCGTTGCATCATGAGGAAAAGACCAAAACTAGTGAGAGAGTGACCAAAGAGCTAGCATACTGGTGTGTGCTGGGACTGGGGAGGATCATGGTTAGCAGATGAGAGCGAACTGCGCGGCATGATTTTGATCTGCCAAAAGTTAAGGCTGCATGAAGCATGTGTAACATGTGACGACGACTCGGCAAGAGTACCGACATCGTGGAGTCGAGCGGACCGAACAGGACACTCCCATTAGCGTCTGGATTGCTCTGCCCAATTGCAGCGCGATAGCCTGGAAGCAGAGACAGATCGCAAACATTCGTTCTGCATGATGCGACATGTCACGGCACTCTGTCCAAGGTACCCCAGTCACAATTGGGTCGATAGGTGCGAGATGATTGAGTCCGTGCCTTGAGGTATGCACATTCAAGCCACCTCACAGCAGGTGTTCACGCCTTCGCACTGTGCAAGGCTTGCGAGAGGGATTGCCACTCTTAGACAGAAGCCTGACAACCTCGATGCGCGGCTGCAGAGTCCATAGCGCTCACTTTGGGAGCAGAGCCGTTCAAGGCACCAACCAGGACAATGTCAGCTCTCTGTCTTCTTCCAATATTCCCATCCCGTCCACCTCACGTAAGTCCCAAAGAACACGCTTCCAAGCACGACTGCTGCATCGCCCTGAGTGAATGTTTCTGTTTGATCGGAATGAGCTACTACTGCCTCTTCACAAACTCGCTCAATGCAGCCCAATAATGCAGAAGTCGCGCAGATGCCACGAGTCGGTGTGCATCTCGCAGTTTTTGGTATGTAAAAAGGTCTCACGTTCCGCAAGATAATTCTGAAAGATATGGGATAAAGGCAAAGACAGAACGGGTGACGAAGTTGAATAGTGATCAACAGAACAGTTGTGTGTTATATCTTGTTGGAGCGGCTCTGGCGCCGAAGATGTTGAGACAAGCAAACGTCTCAGGATTTGCCATCAATTGCCGCAATCGCGTCGCATAGATCGTTCATCTGGGCAGGGTATGTAGGTCCAGCGTCATCAGCCTTCGGTGAACAGAACTCGCAGATGTTATAGACAGCATAGGAATGAAGGAGAAGTGTGAGTCCCAACTAGCAAGCCCCACTACGATAAAGTGATTGCGTGGGCAGGATACGACGCAGCGGTTCGCTCGCGGCTTTTTACAACCAACCAGAAAACAAGCTCCGCCGACTGCCTCGACCACCATGCACGCACGCGAACCCCCTGCTCGTATTCCACCCCAACCCGCACTCTGTTCTGTTCCACTCGTTCATACATCCACTGTCTGCTCCCCAAATGCAAAACTTCATCACCACCGCCTTCGCAGCAGCATCGTGCTTTCCGCGGACGCACAAGCTCATTTAAGCCGCTCCTTGGCGCTGCAGTGCGCTCGGCACGTGTGCCTTTCGGAACATGCTCCTGACACGGCTCCCGAGAGCCACGAAAGCCATTGTTCTCGCGACTGCTGTATTCGTTACAGTCCTTGCCGCTCTGCACCTCAACAGTAATGGAGCCTCCTGGCGGACTTCACCTGGAACACAGCCATTCGCCTACGAACCTGCCGATGGCATGGTGAGCCATGACACCACACAATCTGTGTCCGCCGACCAACAACCCGCGGAACCAGTCGACAACCCTCATCAACTTCCCTGCCAAGCATTAACAGGCGGCGACGATGTGCTGGTGGTCATGCGAACTGGTGCGACCGAAGTGAAAGACAAACTACCAGTTCATCTCAATACGACATTCCAATGCTACAAGCATCTGGCCATCTTTTCCGACTACGCAGAAACATTTGAAGGCTATCAGATTCACGACGTCTTAGCAGATATCGCAGAAGACATCAAGACCACGCACGAAGACTTCACGCATTATCAGCATGTTCTGCAAGTGGGCCGAGAGAACCTCGCAACTGAAGAGCTTTCCGGCAAAATCAGCTTGGAAAGTGGTCCCGTTGGGAAGAACGACAATGCAGGATGGCGTCTCGACAAGTGAGCACCGCATTTCCCATGCACTGTCTCGTGAATGATACTGACCTCTTACGCAGATGGAAATTCCTCCCCATGCTCAACGCCACATACGAAATGTACCCTAACATGAATTGGTACGTTTTCGTAGAGCCCGATACTTACGTGGTATGGAGCAATATGTTGCAATGGCTCTCGACAATGGACCCCAGCAAACCAGCATATTTCGGCAGCGAGGTCATGATCGGAGACGATATTTTCGCGCACGGCGGCAGTGCATTCGTACTTTCATCTGCCGCGCTGAAAATTGGCGCAGAGAGCTACAGGCAGCACACTAGAGATCTGTGGGATTACACTGGCGGTCACTGGGCTGGAGATTGTGTCCTAGGTGTGACATTACACGACGCGGGCGTCGATCTGACCTGGAGCTGGCCGATGTTTCAAGGTGAGTGCTGTCCATTTTCGACCATCATCAGAGCTGATCACTTGTAGGCGGCAACCCATCTTTGATGGACTGGATAGAAGACAAAGGTGAGGACCGGAGACTGTGGTGCCTGCCAGCTCTCTCATACCATCATTTGAACCCAGACGAAAAGCGTCATCTCTTTGAGTTTGAACAAGAGTGGATCAGAAAGCATCATGTTGGATCCATCTGGAAAGACAGTTCGGAGCCGATTTTACATCACCGCGACCTCTACAAGACTTACGTGCGTCCACAGCTGGAGTCTGAAAAGCAAGACTGGAACAATTTTCCTGAAACGACCTTGACAGAGATGACATTCGATGAATGCCGTGAGCATTGTGAAAGGGATTCTACTTGTATACAGTACGCTGTCGATGCCGAAGGCCGCTGCGCAATTGGCACGCAGTTCCGACTAGGTCAAGCCCAAACCGGAGTCCACTCTGGCTGGATCGTGGAACGCGTGGACATGTGGGCAGCCAACCTGGACGACTATTGCTCGGGAAAGAATTCGTGGACGGTGCCGTGAAGGCTGTGCACTTTCAACGCCGCCTGTTTGACAACCATATTTGGCCATATTTGGAGTATATTAAGCCTGTCATCTCCTGGATTGGCAGAATGACGAATCTCAACAATAAATTCACCTCGACAAGAGTGGCTGATACATCGGGCCTGAGCACATGTACATTGGAAATGCGGCAGATAATCTGAAGCGGTTTCAATGAGTGTTCCGTCGTGAATGGACCTCGCGATGACAGGAACGAATTTTGCAGCTCGCCATGGACACATCAAGACGCATTGGGAGTCATTGCGAGGAAAACAGGCACAAGGAAAAGTCATGGTAACATGAAAGCGCTGGCTCAGATCTTGACGCATTCTTTTTGCTGCGCTAGCTCACAACTCGATCAAGCTCTCCTCCTTCACCGGTAAAGCGTGCTGTGGCGCATTGGGAAGGGCCGTAAGCTGCTGCGGCGGCGGCATCGCTTGCTGATAATAGTATTGCTGCGATGGCTGTGAGGGCTGCCGTTGCAATAAAGGCTGCGATGGCTGCTCCGGCGGTTGTACTGGATGTGACGGATGTGGCTGCTGTTGCGGAGCTTGCGGGGGCTGTTGCTGATGGCCCTCACGATAGAAATTAGCCGCCGGGTCTCCGTGGAGATGTGTCGGGGCTGGTGCTTGTGGATGATGGCCATGTTGCTGCTGGGGGGCATAGTGCTCGACAGGGGCGGCATTCTCGGGCTGACTTTGGTAAGGTTGGTCCGGGCGATACAGACTCTCCGTAGCCTGCTGCTCGTAGGAAGGGACGCGTTGCCTATCATACGAAGGATACGGTGCTGACTGCGTTTGCGGCTCAGCGTATGCATTCCGTTGCGGCACGTGATGATATGACTCCATAGGCGGAGCATTACTACTATAGTAGTTTTCGGCGCCGTATTGCGTGTCCCCACCGACGGGATTGAGCTGAGGATATTGAGAATACATTGCTGGCGCATGTGAGGAAGTGTGGTACCTGCTTGAATTGTACGCGCTCGCCATTCTTTCTTCCAGCATACGGTCGTAATAGCGAACCACGGTGGCGAGCTTTGAATGGAGATCCAGGAGTGTATCATGCTTGCTCATGGTCTCGCCATATGTGCGTGCGAGCTTCGGACGCAGCGTACCGATACTTTCGTACAGCTCCTGTATTTGTGGTTCGCGAAGAATTGTACCGGGTGGCTGATGCTGTAACCGGTCCACTAGCGTCGAAAACAGATTGATGTTCTCAGCTTCGACTGGAGTGAGTTCGAATTGCGAATTCGCTCGATATTGTGACGGGCCAGGCCCTGACTGCGAAGCCGATTGCTCTTTGAGCTCGCGTGCATGCCGTGTCTTTTGTGCTTCCATATCCTGCAAACTTGCAGCAATGGCTGCTTTGAGGTCCGCATCTTCTTCTTCGCTATCCGCTTGTGCCGTATTGTGCTGTGCCTTGGTCGTCGTCTTGCTCGCTGCTGCTGATTGCGACTGCGGAACGTAACCCGCTCCCTTCTGCGTCTGACTCTCCTCCAAGCTCATTTCAAGTGCGCGTTTCAAATCGGCATCGAAACTATCATCAGTGACGCGGGCGCCTCGTGGCTGCATGCGTTCCCCCGCAGCGTATCCATTCGGAGCTTCAGCAATGGTAGCGGAGTTCGCGCCGGATCCTTGCCACAATGTTCGTGGTGCAACATGCGGACTCTGTGGCATACCCCGGGCTTTCTCTACCAATTTTGCGTAGCAGCCGTCGTCCACGCGCACGGGCTGCACGATGCCCAAATGAGGCAGTGGGAGACTCTTGCTCGAGCAAGTGCCACAGAAGACATTGCCGCAGTTCCGGCAGTGATGCTTTCGATTCGTAAATGTGAATTTCTCGCGGCAGCGCATGCACACGTCGCTATCGGTCCACTCAGGCGGAGCAGACGAGTCGAACATGCTGCTGGCAACATTGTTTCGGGGCGGGAAGCGGAAGCCCTCGTGCTGTAAGGTACGATATGTCTCGGAAAGGTAACTCAGAGTGTCGCGGTGCTGTGCGGCTGAGGCCCAGTCTTGTAGCAGCTCAAGAATACGGGCTTGCACGTCGTGGTTCGTTGTGCCGGGCGGGCCGCGCAGGAGGCTGGTGAGGTTGTCGACGAATTCGCGCGAGGCAATCTCGGCGAGGAAATGGGAGCCACCGTTCTTGACGCATGTGTCTGTCAGGCTGAGTGCGGCGAGCTGCACGTTGGGATTCTTGTGGCCGATGCGACGCTTGAGGCTGCGCATGGCCTCGCGAGGCGCCACTGTCTTGCTGCGAATAACATCGCTAATCTCGAGGTTCAGCGCGATATCTTCGAGCGAGCTGGCCGTCGCCCGCTCGATCTGCGCATCGAGTTCGGCGTTTGCCGCATTGCCAAACCACGATGCCATCTCCGCTATTCTACACGTGAAACAGGCAGAGATGGCTGCCTACCACATCCTGTGGAGCGGGCAGCTTATCTGTAGGGGCGTTGGCGGCGGTGATGGATATCGCGGCGGCGGTGAGCGCGGAGTGTGCTAGACGTGATGAGGACTCTCGGGCGTGGATAGTGGACAGGGAGAATTGGTAGAGAGATGTTGGTAGAGAGCTAAGACTGGATGAGGAAGCGACATGTGAAGTCAGAGAGCTCCGACGTCACCGGACTCATCACTGCGGCCTGCACGCTTCACCACGCCCACACCCACTACAACTGCTTTGTACACGAACCACGTCTCAACTCTGTCGCCCACGCACGCATTACTCGCCACCGCTCTCTCGAGATCGACTCGCGTCCACCCAACGTCTGCCCGCGATCTCCACTTCCACCGACTACTCGAACTGCAGCGACTAGCAGGCCGCAAGCGCACACCCAAACGTCTGCCTGCGACATGCAGTCGTGCGACTCATCACCGCCATGAGTGCTGCCCCGCCGCTTCCTCCTGCACCCCCTAGCCACCATGTAGAGTCTCCGGGCCACCATAGTGGCATGAGCACGGGAAACGGACCAAGCAACGGGCAATTGAACACTTCTGCCCAAGCAGCAGGCGGCGGTGGCAGTGGCAATGGCGGCGGCGAACGTGTCTTCTTGCACATCACCGATCTGCAGGCCGACGCTCTTGCCAATCTCAGCAGCAATGGCCAGTCCATCACGCAGCTTCTCGCAAGCGCAGAGAAGTCTTTCAATGAAGCCAAGTTTAAGATTGACTACCGCCGCCCCGACATGGCTTTTGTCGACTATTTACGCGCTTCAGAGATTGCTGTAGAAGTGGTGCCGCGCCATCGCGACTATATCCACTTCATCCACGACCAACAAGGGTTGCAAAAGCTGCAAGTATTGCAGCGGCGCATCACTGGTCTCGCGGACCAATTTGCCAGCATCAAGCAGATCATCGTCAACAACAACAGTCGCTATGCCACAGTGCCACGATCACAGCGGCAGAATGCTGGTGAGGCACTAGGCGTCGAGAATGGCTCGCCCAAGCCTAGCGGGCACAAGGCGAAACCTTCAGTTTCCCCCAAACCTGATAAGCTGCAAGGACGACCGATCTCTGCCATCGGTGGGCGTACCCCGCAACCGATGGGTCAGAACTTGGATGATCGTTTTGCGAAACTGCGCATATCTGGATCAAACACGCCAGGATCAAGAGCCTCCCTATCCTCGTTGCCCGCGGCTTCGATGCCATCTGCCAGCGATTATGGTGGGGCCTCAGGTGCACTTCCATCCAGAATCAAACCTCAGGGGCCTCGCTCAATGCTTCTCGACACCGAGCTGGCTGTTGCGATGCCCAAGGCGCCCAGTCCGACCTACAGCCCAGCCAGAAACATGCAGACGACAGGGGACATCGCCCCGCCTCGACACAGTGTGCGTAGCCTAGCACCCTCACGCAAGTCAACGCTCACATCAAATCCGTATGCCGTAAATTCAGTTGCACCGGCCGAAACGCACGAACCTGCTGCCGCCGGGTCCAATGGAGCGCCACCTGTACCACTGCCCCGCCGGAAATCGGTGCACATGCCCAAGGAGACGCGCATCACAGCAGAAAAGCTATACGACTACCTTGAACGCTTCAATATCATGCTGATTGACTGTCGGTCGCGCATGGATTTTGATCAGGGCCACATATACTCACGGAACGTCATATGTGTCGAGCCGGTGGGCCTACAGCAAGGCATGAGTGCTGAGCAACTCGCCGAAAAATTGGTCCTATCGCCCGATGACGAACAAGATATTTTCCACAACCGTGACCAGTACGACCTCGTGGTCTATTATGACAACGATACCAAATCTGAGATCTTTCTCTCGCGACCCCAAAACGAAGCAGAACAGCATCTCAAGTGTTTGCATGAGGCTCTTTACGACTTCAATCAGGAGAAGAAATTGCAAAGACCACCAATCATCTTGGTTGGTGGCATCGAAGCTTGGATAGACCTAGTAGGAAATGCAGCCCTGGTTAGCACTGCCACGCAGACTCGAGCCAAGCCGGGCCGCCCTTTGCAGCGCCGGCTTGCCATCAGAGATGGTCAACAGAGGCTGCCGAAACAACGCTTGCGGGATTACAATCCTCTTGATGCGGAAGAAGAACAGAAGTGGCGCGATCGCGCTCAGAGTGAGAGCGTGCCTGAAGCATCGTCGTTCGCTCAACACGAAGCGAATGAAGGGGAGAGTGATGATACAGATGAAATTCTCAGATTCCCAAACATCGACGAATTCAACGCAAGATTCCCAGACGCTGGGACGCTCGCAGCACAACCACCCGCACGCCCAGCATCTACGCCCGTATCCTCTGGTTTCGATGTTCCCAAGTACCCTCCAACCCCGGAACATTCTGTGTATCCACATCCACCGCCGCCTGCGCGCCCACCACCAGCGGCGCCAAGAGTTAGCTACACTGGCGTCAGCGATCGAGCAGTCTCTCAGAGCACGCCTATCCCCAGGACTTCGAGTCAGTTGCTACCCTATGTGCCACAACGCTACTTGGCGCAGAATTTGCGACTTCCAAAGACGGGCATTCAGAACTTCGGCAACACTTGCTACATGAATGCGACATTGCAAGCTCTTTCTGCGACCACGCCTTTAACCATCATGATGTTGGATGACCAGTACAAAAGATTGGTACAAAAGGACAACTGGAAAGGCAGCCGTGGGCTCTTGCCTGAGATATATGCGAACACGGTTCGGTCGCTATGGGCGCGTGATGTGGACTACATCAAGCCCACCACGCTCCTTACTTTCTGTGGACGCTTGAATAGCACGTTCAAGGATCCAAATCAGCAGCAGGATGCTCAGGAATTTTTCAGCTTCATTGTGGACTGTCTGCACGAGGACTTCAATGCAGTTTGGAGCAAGAATCCTCTGCGCGTGCTCACTGACCAAGAAGAGGCGAAACGAGAGCGCATGCCGGCCCTCGTGGTGGCTAAGACGGAATGGGGTCGCTATGTACATCGCGAGAATTCGTTTCTCACGTCGCTGTTCTACGGCCAGCACTCTTCTAGGTTGCGGTGTTCGCATTGCAACTTCACCAGCACGACATACGAAGCCTGGGCTCTGTTGCAAGTGGAGATTCCGGATGCGCGAGACGCACAACTACAGGACTGTCTCAGGGCGCACTTCAGGGACGAGCTGCTCGACAAGGAGAATCAGTGGTCGTGTCCCAAGTGCAAGACACCCCGTAGGGCTGCGAAGAAGTTGACCATGACTCGTGCGCCCCCTTTCCTGGTCGTAGCCCTCAAGCGCTTCAAAAGTAATGCGCGAGGTGACCAGCGCAAACTGCGCACGGCCGTGCGCTTCCCCCTTACTGGTCTAGATATGGAGGAATTCATCCTCCCCCAGCCATCACCTCAGGAGGCGCAAGAAATCGCTCGGAATTATGGCCAAGACGCGCTGAAGGTGGAAGATTCGCTTACGCCGCCGTACGTGTACGATGCTTATGCGGTGGTCCGACATCTGGGTGATTCGACAAGGAGCGGTCACTACACCGCACTGGTGCGTGACAAAGCTCGATCTTGTTGGCGGCATTTCAACGACACTAGATACCAGGACTTCCAACCCGAGAACATGCGGCCGGATCAAGCCTTAGACAATGAACAGGCCTATCTCCTTTTCTACCAGCGCCGTCCGGTCAATGAATCGAATGGCAAATAGCATTATGTAGCGTTCGAGCGATCAAAGTGTGGCTCCAGCCGGCGTTGCGGGGCACACATTTCACGACCATAACATCTCTAGCACTTTTCCTGATGCCCGTTCAGCGTTGCTCCAGACTTTTTGGAGCTTCCAACTTTGTTGATGTTCATTCGCGGTGTTAGCACGGAGATAGGGTAGGCGGGTAGCAATCGATGTGCAATGATGTATGCAACGTCACCACGACTGACCCCACTTCGCTCGTCCACTTCAATGGCTTCTCCCATCTTCAGACCGGCATTATTACTCACACGGCTCACGTCTTCACTTTGCAGACCTCACCGACCCCTACCTGTCAATATCAATTCTCGTTTCTGCATTCAGCCCCGCTTGAACCAATACGCCACCATGTCTCAATCCCACGCGTGCTGCACTGTGCCCCCGATCGTCACCGAGGGGTACAAGGAGAAGGGCGAATGGATCACCGTCGAGGGCATGAAAACTTATGCCACAGGACCAAAAGATGCCAAGCAGGCCATCCTCGTCGTGGTATGTGGACCATGTGCTCCTCCTCAGCCTTGAGTCTCAAGCACCATCCGCTGACACGCAGTTTCTCAGTACGACATTTTTGGATTCTTCCCTCAAACTTTGCAAGGAGCCGATATCCTCGCTCATGGCGACAAGGAGCGTCCTTACCAAGTCTTCATGCCAGATTTCTTCGATGGAGAACCAGCGGACATCAGCTGGGTATGACAATCGTGTCCCTCAAATCTGAGTGCAATGCTGATTCATACCGCGTTGAATAGTACCCTCCAGACAACAAGGACAAGGAAAAGAAGCTCGGCGAGTTCTTCTCAACCAAAGCCGCTCCACCAAAGACTCTCGAGCGGATCCCAAAGGTCGTCAAGGCGATCAAGGAGCAGCGTTCTTCCATTAACGAATGGGGTGTGCTCGGCTACTGTAATTTCATCTCCAACCCAATTCTCACATATAACCGCAATACTAACACAACATTCCAGGCTGGGGCGGAAAAATCGTAAACCTCTCTTCGCAAGAAGGAACACTCTTCAAAGCAGCAGCTTCGTGCCATCCAGCAATGGTTGACGAGAATGATGCTCCAGGCATTACAATTCCTTTCGCCATGCTTCCAAGTAAGGATGAGCCAAAGGAAGATGTTGAGAAGTGGCAGAAGGCGATCAAGGTCAAGAATGTTGTTCAGTGGTGGCCTAACCAGGTAAGTTGAATGATGTGTTTTGAGCGTATTCTTGTAGCTGACGAAAGTTCTTTTGCAGGTCCACGGCTTCATGGCAGCACGCGGTGATTTGAGCGACAAGGCAGTGGAAGCTGATTACCAGAAAGCGTACCAGGTCAGTGTCAATATTGAGATTGACATGATATGATGAAGCGATACTGACCAAACGCAGCTGCTCTTGAACTTCTTCCACGAGAACATGTAAACAATCGGCTGAAGGACTTCTCATGTTTTGATGCCTGAGCTCTGAGCTGAGCATTGTGAATCGTGCTCGCCACATGTAAACAACAAGCCCAAGATCCATGAAGAGGCATAAAAACAACATAGCTCAAAAAGTCATCGTGCTACCATTCATTTATACATGTACATACTAAATCCGTGCACGCTTCATACGCCAAGGTTCGATTCGAGTTCCCCAACCATCTATCATGTTATGCCTTCGTCGAAAGCAGATCTAACCATTTGACTATAAGTCAAATCATCTGCAACTGACGGAAAATCCAAAGTCATCAGCCCAGTCTATACAGAGAAATGTTCGAACTCAATCAACGCCTCAATCCGAGCATCGTCGCACATAAACATCTCTAATGAGCACGCAGCTCGGGTATCATCGTCTCACTATCTCCCGCAAGCCCGTTGTTTAGCTTGCCACCACGTACTCACAAACTCATGGTGAGCCACTCCCACTCTTGCGGTCCAGTCAGCATGGAAGGTGGAATTCCAGGCGGTGCCGTGCCGTCGTTTCCAGAAGCCGATTGAGGTGCATTTTGTCCACCGCCGCCTTGCGGAAACATGGACGCGTGCATAGGCGGAGCATTGCCTTTGGCAGATAGGATGTTGGAACCAATGTGCGCATTCCTGGTAAGATCGCGCTGGCCGCTTGGTTCTGTGCTATTCCCAGCATCATCAATGTCAAGCATGTCCGCGTCGTGCTGCGCTAGTGCGTTCGAGGCCCTGCTGATCTTACGTGTGCGGCGCGGTGCCACAGGGCGTGTAGGCGCCGACAGAGGAGGCTGAGTAGCTGGCTTAGGTGGTCCTGGAGCGATGGGCACGACCGTTTTGACAGGTTTCTCCGATGGCCCAGAACTCGTTGGGGTGTTCACTGCAGAAGCGCCGCCTGATTTGGGCGAGTCCGATTCATTTGCAGCGTTCTTGCCAGCTGCTGAACTTCCACCATGTGCAACAGAATTCTTGCGGCTTGCTACCTTTTTCGAACGTGAAGACCCTACAGGCACAGAATTGCCGCTGCCACGATTCCTCTTCTTGATGACGTCGGTTTTCAAGCTCAAAGGTCGTACCACACCATGCAACTTCAAGAAAAGTCCACATGCATTGCACAAGGGGTGACCTTCCGGATTGCGTCGCCACAGAGGAGTCGTCTGCGTGAAGCAGTTCGTGCAGGTGGTTGGCACACCATTGTTGTCGCCACCCGGTCTTGGACTGCTGGGTCGCGACGGTGCCGCAGACGTGAAGCCTGATTCAGGAGGAGATGTAGGTGACGATTGCGTTCGAATCGAGAACATGCCCGTGGCCATGCCTACAGTGTTGGGGGTTGATGTTGTGCGAGGAATTTTGCGCGTCCTGGGATCGCCGCCTCGGTTCCTGATATCGCTGACAGAAGCTGCCGAACCATGGCCTCTGCTCAAGCCACCCTGGTCCCAATGATTGGGAGACGGAATGAGTTCTGCACCACCAATTTGAACACCTTTCCTGCCTAGGCTACCGAATCTGCTGTCTGGCTGACTGACTTGGGATGACATGGTTTGGTCCCAATGGTAGTTCCCGTGCATATCAAGTGCTGAATCCTCCGGCGACAGACCCTGTGGCATTAGCATATTGGTGTCATGATACGACATCGGATCATCATCCTCGTTGTCCGAATCACCTCCAAAAGTGAACATGTTCTCGTGGCGTGGCATAGGCATACTCGTGTTTGCGTAATCGTTGGCCATGGTACGTTGGGGGTCCAGAGAGCCAGGCACTTGGAAATTAGGGGCATGGAATCCGTGGGAAGGGGCACTTGCAGATATAACGCTAAACATGGAGTCACTGCTCGGATTGAACACGAACTGCTGCTGAGGCTGAGGCTGCACGTGTCTCGTGGGCAAATGCTGGAGGTGTTGAGATGAGCCATGTTGGTGCTGAAAGTTGGGAACAGAGCCTGAATGCAGCTGGTTGCCGAAAAAGATCTGCTCGCCTTCCGGAATCGGTTGGGGTGTCGACACTGTTGATGGATATGCCGAGGTAGGTGGAGACTGGAAGCCGGACACGCTTTGCGGGTGTGACATGTTATGGTGGTACATATGCGAGAAGCCGCCGGTCGTCATCATCGGAGACCCGACGGGGGAGAATGAGAACTGTTGCTGCAGGGGCCCGGCGGAGTTGAGTATCGTGTCGTTGTCGATGTTGAAGGTATCGAGGTTGAATGGCAGGGCATTGTGCGGCGCGTGGGGCTGAGTGTCGAGAGTGTAGTTGTGGAGAGCTGCCTCGGCCACTGGGTCTTGCGCTGCGAGCGTGCTGTTCTGCACCGGAGGGACTTGCGGCGAGGCTTCGGCACGCCGTTTTGGGGGCTTGTGTGGATCGTTAGCAACAGTTGTAGCAGATGCAGAAGTGGGCATTACCCTTCGTTCATCGATACTGGTCTTGCGCACGTGCCGCTGCACGTAGGAAAATTCGCGGTGGGTTCGATTCTGCTCGAGCGGTGGGACGGAAGGTGCTGAGGCGCGCGCCACGGACAGCTCGTCGCTCTGCAGGCGCTGCTGCTGTCTGATCGGAATCGCGGATGCACTGACAGTCGCCGAGTGCTCGGGGGTGGGCGAGGGCGAAATGCCAGCGGGGCTCCCGATGGACGACGGCTCGAGAAAGTCGTCGAGGTTCATGTGGTCCTCGCTGGGCGCCTGCTGCTGAGCCACTTGCCCGATCTGTTCGGAGGACTTACGCAGCTGCGCGATACCGCTTGGGGCATTTTGGGCAGGAGCGAGCGGTCGGGAAGCCAGCCTGCATCGGAATCAGTTGTTATGCCACTACCACCACCTGCTTGCCTGACACACCCTTGCCTCTCAAGTTCTTTTCGCTTCAAGTTCATCGACATCATCCGCCACGACAGGTTCTCCAGGCGTTCCGAGTTGGGCAGTTGACCCTTGGTCTTGTGATACAGCTTCCATATCTGCGTTCCCAGCGGATCATTCTTCTGCATTTCCTCGGGCGTCTCGGCGTCGGCGTCGGTGCGACTGAGGGCGGCGGTAGCAGCGCTGGTGGGGTAGTCGTCCTTGAACTGGTCGAAGAAGGTCTCGCGCAGCAGGCCCTTGCGGGCCTCGCGCTCGGTGGGAGACAGATCGAGGCGGGTGGGTAGCGTGTCCAGCGTAGACGTCGAAGTGAGAGAGCATATGGCGCTCGAGTCGCTCGAGGCGTGGTTCGCTGCGCTCACAGTCCGCGGCGAGGACGGGCGGAACGACATACGGGTCTCAGTCCTGGTCAATCCGTGCTTTTGTCAAAGTCGTCATGCGCGGGGAGCGTGGCAGAGGGTGGCAGGCGCACGAGCACTGCAAAGCATAGTACGCCGGGCGTGGCAGAGGTCAGCGCGGCAGAGAGGAAGGGAGGGCGGACCAGACGAGACAGTGACGAGACGGGATGAGGTTAAGGTAGGGTATGGGTATGGTTGACCCACTG
Source organism: Cercospora cf. flagellaris (assembly GCA_005356885.1). NCBI lineage: Eukaryota > Fungi > Ascomycota > Dothideomycetes > Mycosphaerellales > Mycosphaerellaceae > Cercospora > Cercospora cf. flagellaris. The sequence goes on along the minus strand of RJLU01000001.1, from coordinate 4,407,880 downwards.
GCGTACGCACAGAATACAAGAGAGTCGCAAGTCAGAGTGGCCCGGGTCACCTTTAGGCCCATCAATCCGCAGCCGCACTGCACCCGCTACATACAATTCACACTCGCGCGCACCCTGCGCAGAGGGCGGCCTGCATCCCCCCGGGGCGACACTCTCTGTCTGTCTACGTGAGTGTGCATCGCTCTGTGGTTACGGTATACATGGCTGCTCATCATCGACGTTCATGCCTCTCATCGACCATCCCACGGCCGGCCTGCATCTGGCAATGCGATGGAAGAAGTGGGGCGGACAGCTTCGGCTCACGCCCAGCGACGTATGCTCACCTGTCGCCGCCTCGAGGCTCGAGGGAGCAGCGTCGTCTGTTCGAGCTGCCTGCGTGTGCTGCCAAAGCAGGCGACCATCGTGTGGATCATTACTTTCCGCGCAAGCTCAGATCCATACCGACGAAGACATCCCGGGTGCTGCCAAAGGGTCCGTCTTCACCATCCGCGACGTGCAGGCCGCTGAGGGACCCGCCGCAACCACCACCCGCGCCACCAGCCCGCTAGGTCAGTAGGAGCTACAGTCCGGCCGTTCCCTGTTCCATGCTGTGGTCGACTACTGGCTGAGTAGACGCCTCGCTTCTGCACCTACGATGCGCGCTGCGTATCGGGCGACATAATCCTTCGCCAGATTTTGCTCATCTCACGGGCGCGACATTGAATTGCTGGTGCACTTTCATGGATGCAGCAACCAAAATTTCAATGTGGCAAGCCACCCGCACGCTGACTGGACTATCGAGCCCATGATTCCTGCGGGCGGGTGGAGCGCCATGCACGCGAGCATTGTCTCTTTCAGCGACGAGACTATCGGCACATTTTGAGATGCAGCAGACATGTCTCCCATCGTCTCTGAAGCGCAACGCAGTGCTGATCTCGCCGAGATGAGCACGCCGACAACACGCCTTGCGCTGTGACAGACGATCACCCAGCCGCGAGTCGAAGCTGCCGACGCAGGTAGGGCATAACCTACGCCGAAGCTCCTCCGATATAAGACCTGCGATACTCTCCCAAGCGGATGGTCTAAGTAGAGCCGAGACACGCCGCACCCAAACTGCGAGGCGTCGGAGAGACGCCTGGAACAGCAGCATAATGTGGACCAGCCTCGCACGCAATGTGGAGGAGCTTGCCTGAGTGTGCATTGTGAGCCAACGAGGCCTCCAATCCGCCTGCTGTGGTCAATGGAGCAATATACAGAGACATAGATATGAGGCAAAAGCCATATGTAATAGACAATCACATGCGCGCTTACCGCTTGAGGAAGGGAGCAGGGATATTGCGGCAAAATTCAAATCCCGACCCACGAGGGTCTGATGAAGGGAAGCCTCGCGTGCACCGCACACGACAGTGACGACGTGGGGTGTTTCTGATGCGCCCGATCTCCATCTGCGACCGTGGTCGTGTTTCGGGAAAGACGTTGTTTGCGACCGTCTATATCCGACGAGCGGATTGCCTGTGATGGCAATTGGTGGTTGGTGGTCAGGAATGTGGCGTCGTCACGCTCATTGCATTGACGTCGATTGGTTTGTCTCGCTCCTTGGCAAAAGTTGATGAGTACAAGTATTCAGCAGGTGGTTGATGGTCCAGAGCTGCCACAATGCAGGTGCAGTGCAGCTAGCGTAGATAGACCTCTCATCACGGTATGAGCCGTGATAGAAGCAGCATGAAGACGGATCCGTCAGGCCAGAACGCGTCGCGTGCTAACGTCGCGAAAGGACTCCATCGGGCCTTTCGACTCCTTCGTGCTGGTGCACGGAGTCGTCGCCTTTGCAGTGGCACGTCCCGGGGTTGCCAGAGTGGAGTGGAGCGGAATGGCGGAGGCCAGGGACGGGCCCAGTGCTGATGGGTCCAAGATCAAGACGCGAGGAGAGCGAGGAGGGCACTCCAACAAGGCAGACAGAAGGACAACGAACGATGATGGCGAGGATGGCGGTATATGTATTGCCATGCTGGACAAGATACGTGCTTCACTCTGATATGGCGTGCAGGTAAGATAGGGAAGGTGTGATTGCGCGTGATCCTGGTTGTGGACAGCAAACCGATAATCCGCCAATGTTTCCACTGATTGGTCTCTCGACGCGACGTAGAACCTGTGCCCTTTTGCTTCGATAGACGAGACGCCTGTGATACGCTATGGAGGCAGAGATACGAGAAGCGAATAAGCACTCGAATGTCGCGGCCAGAGAGCGCAGGAATGAAGGTGTGGTTTCGAAGTTGTCAGTGGCTATCCTCCGCGCTTGTGCTCGGGACATGGCCGGCCGATGGTTCTTTGACAGGGCAGAGAAGCAGTGCTCTCAGCTCTGATAGCAAGCACAGTACCTCACGACGAAATCATCCTCTGCGGCGGCGGAGGATGAAGGCCACACATGGCGGAGGGAGGGGTGCACGAAACGCGGGGCTCATTTATTTTGGCTCGTTGCTGTGTTTGGAGCCGTAAACACGCCAGATGAAACGCTCCTGCCTCTTGCAGCAACAAACACTGCCAACGCCCACCCCCATTCCCTCCGCCGCCATCACCTCCTCCGCGGGCACACGTGGCACCACCGTCGTCTTCGCGCGCCTGTATTCGCCGCGAGATCGCCCGCCGGCCTGCCACGATGACGACTCCGCTCGACTTCAAACTTCCAATCCCTCCGCCGCGTGCGGCGCTGAGCGCCAATACAGCGCCTGATGCCGACGACGAAGCGTTCATATCCCCGGCACATACTCCAGCAGGCAGCCCTTCCAAATCCCAATTCCCTCCCGGTGCACACGATCTACCCCATGTCTTCGAAAGTCGATTAAAGCTGTTGCCCACCCAGCCTTCGCGCCCTGTCCACCACGACCCTTTCGCCTCTCCCGATACCAAGGCCGGTGCGCTGGGGCCGGGAAAGGAGAACACGTCTCCAGCACAGCGTCCCCAGCCACAGTCGACACAGAGCTTTGTGAACCACGCTGCCGCAAGCAGGCAGGAGCCATATCGGCAGCGCGATGACCCTTCGCCCACTCGCCACAGCAAGACCATCGGCGGCGGCCTCACACCAGAGCAGCTCGAGAAGCTGCAAAAGCCTAGCGTCAAGAGACTGGCCAATGTCACACAGCTCTACTTTCTCGATTACTATTACGATTTGCTATCGTACATCCACAACCGCCAAAAGCGCCTGCAGGCATTCAAAACGCATAACCCGCCGCCCACACCGTCCAGCCCTTCTGCGGACGCAGATCAGTATGATGAGCTGTGGAAGCAGTATCTTGGCCGCGAGAGGGCAAATCTTCGTCAGCGCAGAACGCGCCTGCGCCACGGCGACTTCCAAATCCTGACGCAGATCGGGCAGGGCGGCTATGGTCAGGTCTACTTGGCATCGAAAAAGGACACACGCGAGATCTGTGCGCTCAAGGTGATGAGCAAGAAGCTGCTCTTCAAGCTCGACGAAGTGCGCCACGTGCTTACGGAGCGCGATATCCTCACCAATGCCAAGAGCGAATGGCTCACTCGCCTGCTATACTCGTTCCAAGACGACACGAGCATCTACCTTGCCATGGAATACGTGCCGGGAGGCGACTTTCGTACGCTGCTCAACAATACCGGCGTGCTGCACAACCGACATGCTCGATTCTATATCTCCGAAATGTTCCTCTGCGTCGACGCACTGCATCAGCTTGGCTACATTCACCGTGACCTGAAGCCGGAAAACTTCTTGATTGACGGCACTGGGCACGTCAAGCTCACCGACTTTGGCCTTGCTGCTGGGTTCCTGGCCCCTGCCAAGATCGAGAGCATGCGGATTCGGCTGGAGGAAGCGGGTAACATTCCCGCGCACGCAATCCCATTCGGGAGACCCATGGAAGAGCGCTCGCTGAAGGAGCGTCGAGCAGGCTACCGATCTCTGCGTGAACGTGATGTGAATTACGCCAAGTCCATTGTGGGTTCTCCGGACTACATGGCTCCAGAGGTTCTGAAGGGAGACGAATACGATTTCACAGTCGATTACTGGTCTCTAGGATGCATGCTCTTCGAGGCTCTAGCCGGCTATCCGCCTTTCGCTGGAGCTTCTGTCGATGAGACATGGCAGAATCTGAAGCGCTGGCAACATGTGCTACGGAAGCCGGAGTACGAAGATCCGAACTACTTCTTGTCGCGCCGCACCTGGGACCTCATCACGAGACTCATCAGTGGGAAGCAGAACAGACTCCGCGGTATCAAGCAAGTTCAGAGTCATGACTACTTCCGTGAGGTTGCGTGGGACCGTCTGCGCCAAGAACGCGCGCCATTCGTGCCCGAACTCGACTCGGACACAGACGCAGGCTACTTCGACGATTTCGGAAGCGAGAAAGACATGGCGAAGTACAAGGAGGTCCTGGAGAAACAGGAGGCACTGGAGCGCATGGCAGATCGGGGTGGCGAAATGGGTCGTTCCCTCTTTGTAGGCTTCACGTTCAGGTACGTTCGACTACACACGCGATTGTAGAAGTGGAAACTAATGGATTTCTAGGCATCGAAAGCCGGCTACCGACGACAACGGCGCGCCCAGCAGCCCGCGAAAACCACTGACGGACATCAACGAGAACTTTGGCACTATGTTTTGAGCTGGCGGGACAGAACACGAGCTCATTTTCCTTCTTTCGTAAAGTTACATGCAGTACGAGTCAAGCATGAACTAATGGTGGACCAAGCTTCAAAGCCATCTCAGTTGGCGCGGACGTTTCGGGTTATGATTTGTGGAAGCGTGCGTGTTTGAGCGTACTGCATCTACGTGTACTATAGTTTTCGATGCCGAGCATATGAACATCGGCTTCAGCATCAATTTTTCAATCTCCTTCATTCGCTTTCCTCTGTTTTGGTGTGACGAGTTGCCGTTTTATCTAGCAAGTATAACACATCGAACCATGTTCGTTTGGCAACTTCATCTTTGGCTTCGTGTGAAGCGTCACCAGCAATACAGCAATACAGCAATACAAGGCAAGGAAATACACCTCGAGCAGGCCCGACTTTGTTTGAAATCATTCTAACGGAAGCACGGTAAAGCAAGGTGAAGACGCCATCAGTCTTGATTATCCAGTCTAGTTATAGCAAATTTGTCCAGTCTCAGTGGGCTTCCTGCCCCAGGTATGATCCATAATCGCCAAGTTGCATCAACGTCTATCTACCAGCAAGCCGCTCAGCTTGCATGAAAATCCAATCTTTGGCCCTGACGCCTTCTTCATCTTCATCCCCAGCTTCCGGCACACCACTACCCTTGAGTGTCTTCAATCGACATTCATGAGCCGGGCGGACGAAATATACAATGCCTAGAAAAAACGAGACCCATTAGCAATTGCTGTATTATGCATGTGACTTGATGTCGACTCACTGTATCTTGGCCATGTACCCTGTTCTCCAGGAGAGGGTATCACGCGATGACGACCAGAACACAAAACGCCATTCGTGAACTTGACAGCAGCGTCTCCCAGATTAACAATTGCACAGCCCTTCTTTGGTCTAACCCACATCCATTCTGCATTATCGTCATCGTAGTCGAGATTGCCCAGGACACGGTTTGGTGAGCCGTAGACTTGGAGTCCACCTGAAGTGAACTTGTCAGCGAGCTCTACCGTGCAAGAAAATCCCGATACATACTCACCAAGCCAATTCATCAAAATCGTGATCGTTCCAAAATCCGTGTGCGAAGGTGTCTGAATCTCCGGCATATCAGCCGTCTTTCTCGGAGGTCCCCTCGTCATCCTAATATGGTCTCCTGAAAGTTCTTCGATTTTGTGTCGTCGATGGATTTCTTCGGGATCAATCCCGAGCTTCTTCGCCAGAATTTCCAAGATCTGTAAGCCGACAGAGTGCGCCATCTTGCAATATGTGGCGAGAAGAGGTTTATTCTCTAGAACAGGTTTCGGCCATGCTCGTTTCATTTGGTCATCAGGAACGATCATGTCGTTTTTGGCCACGTTGAAGAATTCTGCTGTGTCGGGAGTTTGGTTCTGAGGAGAGTTAGCCGAAGTTCGTTGTCTTCCGGGCATCGGTTCTGCGAAGGTGGAGGGAACATGATACTTGCCTTGTCCACTTTCGTTTGGCCAATGACCTTGTAGCTAAATTCGATTAATACCGACATCACTTCGTCTCCTGGTACTTGTATCCTACTCACCCAAAAACCTCGCGATTCGCAAAATCAAAAGGATACTTCATCTTCTCATCCATGGGCAAAGCCATCACATCTTCAGCAACTCGAGCGACATCCTCAGAGCTGTTCGATATGATTTCGCCTTGTTCGGAGTCACTCAAATCGAGATAGAAAAATCCCCAAGCCTTGCACGCCTCGAACATGAGTTCTTGCTCATCCTTATCGGCATCTTGAATCTTGCGAAGTGAAATAGTCTTGAGCTCAATCTCCTTCAGACCATCAGGAAATGGCGGATAGCGCGAAGGCGTGAATTCCACGTAGGATTCCTTGTGAGGCATATTGTTCAGATCTCCGGATCAGCCGGATAATTAGAAGTCGTAAAGATAATGGAATAAGTGTGAGATGGAAGGCAGGCGAAATTGCCTTGCTGATATATCGAGGCGGTCCAGGATAGCTGACCCTAGGAAGACAGAAGTATGACGGCAGGTACAAGTACGTTGGTAGTCTTATTGCTATTTCTTGTTGTAAGTGAATGCTTCGTTGGTGTTCAACCGCGCTTTGGTTCCGCATACCCTGGTGTTGCGGCGATCGCCGGCCTGCATGACGTTTCAAAACCCCTCACGACCTATGCGGTCTTGACGATCTGCCGACTCAGCATCCTCTCCTCCATCAGACCAGGGCAAGGGTTGGCTCTATATGTGTGCGCAGCTCTCTCTACGATAGGAAAGGAGTTTGTCAAGTTTATGGTGCAACCTGGGCTCCGCAAGTACAAGCGGGTAGTTGGGCCACTCGTGAGCCGACATGCCTGTAGTCAGCTTTGGTCAAGGATCCCTGCCTTGACTGCGTTGCTTAGTTACTTCAACTGGCGGCAGTTGCGCGAAGGCTTCGCCGATCGCGGGTCTAGAGTCAAATCGTTACAGACCGCCCGTTCGATGCTGGCCATTTTACAAGCAGCGACGGCGGATGCGGCAATGACTGCATAACTCATACTTACTCGTCTTCCGGTGAGACAATATTGTTTTCGTGCTTGAGGGTCATCAAGGCGATGAGAAGTGGTTTAATATTGCACGGGCCGAGGCTGCTGTGCAGGTCAGCTTGTACTACCATATCCTTTTGGCAACCATTGTGTAACGATCCACGTTATCAAGCTTCAACGCCGTTTGATCGGCTTTCTGACGACCTCTGCTCTCCTTTTCTTTGAGCTTAGCCAGATTCCCAGGATCATCTTCGTAGATCCAGCGACGCTTGTCTTCATCGACCTCCACCGCTCCCCACCCGCCAACCCTTCGACCGTAAGTGTCGATAGGTTGATCCTCTCTAGTCTTCATGTCACGGTAACGGTTCCGGGAATACGATAATAGAACCATCCCCAATATCAGCTTGAGTGCCAGGAAAACGAGATAGATGACCAGGAAGAATATGACCATCGTGGCGAGCGCTATGAAGTCGTCCAAAGTCCACCAAGCGTATGTCGATCCTGCGTGGTTTCCGGCCCCAAAAGTGGATGTACCGAGAGCTCGACGCAGCACATTATCAAAATTGTGCAGTGCAACCATGATGACCGATGACGTATCTGTGGTCTCAGTCTCGAGGGACAATGATGTCGCACTGGCTGCGATTGGCGGCGGCATATGAGTGGCCAGGAACATGTGGTATGTTTGAACCATCGATCGGATGAACAGACAGCTGAGAGGGATGATAGGTAAGCCGAGCCTCTTCGTAAGGTTTTGGTCCACGAACGCGTGAGAATAGTAGTCTTTTGCCAAGACATCTAGAAAGCGCCCGTATATGTTTGGTTTCACGTTGTTGAACTTCGAAATATAGGCATGCTTGCACCAATCGACCAGCGCCTCGCTGCCAAGCACAATGAGAAAAGGACCGAGGACTTCTCCTGTCCAGGTAGGCATCAAGGTGAAGGCCTTCGGAATGACGAGACCCGAAAGCAGCGGAAACCCAGTCACATTGTTGCTTGACGATGGGCTAGCAGAGCTCTCGTCACTGAAGGCGGCACTGAGACTGATGCTGAGGCCACCAACTTCAACGATGTTGCGCAACGCTATAATCAGCAGCATAAGCCACAGTTGAAAGCGCTCCACGATATCGGCGCAGGTGAGTTGGAATAGATTCTCCTTCTCGAATTTCTTGAACACTGTGCCCTTAATTTCGACAAATTGATTGCTCATAAGCAAGGTCAGGAGAGCGTTGGAGTAGGAGTTGACTGCAACATTCAGGGTGACGACCTGGTAGAACAAGGCCGTGGAATGGCCGATGACATAGAGGAGAGCAAGCAGAAACATCCAAAATGGCCGGGAGATCTTACTACGGCCATCGGGATTGCGCTCCAGGGTCTCGCGCGAGAACAAGCACTCGAGAATGTCTTGACCAACTGCAGACAGCAAGCGGTCGAAGACCTCGAGAACATTGTATATGACGTAAAGTTTAATGGCAGCCTGTCCTCTAATTGAGTGATATGTCCGGCTTGCATCAAACCACATGAGCGCAACGCAACTGGTTACGATGAGGAGACCCTGAAGTAGGTCGGCCTTGTGACTGGGAAGAAGTATCGATGGCGTCGACCGTGTACGCCGATGGCGGAAGACATTCGATGGCTTACGAGCCTTGCGTTTTGGCGGCATGGGGTGATCGTGGTCTGCAGTCGGCTGCGAGACATGAGGGAGCCGGGTGTCGCTCGGAACGTCATCGTATGTATCCTTGCTCGATTGCGCGTCTCCGTCACTGGGCCTTTGACTGGAGGAAGAGGCTTTCCGATCTTGTTGGTCTAATTGTCGCCGACGCCGCCACATCCGCCCCAACCCCTCATAGACGAATCCAGCTATATCTTGAACCTCTTGGATGGCATTCCCACCCATCCATTGCAGCAGAATCATGAGGGCGTTGAGGAAGCGGAGTGGCAAGATGGTGAAGGTATAGAGCCACGCATCTAGACACGCGATAGCGCCAAAGACCAAGGCTTGTTCCAGCTGGGGCGGAAGCATGAGAAAATTGTGCAGTCGCTCAAACTTGACCGCCGACGTCTCGTAGGGAAAGTCACTTGTGGCGGATCGGTGAAGGTAGAGAGCGGAAGGTCGCTCCGATGCCAGCTCGAGATGTAAGTGCGTGGGTAGGGACATGGGCGGCACAGGCAGCACGGCCGGTATGGGCGAAGGTTGACGGTGCGTATGCGACGATCCTCTACGCAGACCGCTGCCTCTGGGGTCCGCTTGATCATCGATCTTGAGCGGAGCAAGCTGCGCTCTCGCTCGCGAGGTCCGGACAGACGAGTGACGGCGCTGCGCGGCATGTGGCGAGGGGACAGGCGAGTCCGCCGCCGACGACGAAGATGCACCGGTCGACGGTTGCGGCTGAGGTGGCTGCTGCTGCTCCATGGTCTGCTGACGGGAAGGTGCGTCGTGCCAGTGGTCGCTGGCCATGGCCTCGTCCAGCGCAGGGAGCGGAGTATTGTCGTCGAGCGAACGCAGAGGTAATGAATCGGGCGACGAGGTGAGGTCGTGCAAAGCGGCGGGGCTGAGAGCAGTGGCCTCACTACCTCTGCGGGCAGTCTCCGAAGGCTTCACCGCGCCGCCGCGCCATTCGTGCTCGCCGTTGCGTTGTGGCCCACTGTCCTCTCCATCCGGGGTTGGTGAAGGGGATGGGGAAGGTGTGGGCAGAGAGCGCTGACCGGTACCAATAGGATTGCTACTGCTACTGGCTGCACTCGTGCCGGCGTACGACATCCCGGCAAAGGGCACAATAATTGTCTCTCCAGCAACTCTCTACAGCGCCCTTTCGCTTGTTCGGTAGACTGAGAGGCGAAGGACACCCATGGCTTGTCGGAGTAAAACGCCGTTTTGCGGTTTTCCGAGTGAAAAGCCAGCCCGTGGCCGACCTCGCAACTGGGAAGCGACTATTTCATCCGCGAAAGGTATGCTGTCGAGAAACTGCTTTGCGAGACTGGTCCTGGTCGCGCTTCCTGCTTCTTGTGGTGTGTTCTTTACGTTGTTTTCGTGTGCTCCTGATGCCGCGGTTGCGGCTGTTATCATCAGGCCAATGCTGTTCGACCGGGAAGGAAAGCATCGAGGCAGGAGTAGGAAGTGGACACAGACGAAGGAAACAAGCTTTCGCGTTCCGAGCCTTCCGTAGCATCCGCGTCGCCGCAGCAGGGTGCAGGGATGTCTCGTGCATCTGCATTGCAGATCGAGCGCGGGATGGAAGGTGTGCGAACAACGACGCCAACATTAACACCTCCTTACGCGTGGATGAGTCTTGCATCTTGCATGGCATGGCAACGGGCATAGCAAATTATATTGCATTGCATTACCGCAAAGGACGCATTGAGCCATGAAAACCACCAAGCCGACCGCTGCGTGGGCCAGTGCCAACAAAACGGCAGCACCGTCATCCTCGTCTTCGACCACCACACCATCAGAACGGAGCAGAACAAGCGCTACCGCCTCCACCGCCGCCTCTACCACGCGATCCAGTGCGCGACCTTCTCTCGGCACGTCCTCCAGCTCCACGTCGACCGCCCGCCGGAGCACCGCCTCGTCGACGACTACCGCGCCCTCGGCGTCTGCAACTTCCCGCTCCGCTGCAACGCCAGCGAGGCGAACGACGACTTCTACACCTACAGTCAAGCGGCCTACCAGTAGTCTAGCTACAAGGCCGACTGCCTCATCCTCGGCCAGCGCCTCCACTCCCCGCTCAACCACTACGAAGCCTCGCTCCACGCCCCTCTCAACCAAGAGTCCGCGCACCTCGACCGTTCCTCCCAGCAGCAGCCCTGCCAGTAGTCGAGCTTCCGTGCGGCCTGTGTCGCGCGACACAATCCCGGAGGAGACCGCGTCCGGTGCGCAGTCCGCCCGTTCGGACGCTCCTACCAAAAGCGACGGAGAGAGTGAAGACCACGTTGGCATCACAGACGATGACAATGCACCGGAACCAGGGCTGCAGGCCTCTTCGCCTCGCAAGCTCGAAATTCGCTCCTTGAGATCGCAGGCTGTCTCTGACGCCGAGGTTGAGCGTCGTCCTGCAAAGCTACTCGTGCGCCATGCCCGCGCTCAGTCTGAGGATGTTGGCAGACCGAACACGGCGCCTGTCCCTAAGCTCTCCGAGCGTGAGCAAGGAATGCGAGAGATGGAGGTCATGCAAAGCTTTTTACGCGAGACCGTTGCCCGGGATGCCCTTTCTGCCGAGATTAAGGACCTCCAGGCAGAAATTGGACGCTTAGAAGAGCAGAATCGGCAGCTAAAGGATACGGCAAAGACTGGGCAGCCCAAGTCTGATCCTTCCGCGCAGCAGGCCGCGCACGAAGCTGAGCTCGATTCCCTGCGTCAAGCTCACAGTGCAGAAATAGAGGCACAGCGACAGAAATTAGACTCCGAGATCGAGACTCTGCGGACAGACTTGGAGAGCCATCGTCGGCGGTCGTCCCGACTGGAAGGTGTTGAGGTCAAGATTGAGGCCGTGGAAGAAGCGCTACGAGAGAGCAAAGAGCGAGCCTCGCAGAACGAGCAAGAACTACAGCAAGAGCTGATTGAGAAACTTCAAGACCGTGACTCGCTGGCCAAGGTTGTAGAAGAACTCAAGCAGGAGATCGATCGTTGCCAGATGAAGCTGGACGAGGACAGTCAAGCGCAAGTGCAGAAAGATGCCGAGGCGCAAACGACATTGGAGCAACTACGCCGAGAACTTGAGGAGGAACGACAGCGCAGTGAAGCAGCGGCCGACAAGGCTGAGAAACTTTCGGCTGAGTTGGCAGAGAACCAAGAACGCTTTCACAATGAGATGAAGGAGTTGCAAGAACGAGCAGATCAGCAAACCGAAGAGCTGCGAGCGGCGGCAGCAGAAGCGGAGCAAGCTAGCAAGAGGTTACGAGATGAACTAGCGATTTTCCGTGCCGACGACGAGGCAACTGCGGAGCGGCATGCTTCTGCCCTGGAGAGCTCCGCGAAAACCATAGAAGCTCTGCAAGCTGATATGAAGAGTTTAGAGGAGCAGCATGCAGTACAGCTGAAGGCTCACCTTGATCGTGTCGGCGAAGCTAATGCCGCGAAAGATGATCTCCAAAGTGAGCTCGATCAGCTCAAAGAAGTGCGTGAGCATGATGACGGACAGAGTCGCGAAACGGCGGCAAAGCAAGAGGAACTGGTCCAAGGTCTGCGCAAGCAGATAGAAGAGCTGACTGGGTCTGCCGACAGTGGGCGGGATGCTACGGATCGATTGCAATCACAGGTGCTGGAATTGCAACAGCTTAATGAGGATCTCAAGGTGCAACACAAGGAAGAGGTTGGCCGACTGCAGTCCGACATTGAGCGTCTTAACTCCAGTGTCGAAGAGTCCACCCGTGCCCAAGTTGAGCGCGAACAGCGCACAGAGCAGCAAGATAAAGAGTCTACCACGGCTATGGAGAGTCTACAAAGCAAGGTTATCGAGCTACAGCAACAACTTGAAGACGTCAGAAGTGGCAATGAGGCGAGCAAGGAGGAGCTGCAAACCGCTAGGACGCAGCATGCGGAAGAGTTGCGAACCGTAAAAGCTGACATCGAGAAGGAGGCTCGCGCAGAAATCGAGAGCAAAGAGAAGGAGCTCAAGGAAGTGATTGCGAGTCTGCAAGCCAAACATGAGGAACAGCAGCACAATGCTGATGACGCAAATAGTACGGCTACAGCAGAAGTCTCCACACTGAAGGCGACCATCGAACAATTGCAGAATGCAGTGCAACTCTCGCAGCATGATGCGGAGGATGCACGGAGCGAGCGTGATCGATTGGCTCGCCAAGTTAGCGAGCAGGAGAGGTTGGAAACGCAGCTCAAGACGACTGAACAGGAGCTGGCTAAAGCAAAGACTCAAGTTGACGAGCAAGAGGTATTGCAAACACAGCTTAAGACGGCTCAGAATGAGCTGGCTGAGAGTAAGGCTCGGGTTAGCGAACTAGAAGAGCTGCAGACGCGGCTCAAGACGACTGAAAAGGAACTGTCTGAAACAAAGGCTCAAGTGAACGAGCAAGAGGCATTGCAGACACGGCTTGAGACGACTGAAAAGGAGTTGGCCGAGAGTAAGACTCGGGTGAGCGAGCAGGAATCGTTGGAAACAAAGCTTAGAGCAACAGAGAAAGAACTCGCCGAGACCAAGACTCGGCTGGATGATCATGAGACCTTGCAAACACAGCTCAAGACGATTGAGCAGGAACTTGCTGAAGCCAAGGCTCAGGTCAGTGACCACGATGCGCTGCAAACACAGCTCAAAGCGATCGAGCAGGAGCTGGCCGAGACTAGGGCTCAAGGTGATGACAAGGAGGCAACGCAAACACAGCTCAAGGCAATTGAGCAGGAACTTGCCGAAGCCAAGGCTCAGGTCGCCGAGCAGGAATCCTTGCAAGCTCAGCTTAAGGCAACTGAAGAGGAGCTGGCCGAGATCAAGGTCATGCTTGGCACTCAGGAAGCGATACAGACCGAGCTCAAGTCCACGAAACAGGAGCTGGCCGAGACTAAGGCGGCTCAAGTCGTTGAGCAGGAGGCGTTGCAGACGCAGCTCAGGACGACTGAACAGGAGTTAGCCGAGAGCAAGGCTCGGATCAGCGAGCTCTCGACTGCTGTGTCAGACATTGAAGCGCTCAAAGTCGCTGCCGAGCAGTCGCTGACTGCCATTCGTACGGAGCTGGCTACTGCTGAGGCGACGCTCGAGCGACTCAGACAAGAAGCCGCAGACAAAGAAGCAGAACTGGCCAAGGAGCTGGAACGAATCAAGCAAGATCATCACACTCAGATGCAAGAAAAGGAGACTGCGCATGAAGCGGCCGTGAAGCAGCTTCAGTCAGACTCGGCGTCAGGTGTTAGTGCCGAAAAGCACGATGCTCTTAAACAGGAGAAACTTCGTCTTGAAGAGAAGCTTGGCGAAATGACTTTGCAGCACAATCGAGAGCTCGAAGAAGAATCGCAAAGGCATGATGATGCATATCGCGAGCTTCAAGCGAGTTATAAGCAGCTTCAGGAGAATCAACAGCGCTCGGTTGAGCAAGAGAGCGAGAAAGTCGCACTTGTTCGCCGGGATCTCCAGTCAGTCATCAACACCCTGCGACAAGAGCATGACCAAGCAATGGCAGACCTGTACCGCATCGAGGAACAGTCCAAACAGTCTGAGATGGTGCGACATGGTCTACAGAAGTCACTCGCAGAGTTCAAGGCTGAACACGAGAGGGCAATGTCAGAAATGGCAGAAGTACACGCTCAGAGAATGCTGGAGGCAGAAGCTGCTCACATGGCGAAGATGATTGATGCGGAAGCAGCAGCGGCGACCAACAGGGAAGCATCTCTGAAGGACCAGCATGAACAAGCCCTGCGACGACTGAATCATGAACACATGCAAAGAGTGCAAGACATGGTCGAAGAGCATGCAACTCGTGTAGCTCAAGTGGAGGCTGCAGCGATCAGAGAAGCAGGGATGGCAGCCGAAGAGCAAGCGCGGCAGCACCAGGAAGCCTTTGAGGCGCTGCAGAAACAGCATGCAGCTGCGATTGGAGAAGCCAGAGCTGCAGCCGAGCAGCAGGCTCGTGAGCATGAAGCTGCCATTGCCGCCATTAGAGCTGAGCACGCGGGAACGATACAACAACAAGGCAGCCCAGACCGCTCTGGCGTGGCGCAGGACCAACAACATCCTGATGTGCATCCTTCTGCCCCGTCATCCGAAGGAAGTGAAGAAGAATGGGATTCTTCAAGCATTTCTCATACCCCTTACGAAGCGCATTGGACCCCTGCCCAGGAGATCGAACGCCTCCAAGAGGACAACACGAATCTACGACTCGCGCTTCAGAGCGCACGAGACGATCTGGAGCTTGCGAAGCGAAACAACATAGGAGCAGCAACAGCATCTCACATTGGCGAGCGTGAAGAGCCCTCGGACAACCCATTCCGATCTCCCACTACGACCGTCAATGACGAAAGTTTCTCCCAGTTCAGTGACGGCAACACACTCGAAGACGATGCCGTTCCCGTCAGCAATCTTGAAGGCACATTGGAGAGTCTTCGTATCCAGACAGAGCAACTTCTCGAAATCAATGAAGACTTTATTGCAGAGCAGCATCGCTGGAGTAGCAGACTGGGTTTGGGGATAGGCACCCGTGGTCCGCAGTTGGGAGCTGTGTCGTAGGAATTTCATATGGCATTGATAATTGAGGTGGTAATCAATAGAGGGGACTGACTGGTCGCATGAGAGCTGATATTTGTGAATGACGCTTGCAAATTGGGTAATTGGCATTTGTAATATGAAGCATTGTAGAAACATTGATACCCCATGACAATTTTATGCTTGAAACCAGAATGACTTGCGAACGAAATGACTCGCAATCTTGAAAATTTCAGAATAGCTTCCGCATCGACTAGCAGGGCGGACTTTGTACATCATTTGTGGTGCGGCTGTTGCAGGCAACTCTCGTTCACATCACGCTCTGAGAATTCAGTCAGTTCATCACACTCCTCATACTCAAGGATCTTCCGTATCACGTACGCATGGAATGATACAGCACTGGCAATCATCTCCGCACCAGCATGGTACTTTGACAGGTCGAGTCGTTGTCTTCACGGCGGTCGAAGAACCAGAACTTGTTGATGGAGGCATGGTTGCAGTAGTCTTGTGGGGTAAGTGGACCAGCTCCGATCAGCCTTTCGTGTGAGTCTTGAAGTGCAGGAGGCTTGAGGCTTATGCTGAAATGTGATGTCGATGCTGTGGTTCTCGGTTCCAAGTGCTACTTGGATGTGTAGTTGAGTTCGTGGGCTGGTGCTGGTGCTGTGGCCACTGGCAGGGCAGGGCAGGCTGGGATGGAAGTTTTACACGTCATCAAGCACGAGCCACATCACATGCATGCTCAGCCACGTGACGTGTGCAGACAGACATAGCCACACGCCATCAGGTGTGCAGGTGTGCAGCTTTCATTAGCGACTTATACAGTTGTTGGGAAGTGACTCTGCCCGAAACACTCAGTCTGAGATCACTCAAAGCTGAGATAGAGGTCGTAATCGGGCAAGAGGAGAAATGGGAAACCAAAGGGAGAACTCATAAATTCGGCTGGCCCCAATGCACTGCTATTTCCAACGTTCCCAGGTTTCACTGTTCTCAAGTAGCTAGGCCAGACCTCACACCTCCCTCCATGTCATCCCTGAAGGCTCTTGGAAGGGAGTATGCACAGCGTTTGAATCGCCAAACGGGTTATCGTCATCTTCACTTTCGTCGTCTAGATTCGACGCTGCTGAGGACTTAGAACCGCTTGCCTGTACTGGTGGCGGCATGGGAATATTTGCTGGTGGTCTCGGTGGCTTTGCCGGAGCCTGCTCAGATAAAGAGAGCCCTGCCAGCTGCTGCTGCGTACTCGTGTCAGCCGAGCCGTCCACAGCTTCCCATGCATCGCTATCACTGTCATCGTCGATACTCCGATCCATGATTTCGTATGCCGTCAGAGCCTTGACAAGCTCATCATTGGCATTGACGAGACTGCCGATCCATTCGTCGGATTCGACGTGCTGGATGTAGTACAAAATCTTACGCCTGAGTGCCTTGCAGGTTTGAAAGCGTTTGACGACCTCGGCATTCTCTGAGATGCGCTCGTTTTCGCGATTGATCAATTGAAGCCCGTTCAACAGATTAGTAGACGCGATCGAAGACTGGGCAATGGCGTTAGTCATGCCCTCTTTCTCTTTGCTGAGGTTGAACGGCTTGTGTGAGCCGCCTTTCTTCTCCTTGAAGAGCTTGGAAGAGAGGCTCGATGATGTTGGCGTAAGAGTAACTGGTCTGGAAGGAGTCGCTTGTGGCGGCTTCTGGTACGAGTTTGACCGGGAACGCGACTCTGGCTCATCGAACGGAGATTCAGCAGGCTGTGAGTCGTTCAGCACTTTCTGACGTGCTGCGGCTGGACGCTGGGTCTTTGGAAGCTCTTTGTAAAGAGTCGCAATCCGTTCAAGGCCAGATGTGTTCTTGTAAGCATTCGCCCATTGCGAAAAGAGCACTTTGCATTTTTGGCGAACATGAGGATCGACAGTCTCATCGCGTGCCATCAATCGAAGTCGTTCGAGCAGTGGCTCATCCGCGAAAGCGCGCTGGAACCTTCCGCCTGCATTCTGTATAAGGCCGTCGAGGATGACAAGGGCCCTAATCTGACGATGAGGATTGCCGTATTTGCTATAACAGTAGGTCAGCCACACATACCGTTCGCTAGCCAGTCTCGCTTACAGCTTCTTGCGTATTGCCCTCGCTGCTTCAGTGGGCCCGGCCGACTGAATGCGAATCACCTCAATAAGCTCCACGATCCCGCTGACATCGTCTTCTTCATATTGCTCGCTCGTAAGACGATCGACTTGTACAGTGATGGCCGAGTATGGCTTGCGCTGGGAGCGTTTGACGTTAGCTCGCGTCATGCAGCGGCTGTACAGCAACGCCTCGTCACAACATAACGCTGATATGGCGGGGCATCATTCACGATCTTGCGTGGAACGTTCGCGAACGACACAACGAGTACGTGAGTGTTGACTTGAATCAACGAGACTCGTCACCAGTATTCCGAGGGGAAGGAGCACTCACCGAGCCGCTGAACATAGCTGCCTCGTGCCCTGTCCTGCTCGTCTGCAGTTGCGGGGTTGCCGCGACTCACTTTGCAAGTCAGTCGGCTCCGTCTCGTCTCGTTCAATTCTTCCCGGTGCGTAGCGTTGTGAGCGACAGATTCTGTGGTGGACAGATGCGAGTAGTTGTGCGAAGCAGACCAGCATACACCGTGATGTGTGTCCTCCGCGAATGCGTGCAACTAGCTCCGGCGAATGGTGGTGTTGTGCGAGGTCGCAGCCAGCAATCTCCCCGGGGTTTTGCCGAGCGCGACTTCACGTCTTCCAGCAACGCGTGCACCTACACTTGTCACACGATCACTAAGCCAACTCGCAGCAGTACCTGGTGCATCTGCTCACACCACTTTCGAGCCTGCTTGAGGTCCGCAGGACGTGGCGTCGAACCACATGTGCAAGCACCAGGATGGCAGGCTTCACCGCAATCAACACGTCGGGAACAGCAGCGCCAAAAGTGACAGAGTGCAATTCCCAAGGGCAGCCGGATTCTCTCATTCAGAACAGCCATGTTGACACAGTCATGGCCGTCTGTGACTACTTGGGTCTCGGCTCAGCCGGCCAACAGACAACGCCCGCCTTTGCCGCTGGTGTGCAAAAATGCTCTTCAACAAGCAAGAAACGCCCCGCTGCTAATGCCGGCAAGCGGCGATCTAAGCGCCGCAAACCCAGTAATATCGGCGATGATGGCCACGGCCACGAACTTCATGAAATCACTTCCCAGGGCTCAGCAGAGACCTTCCAGCCGGCTGCAAAAGAGCATCTGCCGGCTGAAAACCCGACAGATCCCGGCCACCAGACACAAAAGGTGAGAAATGTTGACCGCGAGTCGGTATCTTCGAGTATCGTGCAACCTAGACAGCCTCTGCATGAATACCTGGCGTTCACTCCGCCAGTGACAACAATGGACGCACTCGGTTCAATACCGATGCGCACTTCATTTGATTCTGGAACATCTCGTGACACTATAAGTCGTCCACTGTACCAGAACGTGCAATTCGAACAATATCAAGAAGTTTCGAGCAATGTATCGACTACACAGCTAGCCTCAGCCTTTCGCTCGAATATTGATCCTCATATTGAGGCAACAGGTACGACCGGGTCCAGTCCGCCTCAGAAGTCAAGAATTGCTCGTCCCGCCCAGCGGCCATCGAGGAAGGCTAAGGAAGATGCACTGAACAAAATTGCTGGCATTCCCCGCAAGACTGCAGATGTTTCGACGCAAGCTTCGACCATCATTGCCGACGTAACCGCCACTCAAGACTCAGATTCATTCGATATGGAGGCAGCTCGGAGTGCCCAGGACGTGACAAATAGCAACGCTCATGAATTATCGACTTCCGTGATACCTTCGACAACGCTACAGCATAGCAGGGCGATGAATGAACCACAGCTCACGTCCGAGGACGAATTCGAAGATACCATAGATTTTGATGAAAATGCAGAGCGTCGAGCGCAGACACCGACTGCGCGGAGCTACAAACAAAACATTCGCGAAGTAGACGAACACGAGACCTACGACGGGGCACTGCTATCCGATGCTGAGCGGCAGTTCCTGGGTAAGCCAACCAGGTGCACGACCTCTTTCTTGAAGCCTGCTGACCGCATTCCCGTCATAGATCAGCACAGGCCTTCTTATGCCTCAGAGCAACGCAAAGCAATTGTGAGACAGCCATTTCCGCAAGCCGTCCTAGATCGGTCCCCTATCACTGGCACCTCTCGTGCAACAGTTTTGCGCACTTGTTTCAGGCTGGGAGAAGCACTCAATGTGGGACACCAAGCCGTGCGCATGAACATCGACGTTACGATTGAGCTATATGCTCGCGTCACGTCATTCTGGCGAGAGGAGCCATCCTGCAGAAAGCAGCATTTCGTGTTCGGCGACCTGTTCCACGGCAAATCGCCACAGCTCGAGGGCACCTTTGAGCTTCACAGTCAAGCCGTTTTGTGGAATACTGACTCCGAGACTTTTCTCGAAGCCGCGGCATCGAGCACAATGTGCCGCGCCATTGGCAGGATGAAGCGACATGCTGATCGAAAGTGGCGGCTCGAAATCCGCAGTATATGGGAAGCAAGTTGGGAGGATGTAGATTGGGCTGCAGGTATCACAGACGGTTCAGCATAGCAGGGGCGGTAGAACTGCATCACAAAACATTTTGGGTCATTAGCGCAGGTATTCAGCGGATGCGAATTGATGAACGAGTGTGAATGTCTGCAGGACTTCCCTTCATCAGTCATGTAGTAGTCGCAGTACCCAATGGCGAACAACCGGAGTGCGGTCCGCAACGGCGCCCCACCTGACGTAAAGGACGGTAGCGACTGGAGCCAGGACCAGGGTGAAGCTGGAGCTCTTGTGCGAACTGTCACCCGCTCCCTCTCATCTTGTCTGCTGGGCGTGACCATGAAGCGCGTGTGCGCGTTCGTCCTTCGACATTCTGCCCCGTGACGGCCCTGCTTCGCGATACGATCCGCGTCGCGATCACATGGAAGGAGAGGATGAGCACTTTGCATCGCAACTCGCAGGAGATGGGCGCCGCAGGCGAACCCTCCGACGACACATCAGACAACCATGACAAGGCCGATTTCACCACTGCCACTGAGAGGAGCGGACATGACCGTAACGCCGCCAGTGATGCCTCCACGCCCACGCTGCCGAGCACACCGCGCCGCCCCGATCTCCTCTCGCGCTTGACGCTGCAACTCCCGCCGTCCGCACCTGCTGTCTCCGTTCCACTGACTCCTGCCATTCCGAGGCATTCGCGCGGCATGGACTTCAGCCGCGCTTCGACGACGCTGCATCACTCGACGCTGGCCGAGAGCGACGCGGACTCTTCTCCCATCATCTCACACAAGGGCATGCCGATTCCGGCGCGTCGCCTATCCTCGAGTGCCATGGCTGTCGACTCGCTGAACATGGGAAGCGGTGGGACCATGCCGTGGAGCTCTTTGGCGCTGGGTCACGAAAAGAGCACTGTGAGTAGCTCGGTGGGCAGCACCAATCTCATGGCTTCGGAGAGCGAGACCTCGAGCAGTGATGATGACGCGAGTATGGGAGGAGATGATATCGAGGATCCGGTGTTCTCGACGCCTCAAGTACACAAGTTGCAGAATTCGTGTGCCCCGACTCCTTTTCAACAGTCTACCCAAGCGCCGTCAACCCCGACTGCCTCCACATGGGGCACCGGGAGCCATTTCTCACCTGCCCAAGCATCTTTGCTGAAGACTATTCGGAGGACGAGGTTACACAAAAGCAGCAAAGGAAGGAGCAGGAAGAGCTCTAGCAGTGCGAGTGGAAGTGGCTACAGCTCGGTCGCTTCGCCTAGAACTACCTCGCCCCCTCCCATGAGAAGCATTGAGACTGCGGGCGGAGGCTACTTTGCCATGGCCAATGCTGCGCGTAGCCGACGCGAGAGCTTGGCTATGGGTACGGACAGCCTCCACCTCTCAAGCGGCAACGACAGCGGCGACGAGGCAAATGCTTCGGCAACTTCAACTCCAGGCGTGGTGCGACGCCCGGTGGTGCGGCGTGGCAATCTGCTACCCAAAACCAAAGGCTTCGCTCGGATTCGCGCCGCGCTGATCGAAGAGGCTGCGCCGGTGGATGCAGAATCGAGACGAGAAGCTGAGACGATTCGCCAAGTACGGGAACGTGACAACAGTGTCACAGACTTCGAGTCGCACGACCGCCCTCAAAGTTCCACTGCAGCATCCTCGCCGAACCTGCTCCCTGCCGTACCCGAGTCGGCTCAAGAAGACTTTGGCCGCGACCTGGAGGGTGACGCTGGTGTCAGTCGTGGTTTGGGTTTGGGCACAAACTTTTCTGATCATGCGACGCGCAACAGTGGTGGGCTGGAGTACTGGAATCGCTTCGACTCGTCGGCGCGGACCCCTCCGCCGGCTACTTTTGGTCGACAGAGCAGCAGTGCCATCTCTGACACCAACATGGACTCACCATTTGGAGACTTC
The DNA here is from genome assembly GCA_005356885.1 of Cercospora cf. flagellaris. Taxonomy (NCBI): domain Eukaryota; kingdom Fungi; phylum Ascomycota; class Dothideomycetes; order Mycosphaerellales; family Mycosphaerellaceae; genus Cercospora; species Cercospora cf. flagellaris. Next base: position 4,386,190 of record RJLU01000001.1, on the reverse strand, counting down.
ACCATGTGGCGGCGGCCACGAGCACGATCTTCGGCTTCTGATGCTTCTGAAGCCATCATGTCCAACGGTGCAGGGGCTGTACTGAGCGACGATATGCATCTGCAGAAATTCAAGAAGCGGCCCCGCGAAGACGACTTCGATATCGGCACCATCAAGAGGCGCGCTGTGTCTCCAGGTATGAGCACTGCACAGAATAGTCCTGTGCTCACGAACTCACCTTCTTCCCGCGACACGCATGGAGGGGGCTGGGGTCAACCGCCGGAAAGACTGCACAAAGCACCTTCGAACGGAAGCGACGCGGGTTCGCAGGCGCCGCCCACACGAGCTGGTAGCGGAGGCAGTATAAGCGGAGGAGCGAACATGGTGAGCCAAGGCAAGAAGTTGGGGTTGCAGCCAATGGCGGATACCAGAGACGAGCTGATGAAAATGAGCATTGAATAGTCTTGGGGCGATTTTGTAATTGTGTGAATTTAGCGATGGCGCTGCGGGTAGGATGCATATACAGCGAGCTACAAAAGCACGCGTGACAGGTTGGCGGTTAGTTCATCTATACACTCGAGGAACAAGTGAGTTCCATCGTGCCTGCCTTTGTTTCACGTCACCGCCAAGCTTTCGTGGGCCCCCCCAGCGGGCCCCTCGCCGATGCTGGCTTCACCACTACATGCGCTCCGTACCGCCGCAGCAACTCCACAGTCACGAACAAATACAACATGTCCAGCAAAGAGGCCACTGTGGCCGCTTTCATAGCATCGGCCCCGCCAGGAGAGGTTGGTAGGCGCCAGCCCGCATTCAACTTGCGACACATGACTTTGGTGGGCGAGAGCTGACCTGCGACGCGTTGTACAGCTCGCCAACGTGGTCAATGATATCAAGGTGCTGGCTGGAGATGAGCCCTCAATCCTGCGATCACTGGATCCCGCATTCGCTCAGTACAACGAGGAGCAATATACAACACTGAAGCTGCCAGGCAGCGGGGACCAGGTCCTCCTCAGTGCATACAACTCCCTCGGAGACAACCGCTACTTCGATACTGCCTCCCAGACTTCGTTCGCCGTCGACCACGCTGCACAGAAAGCGTCCGATGCTCAGCCTCACACCGTCGAGTCCGCCCACGCCGACCTGATTACGTCGCTACACAAAGCATTTGCCGCTGCTGCAGCCGAGCATTTTCCCTCGTACGCGGTAGGCGTGTATCCCGCCGAGAACGACAGTGCAATCGCATTACTACTGGTTGCGAACAAGTACAGCCCACAGAACTTTTGGAATGGGCGCTGGCGCAGCACCTACATCTACAACCCCTCATCGGGATCGTTGAGTGGCTCAGTCAAGGCCGACGTACATTACTACGAAGACGGCAATGTCCGCATGTCTACATCAAAGAAGAGCGAGCTCAATGTCGCATCGGGCAATTCAGACCAAATCGTGCGCGAGGTAGCCAAGGCGGAGAACAAGTTCCAGGAAGATCTCAATCGCTCCTTCACGACGCTTGCCGAAGGCAGCTTTAAAGGACTGAGACGCCAATTGCCTGTCACAAGACAGCGAGTCGAGTGGGAGAAGATCGGAGGCTATCGGGTATGCACCTTTCGCGGACAACCACGCAATTGAACGATCGCTAACTGCAAAATAGCTTGGCCAGGACATTGGAGGCGGACGGTCGAGGTGAGCGCGTTCATGCGCATAACTCGCCAATGGCTTCGATCAAGTCTCGCCGCTCGCGATTTTGAAGGCCTTCGGCGTCTGTTGTGATGGCCACTGTGCGATTAGCTGGCTCAGGTGAATCTTCGCGCTCTGTATACGTCGGTGATTGCAGCTACAGCCCTCAAACTCGTTCTCGGGCGAGACGATCTTGAGGATCGCATCAAAACTCCTGAAAGTCTTGCCAGTCTACTACGCTCCCAATGAGCTGTTGGCTCGATGCCCATACATAGTTTTCTGAATCACTTGATAGACCGCGTGCAATGATGTGAAACGACAACGATCGCCTCAGCCTCAGCCGCAAGCTGCCCTGGAGCCTGCGCAGCGGCTCTCTGATGTGCCCGCGGACCCACATCCGCGCGGAGAGGCGCGTGTTTAGCTGCAGGGCCAAACTTAGAATGACCCCCATGGCATCGCGCTGGAGAACGTTGGGAGCGTGCAGCAAGTTGCAACAATTCATCACGCCTTTTACCGCATCGCGCATCTCCTTCACGACTCACGCTGTCAGCACAGTCGAAACTACGTACCATCAACGCATCGACAGCGACGCGCCGCCTGCATCGTCGCTCCTCCCGAACCACAGCTCCACCGTCCAGCGAACGATTTGCATGCTTCGTGCTATTGCACAAACCGACCATCGCTCTGTTACATCAGCCTCGATCGTACAGCCAGCCCTCATGACGCTCGGGAAGGGCTCGTAACAGCGGCGAGGAGGAGGAGGAGCGCAAGCCTCCATGGACGCCGATGATGCGAAGCACCGCAGGAACCAGTCGGCCAGCACTGCCATACCACTGCGAGATCTCGGCCGGGAAGGTGCCCCAACACGTGCAGATGGATTGGCGCGCGAGGAGCCCCATCGCCGCACCCTCAGCGATAGAGGCCGCGATCTGTTCAGGCGTCTGAGCAATGCACCACAATACACGCCAATGCCTCAGCAGTTGCCCCGCGCGCCCTCGTCCCCCATCGCCTTCGTTACCACACCTTCGGGCTTGCACCAGCGCGTTCCCGATGACGACGACGAGCAACATCCTATATCACCCCTTGCCGACCGGGGCGCATTCCAGTCGGCCATTGGCTTCGCCGGCCTCTCATTCACTCCACGCTCCGACCACCATCATGAGGGCGATAGTTCCAGCGACTGGGATTCGGATGGCTCAGATGGACCCACGCGCATGCCTCAGCGTGCTTCCCGGGCGACACTAGATACACTTCCTCCATTGCGCACACCAGCGAGCAGCAAGAGCAAGAGCAACATAGCACCCGTTGAGCTAGATGACGGGCCGGCATTTGTGTCTCCTGGAGGTGCCGATGACAACGACGACACACTGCCATTGACAGATTCGATACGGCTACAGCCGTTGTCTGCTGGCAAATTGAGCACGCCCAGTCGTGATGGGAACCGGAGCATATCTGGCGTGAGCGGGCTTAGTGCCCGTTTCTCGCCCAATCGAGGGGACAGTCGATCGCGGAGCGGTTCAAGACTAGGCGACGACCTAGCGAGTGCAGAGCAAGGCTCCAGACTGTCTAGTCGTCATTCCACGTCTTTAAGTCCAAACGCGGAGTCAACACTTGCACGGACGGGAACCATGCTGCGCAAAATGTCTCAGAGAGTAGTCAATTTGAGTAACGAGGCCGAGGTGCTCGACCGAGATCGTCCTCCGCCGAGACGCTCGTTCGTGCAGGAACGGACTATTCCAGAGTCTGAAGAAACGCCCGGACTCACTCTAGACGGAGCTGCGTCGTCCAAGTCGGAACCCAATGAAAAGTCAAAGGAGCCCACGTCCACTGTCAATGTTGAAATGCCAGAGCTGCCCAGAATTGACCGGAATCCTCTGCGAGGAAAGTCACTCGGCGCTTTCTCGCCTGAGAGCAGGATACGACGTGGGCTGCTCGAATTTCTGGTGCACCCTTTTGTCGAGCCGTTCATTCTGTTACTCATTGTCACTCAGACAATCATCCTGGCTGTTGACGCGGCACCTAATGTCTACACAGAACCCCGGCCAACGACATGGGGCAACAATTGGACAGACTGGTTACTCTTTGCTATTTTCGTGGTTTACACATTGGAAATCGTTGTCAAGGTGATCGTTTCCGGATTCATATTCAACCCCGTGGAGTACAGTACCATCGATCGAAGCGTTGGAGTCAGGACAGCACTCAAGAAGAAAGCCGATGCCCTATTCACGCTTCACAGAAGCTCTTCCAAAGCAGGGTCCCGGGAGAACGCGCTGCATGCGTACCGTGCACCTGCTCCCGACTCACTTTTGCGGTCTTTCACCACTCAGAATTTTGACGACATACCAGGGGGCTCAAGACAAGCTCAGAAGAAGCGCTTGGCCCACCGAGCGTTTTTACGCCATTCATTCAATCGCTTAGATTTTGTGGCTGTTGTCTCCTTCTGGATCAGCTTCGTTCTGGGATCTGCCGGCGCAGAGTACCAATATCAGGTCTACGTTTTCCGTATGATGAGCTGTTTGCGGATCCTCCGTTTACTAGGTATCACAAGCGGCACATCTGTCATCCTTCGCAGCTTGAAAAGGGCGATGCCTACTCTCTTGAACGTTGCCTTCTTGATAGGGTTCTTCTGGTTGCTCTTTTCCATCGTTGGCGTGCAGAGTTTCAAGTCAAGCCTCCGCAGAACGTGCGTCTTCGATGGCAGCCTCGCATATCCTCCCCTCGAAGGACCGGAAAGCAATAACACCCAAAACCAGCCGCCGCCCGCAGGTAACTTTCAATTCTGTGGTGGGTGGTTGGCACAAAACGGTTCCAAGATGCCATGGCTAAAAGAGGATGGCTCTTGGGGCGCTTCGAAGCACAAAGGTTTTCTGTGTCCGATAGGCTCTTTCTGTGTCGAGGGCGACAATCCGTACAACGGCACGATTGGATTTGACAACATCCTCTATTCAGCGGAGCTCGTCTTCGTGATCATGACTTCCAACACCTTCACCGACACAATGTACTACCTCACGGACTCAGATTACTTAGCCGCAGCGCTCTTCTACGCACTTGGAATCATCATCTTGACCTTCTGGCTCATCTCGCTGCTGATTGCAGTCATCACCTCTTCATTCCAGGTCATACGGGAAGAAAGCAAGACCAGCGCATTCATGAACGCGATCGACCCAGCGGAAGCTTTGTCAGAGACGGAACCGGCAGACTCGGACAACCGTAGAGCTGGCGTCAAGCGCGTCACAGGCATCAAGCGGGCCTACGAGAAGACCTACTGGTTTTGGGTCATTGTAATCGCATTTGATCTGGTCGTACAAAGCTTGCGGACAGATACCATGGGCCGTTTCACGAAGCACCTCATTAGCAACACTGAGCTTGGTATAACCTTATTGCTCATATTCGAAATCGCGTTTCGTTTCGCGTCCGACTGGAGGGACTTTCGGCACCATCGCCGGAACTGGTTCGATCTGTTTCTGGCAATAATGACTGGCATTATCCAGTTGCCGCCGATCAAGCACTCTGGCGATCCATACGCGTGGCTTACGGTCTTCCAGATTTTGCGCATATATCGCGTTGTTCTGGCAGTCCAACTCACAAGAGACCTAATTCTGCTGGTGCTGCGACACGTCTCGGGTGTATTGAATCTGATCTTGTTCGTGTTTCTGCTTACGTTTCTGGCGGCGATATTTGCATCCCAGCTATTCCGAGGTCAGCTCCCCATACTGGATGGCGAGGGTAACTACATTGAGGTGACCTTCGCCACCATCTTCAATTCGTTCCTGGGCATGTACCAAGTATTGTCATCGGAGAATTGGACCGATATCATGTACAATGTGGGCAGGTTTGATGCACAATACGGCACGGCATGGATCGCATCCATATTCTTCATTATATGGTTCTGTCTCGCGAACTTTGTCGTGCTCAACATGTTTATTGCTGTCATTCAGGAGAACTTCGATGTCTCTGAAGACCAGAAGCGAATGCAGCAAGTTCGAATGTTTCTGCAGCGGAAAGAGCTTGGAAGTGACGGAGGCGGCACGCTCTCACTGGCAACCATTTTCAAGTTCGGCCAAATGAAGCGCCAAGATCCCCTGGATTTTGGCTCAGCTGCAACTGAGATGTTGCTCAAGGATGCAGTAGTCAAGGACTTTTTGGACGAAATTCAGCAGGAAGAGAAGGATTTTCGTCGTGCACCTACGGCTGGTCTGACCTCAGCTTCGACTCTCAACCTCATTCGACAACCGGCTGGCTGGGCTTCCAAGTTCGAGGAATGGTTCGACAAGCATGTCTGGAATAGACAACCCAATCCTTTCTACGCGCGGATTCAGTTGACCAGACCGCACGAGGAACTCAACCCTCGTCAATTGGCGGAAGAAGTCGTCGCAGCGGCTGAGCGGCGAAAAGTCTCTCAGCGCGAATATCTTCGACAGCACCCCAACTACAACACCACACTTTACATGTTTACTCCAGAGAACCCACTGCGTAAACTGTGCATGCGAATTGTTGGTCCAGGACGGGGCCAGCGTATCCAGGGTGTACAGCCAAATCCCACAGTCTGGTATGCCTTCTCAGCATTCATCTATGCCGCCATTGTCGGTATGGTCTTGCTAGCGTGTGTGACAACTCCACTGTACCAACTGGAGTATTTCAAAACGCACCCCAACATCAGCGATCGATACAATTGGTTCATCTGGACTGACATTGGCTTTGCTGGGCTCTTCACGGTCGAAGCTATCATCAAGGTCATAGCGGATGGCTTTCTCTGGAGTCCAAATGCGTACTTCCGCAGCTCGTGGGGATTCATCGATGGTATTGTCCTGATCACGCTCTGGATCAATGTGCTCACCTCCCTGTACAGCCCTGGTAGTGGATCGCGCGCTGTGGGGGCATTCAAGGCACTGCGAGCACTCCGACTGCTCAATGTCAGCGACAGTGCACGCGACACGTTCCATTCCGTGATCGTCCTTGGCGGCTGGAAAGTGTTGAGTGCAGCATTCGTCTCGCTGAGTTTGCTCATTCCATTCGCCATATACGGTCTCAACCTCTTTGCCGGAAAGATGGCCTGGTGCAACGACTGGCAGCAGTATGATGTTCACAACTTGACCGATTGCGTCGGCGAATCGGTCTTCTCGCCAATCGGGTACGACATGATCATGCCCAGAAGAGTTGCAAATGTGAACTTTTCGTACGACTTCGACTCCTTCGGCGACGCTCTGTTTATTCTGTTCCAAGTCGTATCGCAAGAGGGCTGGGTCGACTTGATGTGGAGTGCGCAGTCGATCACTGGAGTTTTCACACAACCTGCTTGGTTCTCACAGCAAGGCAATGCAGTCTACTTCGTTCTGTTCAACTTGCTCGGAGCAGTCTTCGTGCTGACCCTGTTCGTGTCGGTCTTCATGCGTAACTACACGGAACAGACGGGGGTCGCATTTTTGACTGTTGAGCAACGCTCTTGGTTGGAACTCCGAAAATTACTACGGCAAGTTGCGCCATCCAAACGTCCTAACCGACAGAAGCAGCGACAGAGCTGGCAAGAATGGTGCTACCGACAAGCTGTCACTAAAAAGGGAAAATGGCAACGTACCATTACTGGGATACTTATCGCGCATCTGGCTTTACTGTGCATGGAATGGTACCCTGAACCTTGGGCTTGGACCGTCGGTCGATTACTTCTCTTCTTCATTTTCACCCTGTTCTACATCGCAAACATCTTTGTCCGTCTGATTGGGCTGTCGTGGACACGATTCAGGAAAAGCGCCTGGGACGTCTACTCATTGATTGTGGTGAGCGCAACCTTTGCGACGGCCATACTGGTGTTCGGCAACTTGCACAGCAACATCTACTCGCAGACACATAAGCTGTGCCTGGTGGCTGTAGCTCTCATGCTCATCCCTCGTAACAATCAGCTGGACCAACTGTTCAAGACAGCGGCAGCCAGTTTCAGCGCCATTGCGAATTTGCTGGCGACATGGTTTGTGCTTTTCCTGGTCTACGCTATTGCTTTCACCCAGACTTTTGGACTGACGCGCTTCGGAGAGAATGAGACGGGCAATATAAACTTCCGCACAGTGCCAAAAGCTCTCATTCTGCTGTTCCGGATCAGCGTCGGAGAGGGATGGAATCAATTGATGATGGACTTTGCCAACATTCGGCCGCCATACTGCACCTTGGCAGACGACTACTTCAAGACCGACTGCGGCAGCAAGCAGTGGGCTTATGCGCTTTTCGTGTCGTGGAACATCATCAGCATGTACATCTTCGTCAACTTGTTCATTTCGCTGATATACGAGAGCTTCTCATACGTATATCAGCGAAGCAGTGGCCTGTCCATCATCAGTCGAGAGGAAATTCGACGCTTCAAACAGGCTTGGGCGGAGTATGATCCAAACGGTTCCGGCTACATCACCAAAGAGCAGTTCCCTCGGTTCCTGGGAGAGCTTTCAGGCATATTCGAGATGCGTATCTACGATGGCGACTTCACAGTCAAATCATTGATAGACGACTGCAGAGTGGCTTCTCATAGAGCTTCGCAGCTAACCCTCGACGGTGAAGGGTCTAATCGTGGTGTCAAGATTGACATAGAGAAACTAAACCGCCGACTGGCCGAATTACCGGTGCACGAGATTCGCAACCGAAGAAGAAGGATGAACACTTTTTACGAGGAAGTGCTGGTCTCTGCAGACCCTGATCGAGGCATTGCATTCAACGCGCTATTGATGATTTTGGCACACTACAAAGTGATCAACGACAGCAAAAGTCTCAAGCTGGAAGAGTTCTTGCGCCGACGTGCGCGTTTGCAACGTGTGGAGGAGGCCGTCAACCGCAATATCGTGATGGGCTTCTTTGACACGCTGTATTGGTCCCGCAGATTCAGAAGAAGAATTGATGCGAAGAAGTCCGCGCGCATGACGGCAGTACCATCATTCGGCGTGCCAGAGATCTTGGTGGAAGATGAAACAGAACATGAATCGAAACAGAGCAGAAAGGTTGAGATACCGGCACTCAGCATCACGCCAGTGGATCCCGAACCGGACGAATCATTGAGGTCGTTCGACGCAGAAAGTGGACCGTCTGGCGCGAGAGGGCGTTCAAGCAGTGGTGCGCTGCCGCAACTGGATCTGGCACGGCGCTCATCAATTCAATTGACGCCGACATCGTCGCCGATACGAGAAGAATTCCATCTGAGTCCAGAGGCACGATCGACTCACCGACCAACAGCGAGCAGCAGCAGTATTCAGCCTGATTGGCACTTTGCTGCGGCTTTCGAAGGAGGGCGGAACTCCCATTCCCCTCCGGCAAGCCCGGGACAGCCTCCAGATCCATCGCGAAGCCGGGCCAACAGTGCTGTCAGCGAGAGTTTCTCTGAAAGTGCTTGGGGTCAGAGTATGCGTAGGAGTTACACGCAAAAAGCGAGAGGGAGTGGGTCGAAGGACCGCAGTAGCGGCGGAAGGGATGCCTAAATTGGGCGCATTACGGCTTTGTTATGACAGGTGCAAAGTGTCGCAGCCCAGGCACTTAGCTAGCTGGTTTATGATAGATGGAAGGGTGGCCCTTTGGGGGCCTTTTGAGTCGTACCGGGATTTTATGGTCGACTGCATAGCGATGGCGTTGAACTAGGTGTATAGAGAGATACCAAATGCCATGGTCATGAATTTATTTACTTGTCAACATACTAAATCACATTGACACTGGGGGGATCTTAATTCGATTTGGAAGAACTGATGACAAGAGCTTCTAGTGACATGATCACGTTTCTGCAGAATCTGCTCTGCTGCTCTGTCTACGTGCGTGCATATTCTTCCGCATCTATCATATCCCCTCTCCGTTGAGCTAGATATATTCTCCCACTTTCATATACCCCAAGATATAGACCACTGCCAACCATAGTCCAAACGCCTCGCAAGGCACCTCCTCGAAATAAGCCTTTGACGCCTTCTTGCTGAATGACTTCTCGAGCGATTGTGATACTCGATTTGTTTCCCGGGTTTGCTATGTTTTTCACAGCTTCTAGGGGACTCTTCTTGACGGCTTCCACAGTTTTGCCAGTGGCGTCAACGAGGGCGTTTTTGGCTTGCTTGACGCTATCAGTTGGAGTTGGAGCGGACTGTTCGCGAGGATTGTCGATTGCTGAGAGCATGAGTCGGGTCTTGACGACGTCTACTGGGGTTGTGATTACTGCAGCGATGCTTCCGCCCGCTGTGAGTTGTGTTAGTGCTTGGTTTTGGAAAATGGTGTGATCGGACTATGAGACCGTAGTGCGCAATGAGGTCTGCTTCACTTACCACCTGCACTGACAGCAGTAATCATACCACTCTCGAAGAGAGTGTGTGTTCTGATTCCACGCTCATCTCGATAGCGACGAATTTGTTCCTTGATCTTCTCGAACATGGGGAACTGCATCGCAGTGAAGGGGAGATTGCGTCCGGCCAGCGCTGTGTAGCCGCGCCATCTGGAGAGCATATGTCAGTAGGAAATCCAGGAATCTCAATGTGCGATCTACTCACAACGCGAGCGGATTGGATCGGAAGCGTTTGATAGTCTGCAGAGTCGCATTGACACGCGGGCGATCTGTACGTGAATTGTCGACCATTTGAGCATTTTGCTTGATGACCTCGGCAGGCGTTAGGATGGCGCAAGAGACCAGCTCAGCGGTGCCAGCTGCAAAGTGTCAGCAAATATCGCAAGCAACAGCGTCCTCTGCTGGGCACTGCCCTGCCATTGGCGAGGCAACTAGTAGGCTTGCTGAGAACTGCTTCACTTACATGCGGCCGCGTGCACGAGAGCAGCAGGGACGTAGGTTCCAGAGGCCGCGCCATCGCCATTGCTCCGTTGGTTGGCGGTAGTCAGTAGAGATTTAATGCCCTCGTAGGTGGTGAAGAAGGCTCCGGACGAAGGCAGAGTGGCGATTATGACGCTTCCCACGCCTTGATAGACGCCTCTGTATAGCTTGCCCTTGTTTTGATACAAGCGGGCGTAGTCGGGACTTTGGAGGCGAGTCTTTATTGTATCGAGTGGGTATACTGGAGCAAGACGCGGGTCTTAGTAGATAGTCGTGTATGTGGCTACTGCGGTTTACTTGAAAATGCATACCGACCAGATCAACACTGAAGGCCTGCAGGAACGAAGAGTCAGCGGGATGACGGGATGATCAAATGGACGTGGGGAAGAACGAACGGCAAAGGCACCAGCGATCCAGATGTCGGCATTGGTGTTGTTGTTGCTCGACATTCCATCCACCTCGTCGTCTCGCTCCTGCTCTACTTCACACTGCTCAGGCTGGGCAAATCCAATGCATCATCACATCAGATAATCTGATACGAGATCATGACGCCCCCGGTCGCGGACTTCACTCCCGAGGTGCGGCATGTCTTGGCGCTCGCGACACTCCCGATGAGCCTCTGCCACACCCACCGCTTGTCGACTGCCACCATTCATGCGCGTAAGTACTTGTCTCCGGGAAGTGCTGTCCTGCGACGCTCCTGCCGCCGCGAGAGCACGCCTCGGTGGCTTTCTGGCACTTCCCGCTGCTCGTACTCCCACGAATCGTGCATATCACTCCCCATCGCCGACCTCCTGGAAGACACTGCAGCTGCCGGGCCATGAGCGCATTGTGGGCAAGGGCCGGAAACGGCAGCGCGTCGAGTCGGCCGAGCTGCAGCGCAAGGCTCTCAACGAGGCCACCAGCGTGATTGTGCTCCGCGATGCTCAGAACGACACCAGCACGCCCGCGCCACGCCGCCCCGGGCACAGCTCACTCAGCGCTCGAGAAGTAGAGGATGCCATTACCGGCCAAGGCCCCGCTCCGGACGAGGTCGAGGTGAACGCGTCGATCGACTCGTTGCGGCCAGATTCGTCTATACTGGAAACCGCACAATTTGAGAGTCTACGAGAGCGCCTGGCCCATGACTACAAGCTGCCCCAACTTTTGCAGTACCTCAGAGCCAACTTCCGCCCTGATGCCCGTCTGACAACAGATTCTGCTTCCAAGGCACATGGTAAGGGCTTGCAGGCATCGCCGTGGCAACCCGATCGCACACCTCTGCATGTTCGACGCACGAAGCTTGTCAAACCGAGCGTGGTGAGTAGGAAACTGCGCACTGCCGAGCGAGTCCTTCGTCTTGCCTGGGGAGTGACTGTCTTCTCCGAAGAACAGGAAATCGGAGAGCTTGAGCTCGCCCTACAGCCATGGCAGCTGTCAATGCTCTTCGACCTCTCAGGTACAGATGGGAACTCTTATCATAAAGATCTGATCTCCACTCCCTTTCTTTTGGAGGCTACAAAAATCGAGCAATACCCGCCGGACGGCATCCTGAGAATCACTGGCCGCAGAAGGGATGCGGAGGAGGTCGCCTATCAGCTCGAACTGGCGTTGTCCGCTGTTCGACCGCTGCGTATTGATCTCGCCGACCTTGGTGCGCCTGCTAGCGCATTTTACAACGACGAGGAATTGGCTCTTGTTTCGAAAAAAACCAAATCTGTGGTTGCCACTCAAGGCCATAAAGTTGTTACCGTATACAACCGAACTGATATTGGCGCGAATCATGCTCGTCGTCTCCTCCTCTCGTTGTTGAATCTGTCCGCGATCTCCGCCACTGCAATGACTACATCTGCGTACACGCCATCACCCTTCCCTCGAGGTGGCAAGTACAAGCCATTCCTCATGCCCGTGGACAGCGTGGCCAACGGACTCCACATACGAGAGAGGAGCGAAGATCTCGCCCGTCAAGCACAAGCATATCAGGAGCTTTCTGCAGGCACTGAGATGTCCTCTTTGCAAAGGCATCGCACTGCTGCTGAAATTACAGAGCGACTCCAAGAAAATGGATCGATGCTCGAGTCAGACCCAATTGAGAACCATCACTCGGGCTATTGGAAGGGAAGCGTAGGGTTGTCGAGCAACTGGCGTGCCGAATTTGTCAAGTTCCTCCAAACAGATGCACAGCCCAACAACCAGAAAGCAGTCAAGCACAGGATCACGCAGTATCGCCTGCCAGGCATTGAAAGTGCCCTTTCAAATATCGGCACCTATCGAGCACCACATCGTATCCACTCAGGAGATCTCGTCAAGGAGACGAAGGCGCCTATTGACCTTGGAGCACCACAATTGAGAGTTCATCTTGTTCCAAGGCCCACTTCGGAGAAGACCTCACATTCTCTGCCACGAATACAGCTCCTCTTCGGATTCTCAGCAGATGAGCAACGCGAACTCATGTTCGCTGGAATGCGAGCCATAGTACAGACACGGACATTGCAAGTCCCGTTGCCATTCAATGCCGTGGACATCCTGTTCACACAGAATTCAACACTATTCGCCGATCTGGACGCTGCTAGGCAAGACCCAGAGATTGCGAATTTTGCGCGGGAGGTACAACGGTCGATGCAAGCAAAGGACGAAGTCTTGTATTCACCGCCAGAATTGAACATTCTTCTGCCATCATCGCTCGTCAGCGGCCAGACACAAATACGAGGCGCAAATCAACAGATTCCTGTCACATATCTCCTGGAGAGGTTCGAGCAGACGCAAAGTCGGATTTTCGGTCTTAAGAATGAGTTCCTTGAATCTGAGCAGCAAGAGCTACAAGATGCAAAACTCGGCTCCCCCGATAGTGACTTTCGGCTAGAGTACAAGGAGGTAGATGGTGGTACCGCATTTGGCGCGAGCACTAAGTTGGCATTGAAGGCTGCACGGAAAAGATATGATCATGGTGGCGACAGTCAGGGTGTCGACGCCAACGCCGTGCCCTCCACGTCAGCTGGCGATAAAGGCGCAGCATCTTCGAGCGGCTCAAAATACTACCTCGCATCAACAGCGTTGGCTGTTGCGGACTTGCTGACAAAAGCAGCACAAGGGTCTCTCAGCAAAGTATCATCTGTATGAGTAGTAGGGTGCATAGCAAAAGTGTAATTCTAGTCTCTTCTCGTCTATGCCAACTTGTCTGAGCATGTGCTGCATATTTGCACTTGTCCGCTGCACCAAGTAGGGCAATTGTCGGTGCGCCAGCACTTTTCTTTGGGTATCAGCCACGTTGCACCTTTTAGCTCATCACAGTCGTCATGTTCCCCCCATACAAGCTACGCGACTCCGACAGTGGCGCCGCAATGGCTGTATCTATGCCAATGGATGATCCAACACAGCATTGCCCAGAGGGCGTATGGGAGAGTTATCGGTATTCGATACTTGGCTTCTCCATCACTTGTGAGCTGGGGACAGTTAGCAGCTGCTTAGAATCTGAGATGTCGTTTGTTACTTACTAACTCCCTCGACTGGCACAGGTTCGACATCGACCACCTCGGCCGCCTTGGGCTTTGGTGCCTGAATTTCATCCTTCTTTAATACGAGTTAGTCAATGCAACGAAGAACTGAGTAGCTCACACGATCATACCATGAACGGGAAGGTAAGCACCTCCTTGATGCTGTAATTGTTCGTCAAGAACATGACCATACGATCGATACCCATTCCCCAGCCACCTGTTGGTGGCAAACCGTACTCGAGTGCGTTCAAGAAGCCTTCATCCAGTGGTTGTGCCTCATCATCTCCTTGAGCCTTCTGGTTAGCCTGCTCCTCGAAACGCAATCGCTGATCGAATGGGTCGTTCAACTCAGTGTACGCATTCACAATTTCCTTCTTGCAGACAAACGCCTCGAAACGTTCGCAAAGTCCGGCGTTCGCGCGGTGGTACTTGGCCAGAGGACTCATGACTTGTGGATGCCCTGTGATGAAGGTAGGGTTGATGCACTTCTCTTCGATGAATTCGCCCACCATCTTATCGATCATGCGCGCGTTGGTCAATGGAGGCGTGCATTCGAGGCCAGTCTTCTTGAGCATGCGTCGCAGGAACTCGTTGGTCTCGGCTGTGTGCAATTGGTCGCCTGGAGGGAACTTCTCCCCGCATGCTTCTTCAAGTGCAGGAATCATTTCTATCCGCTTCCAAGGCTTGGCCCAGTTGACATCGTACACCTCGCCATCGACTGTGGTGAACTTGGTTTGAAGTCCGCCTGTTACGAACTTGACCATGCCTTCGACCAGCTCCTCGGTACGTTCCATGACATCGTAGACATCAGCGAAAGCTTCATAGTACTCACAGGTGGTGAACTCCGGGTTGTGAGTCAGATCAATGCCCTCATTTCTGAATTGGCGACCAAGCTCATATACTCTGTGAATACCGCCTATCACGAGCTGCTTGAGTGGCAGTTCTGTGGCAATGCGCAGAGCAAGAGTCATGTTCAGGTCGTTGTGATGTGTGAAGAAAGGCTTGGCTGTGGCACCGCCAGCAGACTTGAGGAGGATGGGGGTTTCAAGCTCATAGAACCCATTGTTGTCAAAGTAATTCCTCACATATCGCACAATCTTGGATCGTGCGATGAATGTGTCAACCGTGCTCTTGTTCATGATCATGTCAAGGTGGCGGTTGCGGTACCGCGATTCCTGGTCTCTGAAGCCATAGTGCTCAGAAGGAATTTGGTGCAGACACGGTGCCAACAATGTGACCTCTTGAGCGAAGATAGAGAGCTCGCCCGGGTTGTCCTCACGCTTGGGGCTGGTTCGCCCAGGGTATCCTGTCACACCAATGATGTCGCCACGACGCAGGATATCGTGCTGCTCGGCGAAGGGTGTAGCGCTCGTGCTCTCCAGATTCTGAGCCATGATCTGAATCTCAGCGCCATTGACAGCCACCTCGTAGAAACGTAAGTTCTCTCCAGATGTACGAATATTGTAAATGCGCACGCCCACGCTAATAGTCTTATCCTTGAGCACATCGCCCTTCTTGAGGTGTCCGAAGTCCTTCTCAAAGTCGCGCAGATCGTAGGTGACGTGGAATTTGTGCGGGTATGGGTTGGGGCTGCTCGTCTCCTTCATACGCTTGACAGCGCGGGATCGAATCTCGAAGTACTGGTTTGGGTTGAGCTGTGCCTCGTCGTCCTGTGCACCGCCGACCTTCTTCTTGCTGCTCGCTGGCGCTTGCTTGGGCGGTGCGGCAGCCTTCTTAGCCTCCTTCTCTCTCGCCTTGATTCTCTTCTTCAGCTCCGACTTGGACACCTTCTCGCCAGTGACCTCGTCCAAGACCAGGTTCGGTGTGGTCCCTGCGGTGTTGGCATTGTCGGTGCCATTGTCATTGCTGCCGGCGCCTGTCGTGAGCGACGACACTTTCTCGGTCACGGTGTTGACAGCATCCTTCACCGCGTCTGCTGCTTGCTGGGCGGCCATGTTGTGGTTGTGATGGAGTGGTGCAGACACAGAGTCACTGCTCCCACAATTTCACATGTCTGCCCGCATGGGTGACTCAGCCGACGCAGACCCCACATTTTGCACAGTGGACAACCCCTCTACAATATGCACGATCACGAACATTGGACGACATAATACCGATGCTTTGGTGCTTGCAATTTACTACATTGCTACGTGGCCCGAGCCATTCATAATGTTCTCATTCATGCTTCCATCGAGGACAATTTTATGTACAATCCATGCCTTTCTCATCCTAGCTTCTTCCCTCACATTGCAGCCTCCGATGGCTGCAGGGAACTACAGTGCAACTACTCGACATTGCCAAAATGAGTCATACCATAGGTAGTAACTCCAGAAACTATCTGCCACCAGCGTACAGCCTCCGGGTGAGTGCTTCGAAGTCTGTGCGGGCATTCACGTCTTCTTCTAGAATGGCGCGCAGGTTTTGCAACTGATCGGTGCTGATATTTGGGGCCGAGTTGAAAATGAGCTGCGCTGTCGGTGCGTACTGAAGGTCCCCTAGAATTTGGCTGACAAGTGGGTTTGGGTGTGGCTGCTGCTGAACGGGCTGCGCGGGAGGCGAATGGTGCTGCGCCTGTGGTCCGTACGGATTTGGAGGGAAAGCCGGTGGGCCGCCATACGCAGGTTGTGCTTGAACAGCATTGGATGGCGAGAAATTTGGGTGCTGTGCATTCAATGGCGATCCTGCCGGTCCACCAATGCTCTGTCGCACGTGTGGCGGAAGATGCCCGTTGGCCGAAGCCTGCTGAAGTCCGGCATCTTTGATAGGACTGTCTGGTGCACGCGCAATGATCAGCGTGGCAAGCATGGTACGCTCCTGGACCGGCTTGCGCAAGGTACAGTGCTCGAGCATCTCAATGTGACCAGGGAGCGCCTCGCCAGCTTCCACGGGTATGATGTATAGGTCTTTGACCATTGCTGGCTTGTCCTTCTCCACGACCGCATAGCGTTGGCGGCTGTGGAAGTAGTCAAAGACGCTGTTGAAAGCTTCGACATTCTCTCCCGGCGTGAGCTGCAACACTGAAACGTCGCTGCTAGAGCTCCATCGCAGCCCGCACAGATACTCTTCGGCTTTCGGTATTTGAAGCCTGCCATCAATAGAGAGCGTTTGAGGGAGTAGATTCTGCCACAGCGTGACCGGCTGCAAATCACGTCCTGCCACGAACCGTGCGTTGACAACAGGAGCGCTTTCTTCACTGGTCTGCACTACCTTTCCCCTCCACACGACCGTGCTCCCCTCGCCTTCTGCTTGGGGATACGTATCATCGTTATCTTGCAGCATCCGATCGACATCAGGATCATCCTTAGCACCATTCTGTGGTGCTTGCGGGCGATGTACAGAGCTGCGACGGCGTGTTGACGCCTGCGCGGGACGTGCAGGTCCGCCTTGTCCGGTTGGCAGCGTCGGCGAGTTTGCAGTCTTGGCCCAAATGTTGTTCATGTCAAATTGTTGACTGGAAGAACGACGATTGCTCGCTGTTTGTTTGCTAGTATCGACGGCCAAGGGGGCTTTGGCCGGCTGTGGTGGTGATGCGCTTTGCGCAACTGGGTTCGAATCCGCAGCTTGCACAGGCGGAGCAGTCTGACCTTCACCCTCGATGAGATGGTAGCCCTTGTGGTCTTGTGCATATCTTGGTCCTTCGGGCTGATCGACCGTCGCTTGGCGATCAAGCATTTCCTTCATCTCAGCTCGCTCCCGCTGAAGGTCCTCACTGGCCATGTCGCTGCTGCTCATCGTTGCTATCTCGTCCGCGGACAGCGAGCCTTTCAGGATACGCTGCACCAAGACATGGTTCTTCTTGAGATTCGCGAACAAAGCTCTACATTGAACACCATATGCTTGCGAGTTGCCCTCATAGTTCATGTGCACGGCATATTCGATACGTGCGCCATGCAAAGCACCCAGACTCTCCGCGGTTTCACCTTTTGGTATCTTGAAGTCGGACTTGACACGATCTCGCACAGCAGTAGTGATGATATCTGCCAATGCCTTTGCAGGCTTCTGACGATTCGGGGGCAGCTCGTTGATGTTCACCAAAGCGGTATCCGTATCGGCAGTCGTGGCAGTGGTTGCTGTGGCAGCTTTGCCTGGCGCAGCGGACGACTTGCGACGTTTCTCCTGTCGGCTGGGGCGTGTCGGAGCGTCGTCTGGAGTTGTTTCGTCGTGCTTTGCCACAGCTCTCTTGCGCTTGTTGCCCACCTCAGGAGAGCTCTCCTTCCCATTACCATGCTGCGGAGCACTGTCTGCTGTGTCTTCTACAGAAGGCTTGACCTCTTGTGTCTCCTGCGTCTGCTTCGCTTCTTGCGTTTCTTGTATTTCTTTGGCCTCCTTCGTTTCTTTCGTCTCAAGCTCGGCCTCGGGCTCGTGGTCTCCTTCCAGATCAGCTGGCTCTGGCGGTACGTCCTTTTTGAGCCAACCGGGCCTGAAGTCTTCACCATTCTTGGCCTTGCTCTTGCGGCTCTTGCTCATTTTCTTCTCGTTGTTGAAGATTTTGTTACGAGTTTCCCAAATCTTCTCTCCTCGACGAATGGCCTGCACGGTCTCGAGGTGCTCTTGCGGCCGACATTCTTCGCAGAAATAGTGCTCGGGCACATCATCCTCGTCGTCGTGCACACCCATGCAGACGTTATGCTGCCACACAGTGCATGCATCACACCCGATGAAGGCGCGTTTATCCTTGGGATTGTCATTGCCGCAAATACAGCGGATCAACTCCTCCTCCTCTTCATCGTCCGCTCCCTCATGGTTTTGCTGCGTGGCTGGCTCCCGCTCCGACTTCTTACTGCCCTTGGGCTTGCTTCCTTTGGCCGGCTTTGCACTTGGTGCAGGAGAGGAAGAAGCATTCTTGTGCTGCCCTTTGGTGGCCCGACCGGATCGACGTGGTTCGTCTGCAATAGCGTCAGTAAGTGACCCACTGGACACATAGCGCCATCAAGGCGTCGTCGGAGACTTTCAGGCTGACGGTCGCTGTCGCCGTGCAACAGGCGCCGAACAGCCTTGGGTCGTGTTTTGCTTACCTGACATGTTTCGTGGCATAGAGCGGCGACGCGCGCGCCGTGATGCGAGGTGACGGCAGAGAAATACGCAAGGACTTAGACGCTCTCAAAACTTCACAGGTATCTAGCTACAAGTACAGCAGTCCAGCCGGCTGCTGCTGCTCGCCCAAACACGTCCTCTGCCAACAGTGCGCAATGCGCGTCCTCGCTCCAGATGATGCCGGCTATCCGCCACTCGATTCAGACCAGGCGAGTTTGTGCACTACTCACCTGTGGGTTGCGATGCGCCACTGTTGCGACAGCGGCACGCGACGTTCTGGTGAATGGTTTGGAAGTTTGCGCCGTCTGCGTGGTCCAGCTCCTTTGCGCCGGCGCCTCTGCGCGCGCGGTAGATACACGGCCGATAGTCCAGAAATGATCGCCGAATCGAGGCGACAGACGGCGCGCAAGGGTGCGCGTCGGTTTCAATGTTGTGTGGGTTGGTCGTTCGGTGTGATGATGCAGAAGGAAGCGAGGGTGATGGCGATGGAGGAGAGTTGCCAAGCTCAACACGGCTAACGGCATTACCCGGGCCGGCATAGTTGCCGACGTTGGCTTGGTTGGCTCGACTGTCTCTGGAAACAACCACGTCCATCATGGCCGATGTACGACTGCTACTTAAAGAAACCACTGCCGCAAGAAACCAAAAAACCACGGCTGAGAGCAATGGCAAGAAACGCAAAGCGTCTGCGGTGCTGAACAGCCCGGGTGGCAAGAAGCCAAGACCTGCATCACCTGAACTTCAACCTCAAGCACTCGATGTGGAGCAGGAGCCGATCGAACCCCCAAGCAAGCACACGGCTGCAGACAGCGCGGAAAAAGAACTGCAAGTGGACAGCGAGGAGCATGCCGCCGAACTAGCTGCTTTGGACCGCGAGCTCGCCTTGATGGAAGCAGAAACCATCAATCAAGCCGCAGCGACCATCTCAGCTCCACCTATGACGGCCGATGAAATCGCCAAAAATGAGCAAGGCTTGCAACGGGCATCGCGAGACGCTGAACTGGAGGCCGAGCGCGAAGATGCTGCGAAAGCGCTCGAGGAGGAATTCGAGGCCATGGACGGACTCGAGGAGCGAGCGAAGAGACTACGCGCTCGACGAGAAGCGTTGCGCCATGCAGATTCAACAACGTCTCTGCAACAGGCAGCTACGTCTCAAAGCATCCCTGCACGACGGCCGCCCGGTCAAGCAATCGACTCATCTACGTCCTCGCTGCCCCGTGCTGCAGACGACGTGAATAGGCAGGAGGGGAGGGATGACGAAGACAATGAGGACGATGATGAGGAGGACGACGACGACCTAGGATGGAGTTTTGGGCGGCATTCTCGGTAGGTCGAACTATGTGCAAATGACGAGTGAAGCTGTGGTTGTAGTGTGCGAACACGACTGTGTAAGCCAGCAGACGTCACGTCGTCGGCGCCAGCCCGCGACGATGTATGAGTATGTAGCGATGGACCAAGACCTTTGTGCTTGTAATAGCGTGCACGGGTCGCTGTCGTGGACACACGTGAGCCGTCTTCTCCTGACTCCGTGACAGACGTTCGCATTCGCGTCTGTGTGGCTTTACTCCGCCACGAGTGGCGCGTGTAGTGACGAATGACGATGAAAAGTGGGCGCGGGATGTTCTTCCCCGGCTGGCTCCTCTCACCTGTCTTTTACCACTGCGACGGCTGACCGCCTCTTCCCCAGGGCGGGTCGTTGGGCGCTCATATCGAGTGGGCACGCTGCCGCGGTCGTCGCGAGCATGGCTGGGTTGCCGTGCTGTGGACAAGGTAAGGCGAGCCAAACGAGGGAGAAACAATTGCTTGCTGCCAGCGCATGAGCGTGGGTGCTCTTCTTGCCGCTGCCGCCCAAAGCACTGCAGCGCCGATATAACGAGCGAATCGCAGACAAACGCCGACGTCGAGCAGGCTGGCTGGCTGGGCTGGGCACCGCGACGGCGCTTTGCTTTGTTGTCGTCCCCAAGCGCCATTTCTGGTCTTTGTCCAGCTCTTATCCAGACGCACTGCGCCGCCGCCCGCCCAGAGCGCCCGCGTGCCTAACCTAGATAGATGCACCTCTCCCGACCTCACTTCACGACACCAGAACGCAGACAACCCACTGCCACCCTCTACTGTCCGCCGCATCCACAAAGGGACGTGGCTTCGTCATGCCCGCGGCCAACCAGACTATCACGATCGTGAACAAGGGCGGCAAGATCGTGAGCACATCCAAGCACTTGGTCAACGTCTTCACCGAAGCCAAGAGCGCCTACAACGAGCGAAAAGCGGAGATCCAAGCGCAGCGGAGAGGTGAACGAGAAGCTCGCAGCAGAGAGCGCAAGGTCCGGCAGCAGCTGGATGCTTTGGCGCTTGAGGACGACAATCAGCCTTCTGGGCGGAGCTCGCGGAGAGGCAGCGACGATGGTCGTTCGGTGCGGCGGAAGCCCGTGCCATCTCACCGGGATGGCCGACCTCGTGTAACACGTGGTGCTACCGACAGCTTTGTCGTCAATGATCAGACGAATGGCACACAGAACAATCGAGCGTTGGTTGGTGGACAGAACTCTCTCGAAGATGATGAGCCTCGGGTGGGAGAGCTCGCTCGCCGCCATACCGATGGCATGGAGCTTCGTCGTAAACATCGCCCCAAAGCTCGGAGCACAAGTGTTGACGACATTGATATGGATTTGGCTTATGGAGAGCTGCCGCCTCCGCTGCCTGAGAAGAAAGGCGAGGACGAAGTGGTGCTTCGAGACAAGATGACCTACTTGCAACGCCTGCTTGATGAGGGCAACTGCGTTCAACATTCGGCCACCGCAATGATCGACAATCTGCAGAAGAATCCCGATGCAATGGCTGCAGTGGCGTTGACCTTGGCCGAAATTTCTAACATCGCTGCGAAGATGGCCCCTGGCGCTTTGGCAGCCATGAAAACCTCTTACCCGGCGATTCTGGCGCTCTTGGCGAGTCCGCAATTCGCCATTGCTGCCGGCGTTGGCATCGGAGTAACGATAATCGCTTTTGGCGGTTACAAGATCATCAAGAAGATACAAGCGAGGAATGAAGAGGAGCGTTTGCTCGAGGGGCCTCTTCCGGCCGAGGCTGGGGCCAACGGACCTGAAGAAATGGAAGAACTCCGCGAGCTCGATCGCATTGAGAAGTGGCGACGAGGCATTGCGGATGTCGGGGCAGAATCTCTCGGCACTAGTGTGGAGGGCGAATTTATCACGCCCGTCGCTACACGGACTCTCATCGAGGAAGGCAGGCTGACTGAAGCCGACTTCAAACCACTGGAGACCAAGCAAGAAAAGAAGGAGCGTAAGAAGAAATCTAAGAGTGTTGTTAGCTCCGCCAGTAGTAGACGGAGCAGAAGTGAGAAGGTCAAGAGCAAGCCCAAGAAGGAATCCTCCTTGTTGCGATCATTGTTCAAAGGTCACTCGTAAGGAGCAATTTCATGATGTTCATGTTTGTATAGGTGATAGCGTTCTGTAGATCTCATGACAATTTACGCGCTTCGGCGGCGAGACTTCGCGGTTTCGAACAAAACTTTTCGACTGAGATACAATTATCGGCAATGGAGTATAGGATGTTTTTGTCTGTGCCTACGTTATGATGGCTCAGTCACGAAAGTACGGTCCTGGTTCTTTGTGTTTGATTGGGCTATCGAGATTGGTGAAGGTGGAAAGAAGGGGGCAGAGGACCCCGACATGTTTGTACGTACAAAAAGACGGAAACATAGCAAACATCTTGAGCACACATGTCAACCAGTATGCAAATCAAGGTATACGAGAACGGAAATCGGTATGCATTGCAGCGGTCACTCGCGTGCAGTTGGTGTGGTTTCGGAACATATTGATGCGGTGCTGAAAGATGCTGTAACCCTAACCCTAATTATCGAGATTACCTTGGACAGATTCGCAGAGCTCCACGATCGCGAAATGTCAATCATGCCGGCTTGAACAATGCAGACACAGCCCCTCATGCAGTACATTGATGGCGTTACAATTGGGCAACAACTGGAGCCTCAGTCGTCAACCTCTTCGAACCTCCTTTCTACAGGATTCTTGACATCGACAACCCCAGTCGCTTTCAGTCGCTCGAACAGTACGAACAGCCTCTCCGCTTCTCTCTCCTTCTCCTCCTCCGTCATCGGCTCAGAACTATGCTCCTCGCGGTCTTCAGCCGACAATCGCTGCCCTGTAATGGGATTGAAATCGTTCGAATCCGCGGAACTACTAGCGTCTGCAGCATTTGCAGGAACTTGAATGTTTTGGCTTGCCAGAAAGCCAGACGCAAAGCCGTAACCAATGTTCTGAACAAACTTGTTGGCATCTTTGTCGCTGAGCTCGAACAGCAAGGCCGAAATGTTGGCGCGCAGAGTGGGCAGGTTTGGTGAGCATGAGAGCCGGAGTAATCGAGCGGATAAAGTATCTCCCTGGCCGAGGGGCTTCTCTCGATCCTTGGTATTTGGCAGCAGCAGCCAGCGCATGTAAGCCTTCATTTGAGATGTCGCAAGCTCGTATAGTCTTCTCAGCAGTGTGCAGAGCGGAGCTGCAGCCTGGTCAAGATCGCGTTCTGGCTGTTTGCGGATCGCAGCGTCCAGAATGTCGATCAATCTGTTGACGAAAGATTCGGCATCTGAGTAGGGAAACATTGGGCTTGACCGGGCTTCGCGGCCCAAGGGTGTTCTTCTCTCGGCAGCTTGCAGATCAAGATTGAGCAGAGCATTTATGAGGTAGCTGGTCGGTGGCTGGAGCGGCGGATCCGGGAGATCGTGCAGCAGCAGAATATTGATCAGTGGCTCGATTGCTGGCGTAAATTTTGGCACCGAGTCAGGATAGTAATGGGTGACGTTGAACATCAACTTGCATGTCTCA
Source organism: Cercospora cf. flagellaris (assembly GCA_005356885.1). NCBI lineage: Eukaryota > Fungi > Ascomycota > Dothideomycetes > Mycosphaerellales > Mycosphaerellaceae > Cercospora > Cercospora cf. flagellaris. The sequence continues at coordinate 4,362,404 of RJLU01000001.1, read as the reverse complement.
CTCATGGCTGCTTCGCGGCTAACGGTCGTTGCCGACTTCCTTTTTGCAGACTTGGAATAGGCGTTAGCATGGCGAGAGATGTGGCGATTGATGTTCTCCGCAAGGCTATGCTGGTCGAGTAGTATCTGAAAGTCGAGGGTCGTGTTGTAGGTCATGTAGAACAGGATTCGTGCGATGAGGAACTCATCGTCGTGATCGTCGATACTCAGGCGATCGGCGGCCTTGGGCGCATAGCCTAGGTCGACAAAGACCTGTCTCGAAGGCTCATGCAGCAAGAAGGCGTTTGCGAGGCAGCGAAGCGCTTCTCTCGATGCTTCATTCGATCTGTGCAGATCCAGACCGTATTGAGATAGTGTAGAGATCGCCTGGGGCCTTTGTGAGCAGACTGTCACCCACGTGCGGTCACATCGTACGTACCTGCCGCGTGAAGATAGGAGTCGCAGTTTGCGGGTTTCGTCCAAACGTTTTCACCTTTGTCAGGGCATCTTGTTGCTCTACAGCGTGCGCGGTCAGTGGCGAGGAAGTGCAGCCGAGCATTCGCTACGATGCACCTTGTAGAGATAGTTTGAGAGTCTCGAGGTTTCGTTCCAATTCTTGCAGCAAGCCTTCGAGTTCGCGGAGAGCAGCTGCGACAGGCGTCAGCGAGTAGATTCCGGGTGAACATGGATGCTTCTTCACCTGACGGGGCGCTAGCGCCGGCTGTGCTTTGGACCTGCATGTTCCTAGTGTGTGTGCGTTCGTGGTGACGAGACGAGGGCGGACGAGAAGCTTTCCCCACAACCTTGAAGTGAACGAGAAGCACGGAGCACCGGCTGGCGTAGCGTCAATCACGTCGCGTCGCTTCGCTTCGCTTCGCGTCGCGACGCGGCGCTATAGACCCGCCACCGACTGCAGTTCATTGCAGCACTGGCAGCAGCGTGTTCGACGGACACTCTGCACTCGCTCTCCACACAACAATGCCGCCTGGCAGGAGCGGATGAGAAGGACTATGTCGCCTGTTCCGCCGCCCATCATGTCTCCGTCGCTCCTGGCTTCGCTGCCTGCCCGCTCGCCCACTCCACCGCGAGATGCCTCTTCCGACGCGGTTGGCGATGCCCTGCGTTTCCTCGAGCAGGGACACGACGAACCCGTGGTGGAGAGCACCGACTCACAGCCCACGATTGTCACGAAGATAACGACACGAACGACCGATACGCCGCCATCGAAGAATACCATCGTTGCCGCAACCGTTTCCCCACAACCTCGAGGATCTGCCAAAAAGGTCGACTTCTCGCCATGGCCAATCTACCACAAAATACCGGCACTGGGCCAGTCCAGCTCGCCTGGGCTAATACAACGGCCACTGCCACCACACAATACCTCGCCTCTCGCCCAAACATCAGGCTCACGTCCACTGAAGTCGATCCTCAAGCAGTCGACATTGGCATCTCCAGAAGAGACGGGTAGCACGACCGCCGACGGCGCGTCCGAGATACAGCAGCCTGCCGACTTTCGGCAGATGCTGCAGTCTGCTCTGTTGCAGTTGGAAGGTCCATCAAGAGATGCCCGCCGCGATGCATACATGGCGCTCAACAATTCCATCAAGGCATACATGCGCGTGCCCGATCCTCAATCGCTGGCCGAGAAGATGGCACGGGTGACACAGTGTCTGTCGCGCGATCTCGCCTGGAAGGACGCTACTGGCCGTCTGGATGCCCAGATTGTGCAGCTGGCATTGAGCTTGACTTGCGCGATCCTGTTCGATCCAGAGACGCAAGGCTTACTCGATCCCGACTTCCAGGCCTTTGTCATTGATCGTTCGATATTTGTGCTGGAACAAGCAGACATGGCTAAAGCTTTAGTCAAAGGGCATCTACATCTGCTTTGCGTGCAACGCTTCCCACGAAGTGTATTTGCAGCAGGACGCGGAGAACGACTCATTGCGGTCATGCAGAACATCGAGGCTCGGAACAGCATTATCGCCGCTCGGCTAGTCATCTACCAACGATTGATTGAGAGAGCTCCCACAGCGATGCTCAACAAGATCAGAGACTGGATCGAACATGTGTTCCATGCTCTGCTGAGCAACGTGAACGACGTCCAAAGACGTGCCATTGACGTCTGTATGCAGATGGGTATGTCCCTCGGTCAGCATCCTCAAACGGCCAAGGCAATATCAGAACTGTGCGACAAAGAAATTGAAGAGGGTCAAAGCTATGGCGACTACCTGAACATGCAATTGATCGCAATGACTTCGGATACCGCCAAAGCTCCTCTCGTGCCTGAAATATGGGTAGCGGTTGTTCTTTGCTTCCGGAACAAGCGATATCCCATCGGCAAATGGCCCAAGTTCAGGGACTGGCTTCTGACCATCCAAAAATGCCTCAATTCGAGCGATATGGCTGTGAAGCGACCTGCCAATGTGGCTTGGAATCGCCTCGTCTTCACCATCATGCCAGATTCGTCTACCTCGGAGCTACTGAGGTCGATGCTGAAGGTGCCTATCCTGGCAGGCCTGGAAAGGCGTGGTAACAGTGAGCTGTCCCATCAGCTACGACAGCTCGCCTTGGAGAGCTACTGCAACCTGCTACATTATGCCATGCGCCCTGAGCTTGATTACGAGGAATTGGATCTCGCCTGGGACATGTACGTGGGACCAGTTCTCATGAAAATCTCGAAAGCGGGGAGCAAAGGTCGTAACATTGCCTTTCGTGTCCTGCACGGACTGCTGAAGAAGACTGGCGGAACGTGGAACGCCAACGCTGCGAACGAAAACGAGCCCATTCACCCTCGTGACTTGCCGCGACTGGATGTGCGCTGGGTACGATCTCGAATAGCTCGTATCATGACTGTCATGGAGCCCATCGTCATCGCGGGCATGACACAATCGACAGAGGTACAGCCGGCAATCGACGAATGCTGGCGGACCTTGATGATTGCAATCGCGGAAGCTGGCAGCCAGGAAGTCAAGGCTTCCAACGAGCTCAAAGATGCCATCGCTGGGTCAATCAACTTCTTCCGCCGACTGTGGTCATCTGCCTCACAACTTTCAGCGGAACAGGATGCAACAGCATGGCTGAGTAGGTATCAGACTGTGCTGGAAGTCACCGTAGAAAGCCTGGGCTCTGGACATTTCGTGGACGATATCCTCAGCCGCACAAGCACAGATGAAGTCGAAGCTATACCGAATCATCGAACATCGAAGTCAACGCCAACCGCATGCTCACCCTTCGTGCTGCTCTTCGCTCTGTATTACGAGCCGCCTCAGCCTCTCCGCACGCCGATCGTTATTCAGAACTCTGCCCTCTGGTTCTTGCGACTACTCGCTGGTGCCAAAGTGTCGACATCGGGGCTTCTTGGTCTCTTGCAGCGGTCACTGCATGCCAGCAAGGCATCACGCTCCGAGCAGAACGAAGATATCCATGGACAGCTGTGGAGTGCGGTTGCCGATACAGCCGCCCACGCGCTGACCAAACAATCTACTCTTTCTCCACAAAAGGACACCTTCGTCATGGGCGTGGCACTCAAAAGCGCCGCCAGCATCATTCTCGAAGGTCTGAAATACATCGATGACGATTGTAACGCCTCTATGATTCGGCTGTACAATGCCGCATGCCAAGCTGCACGACATGTCGCTGGGAACGGTGGCATAGTCCTGGCTGTGATGGAACCGCTTGCCGGAGTGGTCCACGAGCAGGTCTCAAGCCTCTCGCTTGTAGCCATACTGCGATTGGCGAGCGCCATGGCGGAAGGTGGTGTCTGGCCCAGCACTCGTTCTGAACTTGATCAGAGTCGCAAAGCACTATGGACCGTGAGCCTTGAGCCTTGCAAGATGCAAGTCTTCGACCCATTCGATCATGTGTACAAATTTTTCGGCCGCATTCTGGACCTCGCGTACGAGCGATTTCACAAATTACATGGTGATCATCGCAGTCTGACATCGACACTGATGTCGTCTGTAGCTGACTTCCTCCAACGATGCCCATCGCCGCTCTTCCAGGTCGCATTCCTCAAACTGCAAACAGGATACATTACTTGGGCCGAAGATTTGCAGATGTCGGTGTCCTCACTATCCCGAGACCTACACCCAGCGGATAGAACAATGCTTGAGGACCTACAGCACAATACCAACCTCGTGTGGTCCAAGCTGCTATCCTTGATTTCTGAAAAGCTGCCACATAAAGACAGCCAGGTTCTTGAGCTTCTCGAGGCATTCTTGGTCGCTGGTCTCTCGAGCTCCAGCCAGGCAATCGTGAACACCACCATCAATTTCTGGAACTCTTCTTTCGCTTTAGCTCCCAGCCTGGACTATCCACCCAAGCTGTTCGCAGTGCTTCGCGAGAGGCAAGTGCAGACTGAGCTAAAGCTACCCGGTTTCCCAAACCCAAAAGAACAAGCCTCGCCGCTCAATCTGCGCGATTTCAGCTCGCCACAGTCAAGCTCGCTGATCGACCGACGCGCGGCTGCCACTGCCCATCGCTCACGTACGCCACACATTGACAACTCTAAGAACATTTACATCAATCAATTGCTTGGAAAGACTAAACAGTCTGTGGGGAGCACTACTGTCAACACCACGAGAAACAGCGCTTCCAAACCAAAACCGCGTCACGACGACTCGCAAGTCCATTTTGCCCCAATTGAATTAGCAGAGGAGATCTTGACAGCTGATTCCCAGGCCCTGACCGAACATCAACGGGACGTGCAAGACCGACAACGCTTGCAAGCTCAGGCGTATCCTGGTATTGCCTCTAGCCCATTGACAACTTCCCCAATAGCGAACCCTCAAGGCAGCGCGAAACTCAAATTCATCTCGGACCTGCGCCGCACTGCAGATGGCAAGATTGTCGTGAGTGCAAGAACTGAGACACACGACGCACTGCCTAGCGATGATCTTCCGTCCTCACCCACCCCAAGGCCCAAATCTAAAGCGGACAATGGTATGAGTGCGCATGGCACCGATGCAAGCTTGTCACGTGGCACGCCAGCATCTGACCCTCCGTCCTCTCCTCCTCCGACGAGTGAGAACAGTGCCCTCCACCCTGGAGATGATACTCACGAAGACGCTGAGGACGGCTTGCTACTTACGAGCGACCGTGATCTGTACCATCAACGTGCCGATAGCTCAACGGCAATCGATGAGGATGCAGTGATGCACGACAGCGACTTGCCTTCTGACACTCAGCTGCCAAACGCGCAACTGCAGCTGGAAGACGAGTTAGCATCGAGACAAATGACTGATCCCAATTCGACGAACGCTTCAGCGCACGCTGCTGCTGAGCCTGAGACGCCCTCAAGAATCAAAGCGACGCTTCTGAGCGAGGGCTCCGGAGTTGCGAATACACCAGAGCAGAGCAATGCGGAGAACTCACAGACACCCCAATCGTCAACGAGGAAGCGCAAGCGAATGGCTGACACGGCACATGTAGCCCGGAAACGCAAGTCGCAACCGCCATACGCCAATTCGTTCCCTGGCTCCAGCAACGGGCAAGAAGAGAGCATCGAGGAGGAGATTGTGGTCGCCGCCCGCTCACAATCGATCCCGTCAGATCTTGACTCCGCGCAAGAGGGGTACATTGAGTCGGTGGAACGTTCAGATGATGGTCCCAGTGAAGCAGCGGCCGCACCTACAGGATCGTCGAGCGCGCAGCCTGCGAAGAGGAAACCGGGACGACCGAGGAAGATCAAGCCTCAGGAGAAAATCGAACTCTCGCCCAGATCGGCTAGACGTTTGAAACGGTCTGCGTCAGCTTCGAGCCTTCGAGAATCAAAAGGAGCGTCTGCGGCGCAGCAATCACAAGACTCTACAAACGATCTGGACGAGCAGCACGATGCATCTCAAGATGGAAGCGCACAGGATATTGTACAGCGGAAGATAGCACAGCCTCAGAGCATCCTGTCACGCTTGCGTGGTATCTTGGCTGATTGCAAAAACATGATCATTGGGTCTCAGGAAGAGGAACGGGAATATGACGATGTTTTGTTCGGGATCAGACGAATAGTTCACGATGCTGCTAGTGGCATACACGGCCGATGATCCGCATGTAGATGAGCCGAAAGTGTGATATGAACCTCATTTTTGACTGCCTATAAAGCTCCCAAGTCCTCTCGTCCGAATATGCCTTGACCTAAAGACGTCAAGTAGCCGTAGCGTGTGATCATGGTGGGATCGAATTTCGGCTCCACAACACCTGCCGCTGCATTGGCGAGATCGTGCAATCCGTCACCGTACTGCAACATAGCTTCCCTCTTCTTGTTCACAAGTTCGCGAACAGCACCGTCCCAGCCTTCACTTTCTAGCTTTCCTGCCAATCCGCGCCCGGTGGACAGGCTCTCTGCCATCTGCTCAAGACCTTTTGCTGCTTCGGCCCGAGTCTTCGGAACGTCTGCGAGCTCGCAAAGTGTCATAGCAGCTAGGGCACCGAAATGGTGATTGAGCGGCGTGACTGGCGTCAACCGACTGTTGAGCATAGTCGCCACCTTGACCGCATGACCGACCAGTTCCGATGGCTCAGTCGTTGGGTTCATGCGCTTGATGAGCAAGTGACAATGATGGTAGCTGAGATGTACCAGATTCAGCGATCCCCAGACAGATTCCACGGACTCGCGGAAGCGATCAATTTCTCCAGCCAAAGTCAGACCTAGCAATGACGATGCAGGGTTCGAAGGCGCCATGACATCTGTTGAAGGTGTCTTCGTTGTTGTAAGGATAGCTGCCAAGTGTCCAATGATGAAGGAGAGACGAGCGAGGTTATACGTCGACTCTCCCAGCAAGATTTGATCCTCGGGCAAGAGCACTACACTGTTCTCGGGCAACTTGAGGAGATCGGCTGTTGATGATGCGTGCCAGCGATCCAGGATGAACAGCACCCACCACACTCTTCTCGCTAGTCGCTCCTCGGAGTCCCTGTCACCTTCTACTAATGACTGGCTTGTAGTGCGAATGACATTGATCTCCAGCTGGCCTGCCACACCCGCGGCACGACCGAGCCACTCGGCGCGGCTGGGTCCTGCTTGGCCTCTGATTGTTGCTGGACCGTGATTGTCACTCTCCAAAGCCATCAAAATCAGAGTCTGCAGGTAGACCAGATTCGTGGCATTTGTATGTGTGCTTGGGTTGTCAAAAGGATACTTGGCTAACAGTTCCGCGGTACGCTTCAGAGCCTGCGCATAGTCGGAGGCTGGAGTCAGAGTCGTTGTTGGAAAGGTGCGCATGAGACAATCGAGCGCAGCTAGAAATGCCTCTCTAAGTGAAGCCGGGCACTCTGCCAGACGTTGACGAAGTCTATTTTTATTATTGGCAAGAAGTGGAAAGGTCTGGTGTATGATTCGGTAATATTCCTCGATAACGGCTTCGTCCCAATCGAATTCTGGTATCGCGCTGTTCGGTGCTTCTTGTTCATAGGCTAGTCCTACTGTTTCGCGGCGGTTGTCGTTTGGTGCGCCGTAGCGCCAGAAGGGTTGCATAGATCCGGGGTTCACGGGAGGTTGCATCTGCGCGGGGTATTGTGTCTGTTGCATATGTCCCATTGGAGCTGGTGGTATTGTCATCTGGCCATTTTGTAATGATTCTGCCAAGTCGTGGGGTCTCTTGTCGCCCGCACGAGGATCACGCATCAACCTGGGGTCTTGCGGGTAGTGTTGCAAGCCATCTGACATAGCTTGCTGGACCTGTTGAATCTCATATCGGTGTTGTTGTTCAAGATGAGGAGGGTGGACCTGCTGCTCGAGAGTGTTCAATCGTTCGGCCAGCTCTTTGATATATCCTTTGCTCGGACCGCGTTTCATGGGCTGCCGGCTGAATGCGCAGCGTGCTCCGGTCCTACACATCGTCAGAATAGATTCTCGTGATATTATCAATGCTACACAGAGACCTACCGAGCGCAATTGGTACATGGCACGCTGCCCGTCTCGTCTATAGCGTCGCAGCGGATTTTCTTACGGCGACACTCGTCGCAGGCGCGGCTGACCTTGGTTCGCTTCTCTTTGTGCTTGTCTTGCGCTGAATGTGCAGCGTCTGGAGAGCCACTGGCTTGCGCAAAAGCGATAGAGCCTGCAGGTACGCCACCCACTGCGCCGTTCTGGCCCATCATGGGCGTACCCCAGGCGCTGAAGCTGGCCATGGCGGAAGAGTCGGTGGCATCGCCGGAGGGAAGCGGTGCGTGCGCAGGCGCTGGTGTAGCGACCGAAGCGCGCGCGTCTCTGATGTCTGCGCCGAGCGACGACGGTGTCGGCGCATGATGGTCGCCGGCGCTCAGGTCCGGCGGTGGTGGAGCAGCGCTCTCCGCTGCTTGGTGCTCATGCCGTGGCTGCTCGGGCGGCGGTCGGGCATCGTCGGCGCGCGCAGGCGGCTGGGTCGGACTGTTGTGTTGATAGAAGGGCAAACCGCTGGAGGGCTTCGGAGACGGGTATCTATCGGTAGAGTCGGCCATGTTCGCGCATATCGTCGTCGCCGAGGGATCTGGCGGTGTTGATCGCTGGACGTCGAGCTACGACGTGACGACAGCGCCAAGCGTCGCTCAAATCCCTCCCGGGCGACGAATGCAGCATCTTTGGCCACGACAAGGAGCAGACAAGTCGATCACGTCGTCTCTCGTGGGTGAATGCGATTACTTCTGCGGGACATGCTGCCCATGACAACATGTGAGGTTGCTCGGAACCGGAGAAACCGTATCGCGATGATTGTGATGCACCGCTCCAGGCCACACGTGTTTCGCTCCCCCGAGGCGTTGCATGTCTAGACCGTCACTACTCTCTTCCTTCCGCGACAGTGCCGTCGGGCGTCAGATTGTGGTCGTGTCAAGATCTGCGTCACAGCACAATCGGAACTCGATCGAGAACAAGACCAGCTTCTCTCCAACGACATAGCGACACAGCGATCAGCAGCATCCCTCAGCACAAGTGCAAATAGCATTCGATACTTCAGCTACTTTTCTAAGTCTGCATGAGATTAGGAGAGTGTAGGCGGATACAGACACCTTCCTTCCATACCACCATCTGAGACACATTAGCATGACCAGATTTGGCAGCGGTAGATCATACTCACCAACTTGAACATTGACTCCAGTCATATGCCCACTCAGCACAGGCGAGGCGAGCACTGCAATCTGGCGTGCCACATCCTCAGGTGTGGCCACTTTCTGCAGTGGCGTTGTTGCAAGAGCTCTCTCGACGAAGCGCTTATCCTTGAGCGTTTCAGCTGCCATAGGCGTTGCTACCCATCTGGAGGACTCGTTAGACAATTCTCCTCATGGAGCATGAATCACCAATGCCCTTTCGTTCCGGTTCGAGGACAGGAAAGGGAAAACGCTTCTTCGGCACGTACCCTGGACTAACAGTATTCACTCGTCCTCTCGGCGCAATCGTGACAATCTCATTCTTCAGCGTAAGCATCAAGCCATGCTGAAGCGCAGACTTCGTCGAAGCATAATCGCCGTGTCCAGCTTCGCCGAATTTGCCAGCAGTACTCGCCACAAAGACGATCGAAGCGGCATCCTTAGCTGAGTCTGGCGCTGAACGCAGAGCGCGTAGAAAAGCCCTGCAAATCAGAAACGGTCCGGTAAGGTTCACATCGATCGTATTTTTCCACTGCGACAGTTGCATATCTGCTATATGCGCATCGTTCGTAGGCCAGATGCCGTCTGCTCACTCGATCAGCTCTCAGAAACAGATTCAACAGAAGACTCATGCATACGATTGACCACGATTACGGAAACCGGTCCACCATTTTTCTCAGCTGCTTCTTCGAACAGCCTGTCAACGTCTTGTTCATTACGCACATCTGCCTTCACAGTGACCACATCTAGTTTGGTGAGCTCTCCAGGATTCGAATTATAGTGTGCCGTGACCCTTGCTCCGAGTGCGCGGAAGATGTTGACGGTTTCCAATCCTATGCCTCCGGCTGCGCCTGTAATAAGGCAATGCACGTCGCGAAGACCAAAGTCCAAAGACATGATGTGTGCTGTACAGATCAATGAAGTTGATGTCTTGACGCCAAGTCCAGCGGCTAAATCATGTCACGCACGTAGCTGTGCTCCACTATAGCTTTATAGCTCCAACGCATTGGTGCAATGTCTGGGAGTGCTGTTCTCTTTCATCGCATTTACCTTCGGAGAATTAGACACACCAATGGTATCCAAACTGCAGGGCGCAATACGAATGCTTTTTGTTCATTCCAATGACAATGTCACATCATGACCCTATAGAGGATTCTACTTGCTCAGCCCATGAACCTTTTGTCGCTTCGCCGGCCGCCGACGTTACATCCCCCTTCGACGCTGCTGTTTTCGTATCCTTTTGAGGCGCCAGAGCAGGAAACTCCTCCTTGGTCGGAACCGTTTGTGTCGCAGGTTGTGAACGATTTCCACCGCGCCCGCCTCTATGTGAGCCCCGAGGCTCGCGATACAGATACTCTCGCCCATCGCTATAGTCCTTCTGATCACCAGCAAACCCACCTGGCTTATCGAATTTTGCGCCTTTGGAGAAGTCCTGCTCTTGCTTCTCTGCATCCCACTCTCTACCCTCCATTGCTTTGAGCTTCCTCATTCGATTTTTCTCTCGCTCGCCCATCATTTGTTGTCGATCACGTTTTTCCTGACTTCGTCGCTCCTCGGCCACTTTCTTCGCTTGCTGTTCACGCTCTGCGAAAGATGCTGCGTCGGCCTCTGCTCGAGCATGTGCTGCAGTCAATGATGCATTCTTGATTTGAATGCGAGCCATCTTCTCTGCCAGTTCTTCCTCGGTCAGTTTAGGTCTGCGAACGCCGCCTGTGTCTTGCCGGTCACCACGGACAGCGCGAGCGCCACCTCGCCGCGGTCCGGCAGGTGCATTCTCCGGGGCCTGATTCTGCGTTTGTGTCTGCGGCTGTGACGTGGCGCTGCTTGTTCCCGCATCGTCGGTGCGTCTCGCTCGTGGACCAGCAGTGTCTCTCCCGCGCGCCTGTGGCGTATTCCTTGCCTGCCCATCTTTGCCCTCACGAGGGCCTCGACCTCTTCCGCGTCCTCTGCCTCGCGTGGCTGGAGCTTCCGTAGGTCGCGCTTCAGGCGGTGATGGCTCCGCTGGCTCTACTTCTGCTTGTGGCACGGGTGTGAAGTCCTCGCTGAACAGGTCGTCGTCTGATCGTAATCGCATTGATTCCTGCTCGGGAACGGGAACCACATCGTCGAATAGGTCATCCTGCTGTGAACCTGTCTGCGCGAAAGCGCTTGTCGACTCCTGTGCGTCGTTGTCTGCCCCCTTGGAGTCTGCCCATACTGATTCTTCCATGTTGTTATGCTAGGAACGTTATGCTACCTCAAATGCATGGTCGAGTCAACAGCAATGCGAGTGGAGCAACTCGGCCGGACGAAAGCCGGACTTAAGACGCAACATCTCTGACGATTGCGACTTCACAAGCTGGAGTTTCCTGCTATTGTCCATCTGCACCTGCATTGGTTGCAACTGCTCGATATTCGATCCATTGCCGCGATCCCGTGAAACGTTCAAGAAACGCTCCCTGTTCAAAATCCGACAGAGCCGAGGACACGCCGTACGCAGTACATTGACAAGCCGCAAACATGAAATCAGGCGAGCCACGTCCCACGGTTGTGGGCAATGAGAACGGGCCCGAACCTCCATTTCCCCTCAAGCTCGATGGCAAGGTCATCAAAGGTTTCGGTCGTGGGAGTAAAGACGTACGTGCAAGATCCTCTTTCCATTGCACCTGTAGTGAGCCGCCTGAGTCATGACAAATGGATCGTCGTTCCCAATCTTCCCATATCGTCGATATGCTATCACATGAACGACTTTGAGCCTTTCACGATATTTCTATATCGTATTCGGAGCAAAATATATCACATACTGACCTTTTTCCCCACAGCTCGGCATCCCCACCGCCAACATCCCCATCGAAGGCCTCTCCGTCGGCGGAAACGAAAACCTCGAATCAGGAGTCTACTACGGCTGGGCCGGGATCTCCCCCTGCAATGCAACACACCAAAACCCACCAAACAACATCTCAAGTTACAAGCTCATGACATCCGACGTCCACAAAAACCTCCAAACCATTCTCTCCAGCGAAACAACACCAAGCACATCATCAACCCAAGGAACAGTCTACCCAATGGTAATGTCAATAGGCTGGAACCCCTTCTACAAGAACACCGTCCGAAGTGTCGAAGTACATATCATGCAAGACTTCGATACAGACTTCTACGGCAGCCATATGAATTTGTTGATTTTGGGGTTTATTCGTCCGGAATTGGATTATGTCAGCAAAGAGAGCTTGATTGCGGATATCAAGACGGATATTGATGTTGCAGGACGAAGTCTGAGCCGACCGGCTTATGTAGCACTGGCACGAGACCCGTATCTGGTGGAGTTCGAAGGCAAAGACGAAGTTGCTCGGTAACGATACAAATGCGAAGACCGCCGATTTGAGATAGAATTTCGTATGACATTCCGCCACCATTGTACGTGGTGCAATAATCTACAGCAAGCACGACCGCCCCACATGCCTTGCTCGCGGAGTTGTATTCGTTGCTCGTGACCCGAGATGTGAACGTCGCTGTGTCAGCGTCCGAGCTGTGTAGCCCAGCTGACCGCCACTAATGTTGCGTCTGGCGTCTTTATGCATTAATGTTCCTCGTCCGCAGATTATCCGCCATCCGTTATGTTTCATCAGGCCGTATCCCAAATGTACTGGTCATCATTGAGGCTAGGCCGCCGGGGCCGCCGCGTTGGTCTGCCAGCAATGCCACGCCTCATCATATTATGGGGAGGAACTGCCGCATCGTGTCAGTATGCTGGTCAAACGGTAGTCAAGCGTACAAGAGCAATCTTACATTCATCACAATGCACATGGGGATGTCGAAGACGTCCCTCTTCACGGTCCAGCACATTTGGCATGGGACTTTGCCATCTCGTTCACCCAAAGCGTGCATGCCTGCTTCGCCTTTGATCAGAGCTTCTGTCTTGACGTCCCCGTGCTTTTTGATGCGCTTGCCGTCGTCAGCGAGATGATCATTGGGGCCCCACCCGGGGTCGTCCTTAGTCCGGTATTTGAGAAGCGCACATGGCGCTCCAATAATGGCAGTCTTCGACGCCCCGAACGCTAGCTCCGCGAAATCTTCGTAGAACTGCACCACGCTATCCTCGTCCATCAGCTCAGCAAGGAACACCGGCTGGGGTCTGCCAGAATCGATCTCAACATTGGTCATTCGTGGAGTCACCGCTCCCCGTGAACTGCTCCCGGTCTGCGTCCCTGAGGTCGCCACCCCGCCAGTGTTGACGTTAAGGTTGGGCTCTTTGCCCAGCAATACATCTCGGCGCCAACCGGTGACTAGGCAGAATTCCTTGCTAACGGCTGCGATCTCACCAGTCCTCCTGCATATCACAGTCGGAGTGCCGTATGCGTTGATGAAATTTTCATACTCGCAGAGGGTGCGCTGAAAGCACTTCTCCATGAATATGAGATCGTCGTGGTCGAGATGTTGGTTACAAGAGATGAAAGAGGGTCGAATTGTTGCCAACGCTTTCGCAATGTGCAAAACCTTCTTTGGTACAAAACGTTTCTTCAGCAGGGCAGTCAAGGCATGGAAGCCTTGGGTATACGGATATGGCGCTTGCACGGTGGAATAGACCTCGGACGTATTCCTGCGTCGCTTGCGGTCCGTTTCTGGCTGTAGATCACCCGGGAACGGAGGCGGTTTGCGTTGTGATTGAGATAAACTCTGCCGTAGCAGATCAGGTTGAGTACTTTGGTCGGGTTGAGCAAAATGCGTTTCAGGTGACATCGTGGCCGATTGATATCCTGTGAGGTCTTGGTTCTGCGAGCGCGGACTTGCGCCTGTGATCGAGGATGCCTGTTCGCCAATCGCGTAGGCTTCCAGTCCGTTATTTTGGCCATTCCAGATATTATTCGTACTGCTGTGCCTCGACGCAGAGCCTGTATTCTGCCATGATGGAAACCCCTGGTTGTAGTTGTATCCACTTTGATAGCCATTGTTAGCATCGTAGGATACGCTGCCTTGGTTTGAGTGGCTCATCTGATTCACCGAGTCGACCTCTGGAGTGTCGACTGCACCAGAAGAAATGTGGCCAAGCATGCCAAACTCGAGAGCACCGTAGTGGTTGCCAAAGTTCAATTCCGAAATGTTAAAGTTGAACAGAGAAGTATCATTGGCATCGAAGTAGGGAGTATCGAAATTCGCTGTAGTTCCAATGGATGGCGTATGTTCAAGCGCGTTTGTGAACTCCTGGTTAGGAGACACTTGCTGACTGGAGGTCGATGGGTACTGGGCAGGTGTTTCTGCAGACTGCGTTGACGCAAAGTCTGCGACCATGTTGTTCCCATCCATGATTGGTGGGCCCATGTTTGGCTGTTGGCCAGGGTTGCTGAAGGACGAAAAGCTTGCCGATGCATTTGGAGGGAAGTAGTTGCCAGCTGTGGAGGTCCCAGAGATGGCGGCCAGGCTGGTCGTCCCGTTCATAGCATAATTGTTGGTTGCGTAGCCAGGCACCAGGGCCTCTGGAGGAGCATCGTGGAGGTACTTTGCCTTCTTGCGGACGCCATCATGGCATTGATCTTGAAGGCCACGCTTGATGCACCGGAGACATGGGCGTTCGTCACCTACAGCAGTCAGTACCAGTAGATTTGAATATTGAAGAAGCAGTGGCGCATTGGATCTTGACGAAACTCGAGCCACACTCACCGCATGTCAGGTGCGCTCGTTGACAAGCAAAGCAAGCTCGGCGAGCCTTCTTACGCCGCGGCCGCGAAGGATCCTTTGCATTGCTCTTGGAGGTCGAAGTGGTGGTCGTGGTCTGGGCGGGCGACTTCTCGTCGGTCGAGGCGCGCTGGGCAGTTTTGTCGTCGTCGCCCATTGTGGTGTGATCTTCCTGCTCGACGCCAGGTTCTGGAGAAGAGACATCGTCGGGATCCGGCGACATGCTGGGTATTAATTGCAGCGCGCGCTGCGCGAAGCTGCCAGCACGGCGTGCACGTCCCTGGAGCAGGTGCGAGCCACGTTGCTGCTGTGCCTGTCCGTCGGTGTCCTGCTTGCTCCAGTGCGTGCGCAGAAGTGCTGGATCACGCGTGCGCAGAGATTACGCTGTGCTGCCGTCTGTTGTGTCACCGTCCGCGAATAACCACCGCACCTCCACGGTCGCGCCCGAGACCAGGGCAGCAGCACGCAGTGCGATGGCCCTCCAATTCCCCCTCCTCTCCTCTCCACTGCCCACGCCAATGTCCGCGGCCCACTCTCGCCCAGCGTTGTGCGACGGAGCGCGTTCCTGTGCCTGGGGCGCGGCCTGCAGCGCTGCGAGTGAGAGTGCGCGCGCGCGCGTCGCCGGTCGTCAGATCGATTCGAATCCTCTCGAGCCGTGTCGGTCGCCCCCTCGTTGCCGCCCCGACAGCGTCGCGTCACGTCTGCAGTCCTCGCGTGTCGTGGGTGGACGGGCGGTGCGACGAGCGGTCCCAACGAGCGAGCGGGACCAAGAGAGTGGGTGTGGGATCGCCTGGCCTGCTGCTGTGGTGCAAGTCCCGGTGCATTCTGTGCCACGCTCGCTACCACAGGGACTCGGCCGCCTGCCTCAGCGCTTCGTGTTCGACGGCGGTTCTATTATTCTATTCTGCCAGTGCGAGCCTCGCCTGCCACGAACTGCTCCCGGGTGCGCAGCTGTCGTCGGGCCCATGCTGTCTCCGTCCCCTCACGTTGCTGCGGGAAGGATCGCAGAGCTGTCCCTGCCGCGGCCGCGTCGTTTTCTGCCGGCGCTAGCATCGCAACATCTCGTCTTCACTCCATCACCACCACCAATTGCTGCAACGACACCCCGATCTGGTGTTCGCGCGGCTGTGTCCTGACTGCCACGCTGCTGTCACCGCCTTTCCGGGGACGCTCATCTCCATGTCACGCCCCAGGACCCCTTGCCTCGGGGCCGTGCCTCGCTGTGCTGCGGTACTGCGTCGCTGTATCACGTGGCGAGCTCGTGGCTGCTGCGTGGGTCGAAGCAAACTGCTGCACGGGCGAGGCAGTCGAATGGCCCAATGCACCGATGGCCCTGGTGGCGACCACTCCGCTTCGGCCGCCTGAGATCCTGCGAGAGCACTGCAGTACCGATCCTCATTTCTCCAGGTTGCGCGAGCTCGCCTCCTGTGCTGCATCATCATACGAACCGCGTACTCTCCGTGGCCTTGAGCTGCCTGCAAGGCCGCGCTGCGTTGGGAGCGTGCATCCAAGCGTGGCCAGAGATATGGGATAGCACGCTGCATGTGCTACGCAGTGAACCACTATTTCCGGCAGCTTCACGCATCTACGACTTCCTGTTTGAGAAATTTATGAGCCATCTCATCTGCCCACAGCAGGTTAGCCCCCACTTTTAGTCCCATCGTATTGGCGGCATGTGGGAGCGTGCTACGTTCCGCGTGGCTCTGCAGTACCTGAACCTTACATATGCCTATGGAGAAGGATCGTTACCAGCCAGGTGGTACCAGCATCCTCCAAACGGCGGTCACGCACACTCTAGTCCTTACGCGATCAGGCTCTAGTTCGTTTCCAAATATGTGACCGCCTTCTTGAACGACTATAGTGTGATTATGAGGTTACAGACACGCCCGTCAAGGAGGCTCAATGAGGAAGAGTACAGGGGTTCACTTCACATTTTATGGGCGCTACCACGCCGCATCTCTTGCTTTGGGCGATGATCGATGGCGATGATGACGACATATTTCTACCCTTTCTGGCACGTATCAAGTGTCACAAACTTGTCAAGCTGACAGTCGTTGAGCACCAGTCCCCTTCCCGTGATCAAGAATAGATCGGAATGCCAACAAGATGTAATCGATACTTCACCCTTCACGTTCGTTCCTGCAGCGAAGCCGATCGGTGCTTCGATGGTCACTCGACGCTTCGTGATCTTACCAAGTCGGCAAGGTCCACGCTGTAATGCAGATACACAAGGCTGCATGACGTGGCCCCAGGTAAAGATACTCACTGCAGGCCGCTCCGTTGACTAGATCGACGCTGCCCTTGCAGGCGGCTCGCACAGCTCGCAGCAATTGCGTCTAGCGGTGACGGCTCGCGAAGGTAGCTAAGTATACCATTGCGATTGGCCAGCTGCCGTTCCTGTGGGCTTGAATTGTCATTGGTGTCCTCGCATCAAGGTGACCTCTGCCAGGCAATGAGTCTTCCAAAAGCAGGCAGTCCGAAGAATCGCCACGGCTGCGACGGCTTAGCAGGCCCGTATAGCCGCTCTTCTGGTATCACTGGATCTGTGGCATACTGTGCTTCAAGCGTCAGTGCAGTGGCTCGGAGGAGCCTTCGATTGTCCTGATCTGTGCTATCAGGCTGAATGCTCACGAGTGGACAGCATGACTACCACGAGCCATGGCGCGCTCCAGTTCGCGTTCTCCTTCACGCAAGTCCCGTTTTGCTCTCTCTTCTACCATTGCCTGGCGCTTCCGCTCCTCTCTTACCTTGGCTTCACGATCGGCAAGGGCTTGCTCTCGTCTCTTTCGATCGTCAGATTTCCTCCCACTAGCTCTGGCATCTTGCGCTGTGGACTCGCCATCTTCTGGTCCCATGGGCAGATTCTTGATATGTTCTGCTATGATGGCATCGCGGACTTTCGGCGGAAGGCTGATGTAGTGGACATGAGAGAGAATTTGTTCTGGTAAAGAGTCGAGAGTAACCTGAGAGTTGAGCGAGCTCAGGGGGACACTTTGTAAGAGCAGCTTAAGATCTGCCTGACGTGTTGACTCGGGCAATTTCAGTCTGGAAATATGGTCCCGATAGAGCTTTTCACGATCCTTATCGCTCAACTTGCGGTCATTCATCACTGCCTCGCGTTTGTACTTCCGCTTGAACTCTGGCCAGTAGAGCTTGGGGCTTGCATTTTCTTGCAGAAACGCCAAGTATGGGACTTTGGGGTTTAGTTTATGCATCGTGGCTCGCTCAGCTTTCAGCTGTGCAGCTTTGTCTCTGGCCCAGGTATCGAAAACTTCGCGTCGCGCTTTCATATTCGGTAGCACAGTATATCGGTCGTCGTTCAGGATACTGTTTTCTGACTCGTCGGTAATAACTTTGTCCCATGGAATGAATGGACTGATGCGGTAATCGTCGAGTAGGTCACGAAACAGATTCGTGGCGTCTTCTTCAGTCAGGCCCAAACCCTCAGCGCCATCTTCCCAGCCCGCGTCTGGCTCATCACCGTATTCGCCTGCGTCCAGTTCGTAGTCCTCGCCCATTGCAGCCAGTTGATAGGCAATGTCATCTTCTCCGAACTCAACAGGCCCATCCGGTGGGGGCACACTGCCATCTGGCTGCTGTTCTCGTGATATACCAGCAGCTTCTGGCGTGCCTTCAGTCGCCGGATCGTGCTCGTCCTCTTCTGAATCTGTGACCTCAACCTCTTCATACGAGCCGTCGCTGTCATAGCCATACGTAGCGGTTCGATTGGGCAAACTCGCAGTAGTAGCAGAGGCTTTCGCTGCATCTTCCTCTACTTGTGCATTCAGCTCGGCCATGAGAGCAGCCTCATCCTCTCGTTGCAGACTGATACTCCTTCGTCGTCGCTCCGAGGCAGTACCGGGTCCTGACGCGTGGAAAGCTTCTGCCGGGGGCTGCTGAGGTCGCATTTGCTGGAGCTGCTGCTCAGCCCAGGCGGCGTTCTCGGCCTTCTCTTTTGTGTCCCGTTCATACTGCTCCAGGGCCAGCACAGCAGGCAAGACAGACTGCGGTATGCGCCATAGACTCTCGCCTGTGATGGGGTTATGCACGAAACGACGTCTCAGTTTTGTCTTGACTAGCAGCCATGGTTCACAATCTGGCAGTGCATGTTTGGATTTGGGACGGTCGCCATGATGTCGATGATGTGCGGATCGCGGTGCCGACGGAGGCGGATTTTGCGCGTATGTGGCATTGACGGCGGAGTCGTGCTCGTCCTGGAGCGATACGAAGTCATCTTGTGTCGCAAAAGTCTTCTGCCGCTTGTTGGGCGACTGCGAGCGGATGTCGGCCATTGGTCGTGGTGGAAGTGGTGTGGTGTTGTGGAATTATTGAAGAAAGGCAGCAGCCGTGACGCGCGCATCGTCTAAGCTCCGCTTGCGAACGCGGTCTATTAGCAACAGCTCTCCACAAGCACCACTCTCCAACACAACCCAACACTCAACTCCAGACACCACACTCGAGACATCACATCCATCAGAGTGACCGAAAATGTCTAGGCGTTACGATAGGTAAGTTTGCTTGATTCTTCTGTTAGCACTTGCTGATTGACGGCAACAGTCGAACTACGATCTTCTCGCCTGAGGGTCGTCTCTACCAGGTCGAATATGCGCTTGAGGCCATCTCGCACGCCGGTACCGCCCTAGGAATCCTCGCCACCGATGGAATTGTGCTCGCCGCGGAACGCAAGGTCACCAGCAAGCTGCTGGAGCAAGACACTAGCGCCGAGAAGCTGTACATCCTGAACGACAACATGATTACCGCCGTGGCAGGCATGACTGCCGATGCCAACATCCTCATCAATTACGCGCGTCAAGCCGCCCAACGCTACCTCCTGACCTACAACGCCGACATCCCTTGCGAGCAACTCGTACGCCGACTATGCGATCTGAAGCAAGGCTACACGCAACACGGTGGCCTCCGGCCGTTTGGTGTGTCGTTCATCTACGCTGGCTGGGACAACCAGCGGCAATTCCAGCTGTACCAGTCCAACCCCAGCGGCAACTACACAGGATGGAAGGCGACGAGTGTAGGGTCGAACAGTGCCAGTGCGCAGTCGTTACTCAAGCAAGACTACAACGAGGAGTGCACGCTCAAGCAAGCCTGCGAGCTGGCAGTCAAGGTGCTATCCAAGACTATGGATAGCACGAAATTGTCGAGCGAGAAGATCGAGTTCGCGACAGTGGGTCGTACGGAGAAGGGCACCATCTACCACAAGCTGTGGTCCGCAGAGGAGATCGACTCTCTGCTGAAAGAGCATGGGCTTGGGAAAAGCAGCGAAGACGCTGAGCCAACGGCATAGAATCATGACTTGACGAGGATCCAATGAATGTACAATAGCAGCGAGGGTGCAACACAGACGGTGCACTGCGCAGGCAGGGCAGGCTTCGAGGCTGTTCGCATGGACCGGCAGGCTTGCGATTCATATGGAAGCCGGAATGACCGCATGTGGATACAGTCCACGAGTAGATGACTTGCAGTCTGCGTCAAGCTCACCTTTGCGAAGCCGCCGTGCTTCGAAGTCCAGCTCGGCTCAAGGTAGACAAAGCCATGAAATGTGCCACCATGAACAGTCATAAGACATGTCCCGAGCCCTTAAAGAGCGCGATGAGTTACCGGTTCCTATGCTCACCTGGAACGCTTTACTGCTACGACCTAAGCCACTAACTGTGCATCGGGCAAACGTCCACTATCTGAACTCACCACGCCATCAACTTAAATCGACACATGAGCCTTATAGTTCGTGTGGCGTAGACCCGAACCCTTGATCACCCAACTCCGGATGCCTCTTCTCTTGGAGAATCAGACTCGCAAGATGCCAGTGCAGGAGAATGGCCTCCTTGATTCGGCCCATGTCCACCCTACACTGCACTGAAGTGCTGCCGCCTTGTCAAGGCATTGTCTCCGAGGATGTCGCATGCTCATCTCGTTTGTGAATGGAATGGGAAATCACGGTAACGCTTAGATTTGGGTCTCGTGGTTTGGGAATCACCAGTGCGATTGCGGACCGGCCATTGGAGCACGCGGAAGGTTCGACTGGTCAGTGTAGCATGTGGAAGTCGAAGTCGGCTTTGTGAAGCTGCGACAACGGCCCGAACGTAGGAAGCTCATGACCACTGCCACCACCTCCTACCATCTCACCTGTACCTACCAACCTACTTCTAACTACCCGTTTGGCAAACAGTGATCGTGCCAGAGGATCTTGGAACGCATCGTAACACCTCCATCTCGAACTACGACCACATCGTCTCACTGCCCGATCCGTACCACGATAAGACACAAGCCGAAGTGGTCAAGTGACCGATCGCGCGCTTGTTTGACGTGACCAGTATCGACAGTCGCCTCTTCGTCCCGGGCTGCACTCGTGTATCGCAGACTACCACATCCACCACCACTACTGCACATCAGTGAACACCTCAAACGCCCGACTTTCACGACTTCCGGCCGTTCGATTGAACCTCACAATACGAAGCCGATAAGGGTGGGCGCAAGGCAGGCGGCAAGATGAGTAGTCCAAAGCGCAGGATAGAGACGGACGTCCGTGGAATCGTTGCCAACAGAAAGAGGACACACGGGTTGACGGAGAACAGGTTATGAAGATGATGATGAGCGACTACGAAGTGACACTTGTTAATGACAATAGTGAGTCTGCAGCACTCTCCAGTCCCCATGCTCCCTCTACTGACGCAGCATGCTGACTGACCTGTCTCGACAGTGTCCGTTGACCTCATGCTGCAAAAATCATACCACGAAAGCGTACAGACTAATCGGTTTCTAGGCAGGAATTCTATGTCCGCTTCAAGGGGCCAGAGGAGAGTACGTATACATGCCTTCCACACAGCCACACAGGTGTCAATGCTGACTTTGATACAAAGCACCGTTTGTGGGCGGTCATTGGAAGATTCACGTAGAACTTCCGGATCAGTACCCCTACAAATCCCCAAGCATCGGCTTTGTCAATCGAATATTCCACCCCAATATCGATGAGTTGTTAGCGATGCTGCCTTAAGCTACACCGACTGCAATATGCTGACTTTCACAAGGTCGGGCAGCGTTTGTCTCGATGTCATCAACCAAACCTGGTCACCGATGTACGACATGGTCAACATCTTTGAAGTATTTCTGCCGCAGCTCTTGCGGTACCCTAATCCTACGGATCCTCTGAACGGCGAAGCAGCCGCTCTTTTGATGAGAGACAGCAAAGGCTATGATGCCAAGGTCAAAGGTAGGGGTATAATCCTTGATCTCAGCCCTCGCTAATTCTCCCGCAGAATATGTCACGAAATACGCGACGAAAGAAAGCGTTGACGAGGCTGGAAACGACTCTGACGATAGTGATGAAATGAGTAGCGTTGGTAGTTTCGATGATGACGAAGACGATGAACCAGCGGGGACCATGGAAGTGTGAGGATAGCCTACAGTATGCATATGATCGGTCGGTTCGGTAGCTACGGTGTTGGATTTACAGTGCAAAGGTCTGGGTGGCGGCGGCGTTTGGGATCAGAATGGGTTTATGCAATGTAATTTCAATCTTAAGCGGGTGACACGGATGTCCTCTGCAGATACAATCCGAGACAGTGGAACGCGATGCGTTTGTGTATGGATCAGTGCTACAGGGAACAGCTGCTATTGAAAAAATGGTAGGTTCTTGTTTCGTCTCGACACGGTGTTTCGAAAGGCTCATCATGTGCATACACCCATCGTGTTGCATGCCAAGAATATGTGGGCGCTGAGAGTAGACGTACGAAGAAACGAAACTGGCCAAGGGACAGTCCCAGAGCGTAAGGGAGCTGTCGTCGTTAGCATGGATAGCCTTGCTCGTCAGCCATGGACAGACATGTTGTCGACCGGGTACCGGGGCACAATTCTCCAGCAGGAGCCCTGTCCGCAGCCAAGCGTGGACGTGCTCTTCGATGTACTCTTTTTTGTTCAAACGATAACCGAGATATGACTCTGTGCTCACCGCCGTATCACGCGGCGAACACGTTGCTCAGCCGTGGAGGCACGAATGAAGAGGATCGACTGTGGCTTGCATGTGGTGCGATGCGAGCCAATTGGGAGGGGCTTCTGGAACAAAGTGGTCGAAGCAAGCTGAAATTGGTAGCTTCTTCTCATTCGCTGGCCACGCAGGCAAGGCGGCCGCCGTGGACGATTGTGGCTTGCAGGCTGATGGGATTGCCACGTGCGAAAAGCACGCCGGAGGAGGAGCGTGCAGGTCCAATGTGGAGACGGTTTGCTAATGGTCTGCGCGATGGTTGGTAATGGATAGTGTCGCGGGCTGAGGAGGCTGTTGTTGGATGTGACAGGAGGAGGAGTGATGGCCAGAGGTAGATGAATACTCCGAGCAGGCGTGCTGGAGTGGCTGGCCGTGGTTCACATGTGAAGATGTGCCCGCGCCCAGGCCCCCCGCGACGAGGCAGATATTGGCGATGGCAGCACATGGCATGCTGATGGCTTGCTGTGCGGTGGTGGCTCTGGAACGCCGGGCATGCAGGAGCTGCCGCCGACGAACACCAACATGGCGGCGGCGGCGGCGGAGGAGCGGCGGCGGCAGCAGCAGCACGAGGGCGTGGCGCGAGGCATCGTAACCGTTGTCCATGCTGGGTCAGATCATCGTCGCTAGCCCGGCAGCTAGCCCATCGTCCACACGGCGCACGGCGGGCAACCTCGTGGTAATCATGCTGCACTGGACATTACATAGTAGCGGGCTCTGGCAGCGCTGCTGCTGGTCATGCAGGCCCCCCGACACTTGCTTTGCCCGCCCCTCGCCTGCTCTCCGCCGCGAATAGCATCGTGCTCATCTAACCATCCCCGACCTGAACACTGCGCGCGCCCTGCACCCGTCCAAATGTGCTTGTGCGCAGAGCTCTGATCGCTGTCTCGGCGAGCTTGATCGGGTTAACTCTTTCGTTTGCACGCTCCGATAGCCTGGAACACAACGTCCACCTGCCGCTGCCACTGCCTCGACTGTTGCTATTACTGCCGCCGCCGCCGCCATACACCGCGTCGTACCACCTCCCCCCGCTGTCCTCGTTCCGCGCCGTGGCGTCCAGGCTGGCGGCGATTCGAACTCCGTCCCCCCACTGCACCACCTAGGCAGGCCGCTTCACGTCCTCCGCGAGCGATGACGCTGCGGACGTCGTAGCACTTCCGCTGGCTACTTGTCCAACGTCCGCAATACCGTTTTCCTACCACACCCGCCGCCCACGCTGGATCGGTAGGCGGTCCAGTACAGATGGGCAACTCCAATGGCAAGCCCGTAGTCCTCACCGACGAGGTCAACCTCAATCACTTCCGCCTGCTGCGCGTGGTGGGCAAGGGCGCCTTTGGCAAGGTCCGCATAGTTGAGCGAAAAGACACAGGCTTGACGTTCGCGCTCAAATACATCAGGAAGGATGAGGTGGTTAGGTCGGAGAGTGTGCGGAATATCATTCGAGAGCGGCGTATGCTGGAGCACCTGAACCACCCGTTCCTGTGCAACCTGCGCTACAGTTTTCAGGACATGGAGTACCTGTACATCGCCCCGCGCCTTGTAAGTTTACTGCTTCGGCCCTCGACTGACGTCTGCGCAGGTACATTGTCGTTGATCTCATGAATGGAGGCGATCTGCGATTTCATATTTCACGAAAGACTTTCACAGAAGAGGCTGTACGTTTCTGGATCGCGGAGCTTGGCTGCGCCCTCAGATACATACACAAGCAAGGCATTGTGCATCGAGACGTCAAGCCCGATAATGTGCTCCTAGATTCGGAAGGTCATGTGCACTTGGCCGACTTCAATGTTGCTTCCGACATCACTCCCGGAAAACCGCTCACGAGCAAATCAGGAACGTTGGCATACTTGGCACCAGAGGTTTACTCCGGGAAAGGGTACTATTCCGAAGTCGATTGGTGGTCTTTGGGCGTGCTCTTCTACGAATGCATTTACAATCGACGCCCGTTTGAGGCGAACCACCACGATGCACTAGCACAAGCGATCGTCAAAGCCGATCCTCCATTTCCAGTGACATCGCCACCGGTTTCCATGCCATGTCTGCATGCTATCAGTTCACTACTGGAGAAGAACAAGCATCTGCGGATTGGTGCTGCCGGGTGGGAGACATTCACGGATAACCCATTCTTCAGAGAGATTGATTTTGTGGCCTTGGAACACAAGGAGTACGAGCCCATCTTCTGCCCGTCGAGCGAAAAGACCAATTTTGATGCCACTTATGATCTCGAGGAGCTTCTCCTTGAGGAAGCACCACTGGAAGCTCGCGCACGCAAACAAAAGCCTCGGGCAGAGTTGCGAGAGGATGCAACGCAGCAAGAGATCCGCGCGGATGAGCTGCACCGAATGATTGAAACTATGTTTGAACCTTTCAACTACACTGCAGTGCCCCAGGACCGAAGTCCGGTTGCATCGGTGACTGGGTCTCCAAACACGACTAAATCATCGACGAGGTCTGCACGGGACAGAGACCTGGACCCGAACTACGCGCGACAACAGGGACTCGAGAAGACACGATCTGTCCCAACCCCACGCTCGAACACACCAGGCAGCGTGTCAAGAACGCGCTCCTCAACACATTCTCCTGACGGCTCACCTCCTCTGCCTGCCGCAGCGCTGGAGATAGGCGTGGCTGTCAGCCATCCATCTGAATACCCAATACCGCCGACATCAGAACCCTCTCCATACGCGAACCCTGATCCTCGAGAGACGGGGAGATCACGCCCCATGAGATTCGAGAACCCAGCGAATGCAGCACCTCCACCACCGACCAGTAGAGGCTACCAGCAACATCGACAGCGAGGGTCGACGAGGAGTACATCACAAGGTGGAGGCGTGCAAGTTGTGCTTAACGAGCAGGGGAGCTGGACCGACATGGCGAATCAAAGTCAAGCTATGGTGGCTGACGAAGCGCGAAGAGCAGAACGACCTTCGGGCATGCTGGGCTTTCTCAGCCGCAAAAAGGGAAGAGATCGAAGCCCGAAAGCGAAA
The DNA here is from genome assembly GCA_005356885.1 of Cercospora cf. flagellaris. Classification (NCBI taxonomy): domain Eukaryota; kingdom Fungi; phylum Ascomycota; class Dothideomycetes; order Mycosphaerellales; family Mycosphaerellaceae; genus Cercospora; species Cercospora cf. flagellaris. Next base: position 4,336,743 of record RJLU01000001.1, on the reverse strand, counting down.
GAAAAGGAGAGAGGAGTTTTGGGGAAAGAAGGAGCGAGAGTCATCATCAGCCATGGTTGAAAAGCATGGGTTCTTGCAGGATGTCCTCTCAAGTTGCGCTTTCTATCAGGCGAAATCCGTCTGGTCTGCATGACATCGCATCGTTGTGCTTGTTCTCATTCGCAAGCATGCATATGTAGTGGTACCGGAAAACAGGGCAGGCCGTCGAATGGCCCTGGGAGTGGGGAGGTGAGGATGAGATGGAGAGCGTGACGAGGCGAATACTCGTCAGCGTCGATGCACATATATACCCGAGGTCATAGAGTGTACAATACTTGCGGTCGAGTTGTTTAGCGGGCATCCACTTGACGAATGCAGAAATGCGCCTACGACAGTTTGGTGGTTGTTGGTCACGGTCAAACCCATGTCATCATTTCTCACGACCTCTCGGCAGCCGACGGTCTCGGCCTAACGTACCGAGGACAGAGTGTAGATATTCTCACAACTACGATGCAGCACACTGCACAGTGGAAAACCGTCCTGTAGCCGATTCCCCTTACAATGCAGCAAACGTCTTTGTTCCGCTTCGACCATAACTTTTCTCCAGTCAAAACATCATCTCAAGCATATCCGCCTTGAAGAAACCACGAACATGTCGCGTGCCTTCCGTCCTCACATACACGCGTTCGCTACCGCGGCCAGAACAACACACTTCTCTCCACCACAACACACACGCGCCGCATTGACTGCCGCTATACAATCAAGATGGTCGTCACACTCAGCAGCTGGAACAGCCTCCGGGCGCAAAAAAGTCACACTTCAAACATTGCAGAGCATGTACAGGAAGAAAGAACCCATCGCCATGATCACTGCCCATGACTTCCCCAGCGCACATGTCGCCGAGCACGCAGGCATGGACGTTGTGCTAGTGGGTGATAGTCTCGCCATGGTGGCATTGGGTCTAGAAGATACAAGCAGCGTGGTCCTAGACGAAATGATCCTACACTGTCGCAGCGTAGCCCGAGGAGCCACGGCCCTCTTTCGCATTGGCGATTTGCCCATGGGATCGTACGAAGTATCGCCTGAGCAAGCACTACAATCTGCCATTCGGCTTGTGAAAGAGGGGAACGTACATGCTGTGAAGCTAGAAGGAGGTTTGGACATGGCACCACAAATCAGCAAAATCACTTCGGCAGGAATTCCAGTCTTGGGACACATTGGCCTAACACCCCAACGACAAAACGCCCTCGGCGGCTTCCGCGTACAAGGAAAATCAGTAGCCGGCGCACTAAAACTCCTCGAAGACGCAAAAGCCGTTCAACAAGCCGGTGCCTTCGGCATGGTAATCGAAGCAGTACCAGCAGAAATCGCAGGCATCGTGACGGAAAAGCTTTCCGTCCCAACAATCGGTATCGGTGCAGGAAATGCCTGCTCAGGTCAAGTACTCGTTCAAGTCGACATGGCAGGCTACTTCCCCGAAGGTAGATTCCTTCCCAAGTTCGTGAAGAAATACGGCGATGTCTGGGGTGAAGCTAGTCGAGCCGTTCGCGAGTATGGGAAAGAGGTCAAGGAGAGGGCGTACCCTGCGAAAGAACATACATACCCAATTGCAGAGAAAGAGGTAGAAGAGTTCCGTAGAATGGTTAATGCACCTCAGTAGTTTCGCTCGCGCCACCTCACCTTACCCAAAAGCCTGTGTAATGCTGTATGAGACGACTAGTTCATCGCCCGTTTTGAAGCACTGTTCAAGTCAGCACAAGCGTGGAAGAAAGACTGTGTATGAGCAACTCACCCGCCACAAATTGCCCACTCCCTCATCCAGCCCAGGCGCAAAAACGGAATTGACATAACAAAAGACAGACTCATGATCTTTCAATCCCAACTTCCGCCTCAAAAACCTCACAATATGCTCAAAGCGCTGATTGCTGCTGCATCTGAAGCGAGGTTGCCGTAGTTGTGGCGTGTTCGGCAGAGGCGATAATCGGATTGTGACTGGCATTCTCGTTAGGTTCCGTCCAGAACATTTGACAACTGAGCAGACATAATCGCACCTTTAGGTTGTTCAAGCTCGCCAGCGGTATCGAGTGCTCTTGCGGCGTCTCGTGGCAGATGCTCCAGCACCACAGAAGCGGCCATTGTCATTTGTAGGTCTGCCCCATCGCTTTCGTGCGCTTCGTCGTCCATTACGCCGGACATGGTGGTCAGCTGCAGAAACGGAAAGACAGGTGCATTGTAATGTTGGAGGAAGACGATAAATAGTTGACCACCTATCTTCCGCTTGGCACGGCAAGAGGCCTGAGGTGCTGCTGTCATGTGCAAATCGCAGTTGCAAGCTCACAGCAGGCGGACATCCTATGGATGTACATCTCAGGTCTCAAACGAGTCAAGTTTGAAGCTACTACATTGATATTACTTTGCAACATACATGCTCTTCATGCCAAGCTCGTGAGCCTCATCCGACCTGGTCGATGCCGCGCCCTCGCTATGCGTTCTCTGAAACAAAAGCCGTACTACTGGTCTTCACGGATGCGCTCAACGCGACTCTCTCAAAAATGCATCAATGCTGACCCTCAAGATACCGAAACTGTGCATGCTGTGCCTCTCGTGACTGCCTGCCCATTACCTCAAGACTCTCTCGCGTGTGCAAGACTGTTCAACGCTTCTTATGTGGACGCTTAAGGAGCGCAAGGAGCTCATCAAGTTCCTGCCAGTTCTCTGCAGTCAGGGCGAACTTTCGGTGTTTTCGAGACGCGATATGCTGAAGAAATTGTTAGCGTCAGGCGGCAATGATCTGGAAACATGAAACTTACATCGTCAAAGTCATCGAACTTGTCACGGCAGTTTTCGCAGTATCCTGGCTTCGCCTCCTTTTCCACGACCTTCTTGCGCTTGGCAGTGTGAGCGCCAGCCTCGGCGCCATTGTGTTCAGTCTCGTACACTACCCCGAGCGTCTCTTGCGCTTTCCGCTTGGCAGCACGCGGTGGAGGCACGGCATCCTCATTGATGGCGGCCCGCACATCGTTGGCGTGAGACGTAGGGATACTGTTGGAGCCCAGAACTTTGCGCTTGAGCATGGACATCTCTCTGCTATCTCCAACACGGCGATGAAGGCCCGTCGTAGATGAGATTGCGGCTGAAGAGATGGCTTGCGAGCGTATGGCAGATGTGACGTTGGATGGCTGTACGCCAGATGCGACGGGCTCCCCACGGACCATCCTGGGCAGGCCGCGCGCGTTCAGCTGCGTGCTGTTGAAAAAGGGCGCGAAGCCATCTGTAGGCGGCTGTTGTCTCGGTGCTCCCTGATATGGTGGTGGCAATGGCTGGGTCATTGCACCCATGTTACTCTGCGCCAGCTTGCGAGGCGAGCGCCGAAGTGCTGTCTCACGACCACCACCCTGCTGAGGGAACCCTGGCAGGGACACATTGGCTCGTGGCTTGCGCTGCAGATCATCCCGTGCTTCCTGCGCATCTCGGTCTTGCTGTGCCACCTTCCTCGCGTGTGCCAGGTCCTCTACGAACGGACAGCGGCCTGGAGCGGAGAGTCGGAACTGTGGCCATTTGCCTTGCTCCTTGGATTGTGGTTTGGAGTAGTCGCGCACCATGACTGGCTTGGTCTTCTCATCCATGTCATGGACATAGAGGTAGCAACCGCGTAATGTGATGGTATCTTGAGCAGCGACAGTCATGTCGCGATCGGCTGGGCCTTTCACTTTCTCGTGGCGCAGCAGCTGTTCTAAGTCGGCATCACGAGCGTGCCTGCCCGTGATTCTCGTGGCGGTACCACGCTGTTCAGCAGCATCCCCCGGGTCAGCATCAAGGATGGTGTCAAGGACGCGATGAAGCTTCTCGAGGGCCCAAATCTTGGTGCCAAGGGCGCGAGCCTTGAACAGTATGTCGGTCCCGTGCTGCTGCGTCCGGCGTGTGTCCACAGTTGGCTGTGCAGCTGCAAGAGGGAGTTGAGTGCGACGCACGAGACTGGCATCAAGTACGCTGGTCGTGCGTCGCTGATCGGCTGCGGCCAGTGTATGCTGTGCACCGCGAAGCTGAGCGGCGTCATTGACCTCTTCATTGGGGCTTGTCGTGGCCGTCTCTGAAGGAATGGCACGTGTTGTGACTACGTGCGTGACCGCCTTGGAAAAGAACTTGTCCTCGCGGGCACCCAAGCTGGTGATCTTACGCACCGCCTTGTGCCGAATGTCCTCGGTGACATTGTCGAAGTAGAAGACGAAGTTGGGGAATTGGCGACGGTAGTGCTTCTGCCACTGACGTATGGACTCGATGTTATCGGCGTGTTGTTTCTGTACACGGCTCTCGTGTCGTGGCTGCTGCTGCTGCGGCGTCGTCTTCTTCTCTCTCGCTGCTACGAGCTTCTTCTCGAAGGCAGTCTGGGGAGCGTGGCTCTGGCGCTTCAGAAAGGGCTCCTCAAGCTTATCCACGGCTATGACAGTCACTCCAGCTCTTCTGCGCGGGTCCACGTTCTCGTCCTGCTCGACAATCTGTTTCTTGCTCGGCGGCTGGCCCAGAATGGCATCGCGCTGCTCTGAACGCGTTCGTTTTCCACCAAGTCCACCGAATGCAGGCGAGTTGGCGGCGTGCGGCACATTGGCCAGAGGCACCCTCCTGCCTGCCATGTCTGCGCGCGTCCCCGAAGCCGCCGCGTCTCCAGAGAGCGTTGTTAGTGCGTGCGTAGTTGTCGGAACGCTGGCTACCGTCTAGAGGTTCGCGTCAGTGGGGTTGTTGACAAACGTTGCGGCCTCAGGCACTCCACAGCCGAACCCACTTAGCAACGGCGGCCGTTCACACGGACGCGCTGACGACACGATAGCAACGGTCGTGATCTGTCGCGTGCGCTGCTTTGCTCTGCTCGGGGATGCTGGTGTGGTCAAGACATGGTGACCGTGGAAGATATTTGTAAATGGCGAGGCTGCAACAGCCGCCGTTCACCAAAGTCACTGGGCTCGAAGGTGGCAGGCACGGGGGCTGGCAGCTACTGCGACTTCACCCATAGCACGAGACTAGTCGCAGAACAACGAAAGTGGGCTGGCACGAGGTTTGCGCCGAATTCTACAGTAATGTTACATCATGCTCGGCTGCCTTCTATCTCGTCAATCTCTTTATACGCGCTTTTGGTGAGGACTTCTGGTGTGTCTAGCCCCACCACCACCGAGTCTTCTATTCGAATGCCCATGCCCCGAAAGTGAGACGGCCATTCGTCAGTGTCCGGCACATAGACACCCGGCTCAATCGTGATGCACTGCTTTGCTCGGAGACGATCATCGCGTGGATAGCCTGGCGCATCATGCACATCCAGGCCAATGTAGTGCCCAACATGGTGCGGAAAGAGCTTGTTAAAAGCCTTCCCGGACAGGTCGAAGCCTAAACTCTTCAGTCCATCGCGCAAGCCGTACTCGCAGACACTGTGCAGCTTGTCCAGTGAGACACCTGCGTCTTCATGACACAGGGCGATACACGATTTTTGCACGTTCAAAATCATGCTGTACATGTCGCGTTGTGCATCCGTGAATCGCCCGTTGACGGGCCAGCTGCGAGTGATGTCCGTAATGTATCCACCATACTCACCTCCAGCATCGACCAAGACGATATCGCCGTCGTGAAGGAGGGCGTCGTTACGCACGTAGTGGATACTCAGAGCGTTCCTGCCGCCTCCAATTACTGGGACGTAAGCTTCTCCATCCAGCCCAGAACTGCGGAAGCCGTAATTCAGATCAGCCCACAGCTGCTTCTCGCTTTCCGGCGTGTTTGCTATTGCCTGACTGATGACTTCGCCCGAGACATGTCCCGCTTTGCGCATACAGTCAAGCTCAGCATCAGACTTGGTCAATCTGAGCTCATTCATGATATTCCGGAGCGGCTTCACGCTCGTTTGCTGCAATAGCTTAGCAAGGCCCTCCACCTTCGGCTGTCCAGAGATCAGGCGACTCAAAGCGCTTTGGCGATTCGAGAAGCCTATGTCCGTATACACTGTCTTACTACCCTCCACGAGTTGTGATATAGCAGCGCCCACGCTCTCGATATCGGCCGCTTCATCGGCATTGAACACATCTTGAGCTGCCTGCACACCAGACCTGGCCCCATCCCACATTTCGGCGCGCTCATCTTTCGGTCTCACGAAGAGATGAAATGTGTATTCCACATCAGACTGTCCTTTCTCGATGATCGCGACGGCGTCGGGTTCGTTGAAGCCGGTGAGGTAGTAGAAGTTGGGATCCTGGTGAAAGTTGTAGAAAACTGCTCCGGAACGATATTTGAGATCGGCAGCTGCCAGCACAGCTACGCTGTTCTGCGGTAACTTGCTTGCCAACGCTGCGCGTCGGTGGTGGTATTCAAGGGCCGATATGCCAGGAGTGAGGTCGCCCGCACGGATGAGATGCGGATGTGTCTCGTGAATCGGCTGGCCAAATTGAACATCGGCGGCTGAGATCAGATTCCATGGTGCTGCTGTCGTGCTCAGAGGCCTGCTCCGAAATGAGGGCACAGGACGGGCTAGGGCGCGTAGAGGTATGCGCCGCAAGCTTTTCATGTTGTGAAGGTTGTCGTAGAACAGGACTGGGGAGCGGAAGTGCTTCCGCCAAATAAGTACGTTTCAGATCACTCCACTCAAGACTTCCTATTCATCTACTGTCACGTTTACACGTCTCCGTCACATCAAATATTCATTGTGGAATCACGCTATCTTCCGCGCCCATATGGGATCACAAACCCCGTTATCATGTTGGCGTCGCTGGAGGCAGCGGTCCGATCACCGACTTCAGCAGGAGCGGCACAAATTGTGCAGCATCACCTAGCCCAGTGGTCAGCGAAGCAAGCAAGTTGTCAGATCAATACGGACCTTGGAAGAACCAATCTCCCTCCTGCCAGCCGTCAGGTGGCGAGTCGTTTGGGTCTGTGTTGACCACGCACACTCGAGCACCCCTAAGACAATGACAATCAGCACGAGGTCGTGAACGTCTGGACGATATTGCCCCTTGGGTTCTTCCACTTACTTTTCTCGAGCGAGTGCGATGTAACCGGCCGCAGGGTATACCACTGCCGCTGTGCCGATGACCATTATCAAATCGACTTTTTGCCCAGCTTCAAGGTATTGATCGATGGCATTCAACACCTGGCCTGGAAGTGGCTCGCCGAACCACACAACGTTGGGTCGTAACAGATGTTTTCTGCATTTGGGACAATGAGGTAAATCTTCAATAGCAATGTCGGGCAACGGCACTGCTGCATCACTGATGTCTCGTGCTCGCGCCTCCGTCGATGTAGGATCTTGGCCATCGGGAATATACAGCGCCGGAGAGATGGGCTCATCGAAGTTTTCTGCAACATAACCACATCTATAGTCGTTACACTTTACCTCAAACAATGTGCCATGGAGGAGGTGCAGATTCTCTCGAGGGTGGCCCGCTCTTGGGCTCAGATGGTCGACGTTCTGCGAAAGAGCGATGAAGCCTGGCATACGGCGAGCCAATTCTGCAAGAGCATAGTGAGCTGCATTCGGCTGGACGCTCAGTGCCATTTTGCGTCGGTCTGTGATTGTTGAGCGGATGAAGCAGCATTCTGATCAGAGGGACCAAACCTACAACAGTAGAATCGCCACACCTGTTGCGAGCCGAAGAAGTCTCGATTAGGTTGTCACCAAATATAAGCATTTGCACGAACGGACTTACCAGAGCAGGATCTAGAGCGAATGCTTCAGGCGTAGCCAGAGAGACCGCGTCGTGTGATCTCCAGAGACCACCTGCACCACGGAACGTCGCTGTGAGAGAAAGCTCATAATCAGCTCCTCTGTTCGAGCCTTGATTGCGTGAAGACAGACGATGTGGAACTCACGTAATCCAGAGGCGGCAGATAGACCAGCACCTGACAAGCACATTACTCTGGTAGATTTCTGGAGGTAGTTCTGAAAGTCTACGACTGCATCAGGGCCTGTCATAGCCATTGTGTAGCGTCTTTTGGAGCAAAGCCGATGAGTTGTTGACTTGTGTGCAACAAAAAATAATAGATGATTGGTGGGCGGACGTCTACGCATGAACATCAGCGGCGCAAGTGATCAGATGTTCAAATATGGTTTCGAGTCTGTAGTACGACTGCCCGCTCAATTTTATGCTGTGATTCCATGTGTTGTCAACTGCAAGCACAGCGCAGCTCCGACAGTGAGGAAGGCATCAGCGGCTCGGCGCTCGGCTCCACTTTCCCTTCCGTCTTCTTGTCCTCGACGACTTGTTTACCGTTCCGTCAATGCCACAACCACTTGCTAGAATCGAAGCTCATCACAGACCTTACAGCTTCCAGCATCAGGCATGTTAGGCAAATTTACCAAACAAAAGCTATGGAGGCCGACTGGACCGAAACCATCCGCCTGTCGTATCCCGGCGCGTTGGCATCAGCTCGATCTTCACGTGTAACCGCCTTCTGCTTCGATCCGACAGAGGAGCTGTTCTGGGTCGGCAACGACGCGGTAAGTGCCCGCGATCACGACAACCTGTTGTGTCAATATGTGTTCTGTTGGAGTTTCTCTTGAAGCGGCACACGCTTCTTCTCTTTTCCTTCGTCCTGATCACGTAAACAGGGCATAATAACTTCTTTCTACGGCCCTGATCTGCAAAGATACACTTCATACCGCGCCCATTCCAGCAATGCGTCACGCACAGCGCCGGCAAGCGCGCCAGTCAAACAGATACTGTTCTGCAGCCGAGGTGTGGTTTCCGTCTCGAGCAAGAGCGTACATCTCTCGTCGCGGCGAGGAATCGCGCAATGGCACATATCATTGCCAGAAATGGTTGACCTACGTTGTATGACTTTCGTCAACCGCGATGCTACAGACTTAATTGTGGCTGGTTGTCAAACACAGCTATTTCGAATCGACATCGACAAGGGCATTGTAACCGAGACCATCGCTCCCAAAACCTCGATCCCCTTCACGTCGATGCGCACTGCCAGTCAAACTATTTGCGCCGCAGCACATGACGGGACTATTCATCTGCTTGACCCAAAATCGCTTACAGTCATGCACAGCTGGAAAGCATACGCAGGGACTGTCAATGACATGGATGCTAGAGGCGACTATCTGCTAACCTGCGGTTGGGCACAATCGCAACATCAAGGACTGGCGCTGGAACGCTTAGTCCGCGTGTTTGATCTCAAGACTCGAAAGCCTGCTCGGCCGCTGCCATTTCAAGGGGGTGCCGCAAACGTGCGGCTCCATCCCAAGCTGTCCTCTACATGTATCGTGCTTTCCCAGAATGGGGCACTTCATTCTATTGACATACAGAACCCCGAAATGCCCAGTATGAAATTTGCTAGTGTGCAAGACGGTCACTTCGTTGGTCTGGAACTCATGCCCTCTGGTAAGGGCTTTGCTCTCGCTGATAGCAACAATAACTTGGTTCTATGGGGTTCGCCATCCAAACTTCAATTCACCGAGTATGCAAAGGCTACTGACTTTCCCGACTCCATCATCGGCAACAAGCAAGTGGATTGGACTACTGGACCTATCAACCTGATTGGCATGCCTCACTACCGTGAGCCATTGCTCTCTAGCTGGCCAAATAATTTAGTCCATCAAGTCGGAGTTCAAACACCCCGTCTCGACAATCTCGATGCGTCGTTTCGCAATTGCGATTTTGGAAAAGTCGGAAACAACCCTCGGACTAGATTGCGTCACCAAGCAACGGAACCTGCACAGCAGATGCTACCTGATCCGCTATCAGCACCGAAGTTCTTGAGTGAAAAGTCCAGGCAGGAGAATGCAGGCCCAGACACTCACCGGCGCATGAGTGAGGACCTACTGAACGCACTGAATGAAATGAAAGTGGACGGGAAGGCCTCAAAGGATGCTCGCTTCCTGTATCGCAATGTCGAGATCAAATACAGCAGGTTCGGAGTCGAGGATTTCGATTTCCGATATTTCAATAAGACAACCTACGCCGGATTGGAAACCCATATTGCCAACTCCTATGCTAATCCTCTGCTGCAACTTCTACGGTTCACAGTAACAGCCCGCAACGTGAGTTTGCATCACACAGCTCGCGATTGCAGACTGGAAACGTGTTTGATGTGCGAGATGGGATTCTTGGTCGATATGCTCGAGAAGGCTACTGCACCCAACTGCCAGGCGACGAACTTCCTACGAGCTCTGAGTAAGCAACCAGACGCACTCGCGCAGAACATCATCGAGACCCAGGCGACCAGCGTCTCCCTGACCACGATGATGCAAAACCTAACTCGCTTCCTGTTCTTGCGGCTCGAGGATAATTTCAAACAGGTCGCGCCATCACTGGATCAATTCCACCTAGCTTTCGGAACTATCGGTTTAGAAAGCACTCAGTGCGCACAATGTCACTATGAGAGCAGAGTGGACAAGGTCTGGTACGCTCACGATCTCGTCTACCCATCACGTCCACCGAAAGCAAGATCGACTCGTCAGTACTTCTCCCAGATACTGAAGGCCTCGATCGAACGTCACAGCCAGCATCGAGGATGGTGTCTTCGATGTAACTCGTATAAGAATATGGTCTCACATCGAGCTGTACATTGCTTACCCGCGGTACTCACACTCAATGCGGCGATCACCACTGGAGAATCTCGACAACTATGGGCGACACCAGACTTCTTGCCGAGAGAAATTGGAGTCATTGTCAACAACGGCCGATTCTTCTGCTATGAGGGGGAGGATCTGCAGCTGCACGTGCAAAGGGCTCAATATAATATTACGGTCTACGAACTTGTGGGCGTTGTGGCAGACGTGCTGCCGAGTGAGAACGAAAAGTCTCACCTTGTCGCGACTATCGATGTCGGTCTCGCCTCCACGGATACGACACGAGAGCGCGACTGGCACCTCTTCAACGACTTTCTGGTGCATCCGGTCTCTCAAGAAGATGCTTTGCACTTCAACCCGCAGTGGAAGCTGCCATCAGTTATCACATATCAAGCCAAGACCATGTCTCACGTTGTGGACCAAACTTGGAAGACTGCAATCGACACGAGTATACTGTTTCGCAGCCCTGCCCAGCCAGGAATCGGTGAATCGTATCACTTCCGAGCTCTCTCTGCCGATGAAGCACTGCCAACGACAGGAATCCACGTCGCCATCGATGCAGAATTTGTTCGCTTGCTCAGAGAGGAAATTGACGTTGGTCCCACCGGCAAACGTACAATGACACGTCCAGCACGTTCGGGCCTGGCACGAGTCTCCGTGCTTCGAGCAGACGGACACGATCGAGAACTACCATTCATTGACGACTACATTGCAATCGAGGACCCGATCGACGATTACCTGACACAATTCTCTGGCCTCCACGATGGAGACCTGACACCAGGAAGAAGTCGTTACAAACTCTCTGTTCTCAAAGACGTCTACAAAAAATTATGGGTACTGGTAAATCTCGGCTGCTCATTCATCGGCCACGGCCTATCAAGCGACTTACGCATCATCAACATCCACGTCCCCGAAGCACAACTCGTCGATACACAAGAGCTTTTCTCACTGGGAAGTCGAACTCAACGCAAACTTTCACTTCGATTTCTCGCATGGGCTGTTCTGCACGAGGATATCCAACAAGACGTGCACGACAGTATAGAGGATGCGCGAACGGCTCTGAGACTGTGGCTGAAGTATCTGGAATTTTCGGACGCTGGAATTTTGGAGATTTGGAAGGATAAGATCATGGCGGCTGGTAGGGTGAATAATTTCCGACCTCCTGCTGCTGTTGAGAATCCTAGTGCTCCGAGTACTCCAAGTCGGCAGCCTGTGCAGACTGTTTTACCTGGGTCGGCTTTGGGCACTCCGGCGGGGTAAAGAGGACTGTTAACTAATGGGCGTGTCGAGCAAGGGAAAATGGCAAATCGTCGGCCGGCAATTTCAATCAGTGAACAGACCATAGACGTCAAGCGGGATGAGAAACTGACGCGACAGTGGACTAGAATAGGACATGAATGAACACTGAAACTGATTGGGTATTGTTCTGATTTTCCAATTGGGCGAGCGTCTAAACAATCAGCTGGTAGTCAGTCCTGGTGAACGCCCTGTGCTCTGCGCCAAAAGTTATCTCAATCATCATGTCAAAAAGCGCTGCAATCTAGTTGTACAGCAGAAACACGTCTAAATCGTTGGTCCGGCCTTTTGCACCTCCTCAGTAGCCTCATCAGAGTATTTCTTGAAGTTCTCCTGGAACAGTTCTGCAAGTTTCGTGACTTCGTCCTTGAGCGATGCTGTTCCGGTCCAGCCCTTGGCAGGGTTCAACAGCTCGTCTGGGACACCAGTGCATGTCTTTGGTACTTGGAGGTTGAAGGTCTCGTAGGTCTCGTACTCTGCCTTGGCGAGTTCGCCGTTGTGGATGGCGTCGAGGATGGCGCGAGTGTACTTCAATGGGCAACGCTTGCCGCCAGTGGTGGCGCCAGCACCGGTCCAGCCGGTGTTGAGGAGCCAAGCGTTGGTGTTGTGTTGCGAGATCTTGTCTGCCAACATCTTGGCATAGCGCATTGGGTGGAGGGCCAGGAAAGGTTGGGCGAAGCAAGAGGAGAAAGTGGCTTGAGGCTCGGTGACACCTTGTTCGGTACCAGCCATCTTCGAGGTGTAACCAGAGATGAAGTGGTACATAGTTTGTGCGCTGCTCAACTTGGAGATCGGAGGAAGGACACCACGAGCGTCGCAAGTGAGGAGGATGATGTTCGATGGGTGGTGGTCTGAGATGCATGGAATCTTGGTGTTCTCGATGTATTCGATTGGGTATGCGCAACGGGTGTTTTCCGTCAGGGTGGTGTCGTCGTAGTCCACAACACGAGTCTCTGGGTCGAAGACGACGTTTTCGAGGATGGATCCGAACTTGATGGCGTTGAAAATATCTGGTTCCTTCTCGGCGGAGAGGCCAATGCACTTGGCGTAGCAACCACCCTCGATGTTGAAGACACCACGATCACTCCAGCAGTGCTCGTCATCACCAATCAGGGCACGCTTGGGGTCGGCGGAGAGGGTGGTCTTGCCGGTACCCGAAAGACCGAAGAAAACGGTGACATCGCCGTCCTTGCCCTCGTTGGCGGAGGAGTGAAGGGTGAGCACGTTGTGCTTGACAGGCATCTCGTAGAAGAGCACGGTAAAGATACTGATATCGTTAGCTTTGTTGCCTCTCACACAAAGATATCATTGGAGAGCCTCACCCCTTCTTCATCTCTCCAGCGTACTCAGTTCCCAGAATGACCATCTCCTTTTCTTGGAAGTTGATGGACACGGATGTGTTGGAGGTCATACTCGTGGTATATCTGTTGGCGGGGAAGGCACCGGCATTGTAGATCACGTAGTCGGGGTGGAAGTGCTCGAGCTCTTTCCGCGAAGGACGGATGAGCATGTTGTACATGAACAGAGCATGGTAGGCACGGGCGCAGACGACACGCACGTTGATGCGGTAGCGTTCGTCCCAGCCGGCGTAGCCATCGATCACGTAGATGCGGTTGCGGGTGTTGAGGTAGTCGACGGCACGTTCGCGGTTGATGCGCCAGACCTGTCGCCGGCACAAATTAGCATGTGAAGATGCACGTGAAGACGCGCGCGAGTCGTGTGAAGTGTGCTGTCCGGTCATGCCCGAGAGAGCGGCAGCGGGCAAGCGGGCGTCTGGGGTCTAGCGCGGCTGATAGTCGGCTATGCGAGGTTGGGAATGACGTGTGGCGGGACATGGCAACCACAGCTTCGGCCAAGCCGCTGCCCCGCCAAACGCGTCTGGTCCGTCTAGCACGCTGCCGAGCTGATGATGGTGCATGATTGGGGACGAAGAGGCAGAAAGAATAGCAGCAGCAGAGCACACTCACCTCTGGCGTCATGGGCTTGTTGACTGGTCCCCACCACACATCGCTCTCACTGCCCTCCTCCTTGACAATGCGCTTATCCGATGGCGAGCGGCCGGTCTTCGCGCCTGAGTATGCCGACAGCGCGCCTGTCGATGTGATGGCGGAGCCGGTCTCGTATACCAATGCATCTTCGTACAACGCCGCTACCGAGGGATTGGCAATCTGCAGCCACGGTTAGCTTTTGCTGAGTCTGGGGACAGCGGGGCTTGGCCTACAATGGCCACACGGTCGTAGTCGATGTGTGCGCGGTCATGGAGCTCCTCCTCGATTTCTGTGTGCTCGTGCTTGGGCCTGTGATGCGTTTCTCGTCAGCGGGGCAAGCTCCATGGCAGTGGGCGGGCAGGACAGCACTCACTCGACACCGGTAGGGTGCAGCGCCGTCTTGTTAACGCGAGCCGCCATCGTGATTGCAGGTGATGTGTTATGGCCTCGTTGTTGTCTGTACTTGGACACGAGTTGCCGGAAGTTTGAGAGTGGAGATGGAAGCAAACGCTGCTGGAGGAGGAAATAAAATGACCCTCTCCAGGAAGTGCGGCGGCACGAGAGTTTTGTACTTTCGCTCGACCTTCACTCGACATGCCCTCGGGACACGATCCCTTGTGTGTATGATCTAAGCCCCACGACCGCAAACCACTCCGACGAGCTATTTGACAAGCCGTTATTGGTGATTGGCCTGTCTGCGAAGCAACGAGAATTCTACGGACCATGAAATCCCGTCACGTGATCGTCAAATCTCCCAAAACACGTCTTTGCGGTGCGGGTAGTATCGGGATCGGTTGGGCACTGCGGTATATCTGAAATATGTGTCTGCCGCTGCCACGATGCGGAAGCGCTGGCGGATGAAGTCTAGACACGCTGCTTATTACCGACGCGACAGTTGCAACATAGTATCGTTTTGGCCAGCCAAGAAGGCGCTGCCGCCTCCGCAGACTCGGGAGTGAGGGGGTGGAGAAAAGCATCTATCGTGCAAACGATGTCATAAAAACATCTCGATCCAAGACAAAACGGCAGCACACGGCTTTGTGGCCTCGCTAGGCTTAAAACGCGCAACCAGGCCGGAAGACTGCAGCCAAGCGCATGTCGCCCAGAGGGCTGGACGTGGGTGCTCACGAACGGCGTGTGCGCAGGAATACATAGCACGGCGACCCAAGCTGCGCTCCTCAAACAATGGCGAAAAAAATATCAGATTTCGAATCGCTTGAGACTCTTCATCGTGTTCCTCCTAGTGTCTTTCACGCCCGAACGCCTCTTCAGGTCAAAGCTAGTTGCTCGCAGGTATGTCCCATAGAGATAACAATAGCGAAGATCTGATCGCATGCAGCATGCCTGTAGCAGCATTAATAAACAATTGCCCCAAAGCCCGCCAATGTGAACGCTCAACGCTCCGCAACAAAGTTACTGTCTCATAGGTTCGAACGCAGCGATTGCGCAACTGCATGCCAGTTGCATGTAAGGTTTCTTGTCTTCGTGTATTTGCGTGCCGTCGTCGTGTATAACCCGTCTCGTGTGGCAATCCAAGCAAAAGTTGTCAGATGAGCCCCCATCCTGTCAGCCATCGCCTGTGTCAATATCCCGTCTGGCCCTGAACATCGCAGTCCTCACTCCTGTTTCATCGTACTGTTGTATCCGGTTCCATTAAACATCGTCGTCCTGTTCTGACGCGCCTTCTTGAATGCCCGCGAGTCGATGCTGTTCGCGCGTCTGCACGCTGTCACCTTCTTCCTTGACTTGAGGGTCATCGATCGCGGCTGCAATCTTGACACCTTCTCTGGGTCCGCTCTGGGGTGGTTCCTGATTGGGAGTGGTATCGGCTGCGAAAGTATCCTTCTGCGCCACATCAAACCATCCTCCACGTTCCCACGATCCCGGCTGGTAGAGGTTCTCTTTCCGCACTTGCTGATCCACTATGCCCTCCATGATCTCTGACAAGCGAACAAATGATATTGGTTTGAGTATCCAGCCGTCGAACCCACCATTGATGTATTTTTGCCTTTCTTTCTCGATGAGTGATGCCGAAACGGCGATAATTGGCACACGGCCGTTCATAGCAGCTCGTGTCGACAATAGTTGGGCAGGATGTGACTTCTCAAAAGAGCGGATCATCTTGGCCGAAGTGAGTCCATCAACAATGGGCATCTACCTGATTGTCAGTCTCTCAATGCTCGCCACCTAATGAGGGATCGGACAACTCACCTGCATATCCATCAAGACAATGTCGAAGAAGCCCGTACGGTCACAATATATGCTGGCACATTCTTCTCCATTAACAGTGAGAACAACTTCATGACCAAGCTTCTCCAATCTCTTCTTGATGATGCGACTGTTAACCGGGTCGTCCTCGGCGACAAGCACCTTCATGTGTCCTGCGTCGAGGCTAGGTTTGGGGGAACTGGTGGGCTCTGCTTGGTCTAATTGAAATCTGGTGGTTGGGGACTGCTCTGCTGTCGGCGATGCGAATTCATCCGGCACTCGGATAGGACGAATGGGCGTCCCGGAATCGGTTACTTCACTTTCCCCAGGCCGACCAAGCCTTGCTTTTCGCAATTGCTGTTGCTCAGGGCCTGCCGTCGCTTCGATACTGCTGCGACGCGTCTTGAATGGTGAGTCACTATGCTCAGCCCCTGTTGAATGGCGAGTCTGAATCAGCGGTCTTGAGGGCCCGCTACTAGCCCGGCTACTGCTGCGCTGCACGCTGTTCTCGTGCCATCCTTCGACTCGATGCGGCTCCTGGATAGCTTCGATCAACCTGTCGGCCTCGCTTTTGCTGCTACGATTGGAGGATCTGCTGAAGTTGCTCCTACCGGACCGATAGCTGTTCTTACTGCCGAAGCTTTCGGAGCTGTTCTTGCGTACCATATCAGGAGGACTGCGCGCCTCGCCTGAGCTGCTACTCCGGTCGATGAGCGTCACCATGCCCTCGGTCGTCTGCTCCGCGGTATCGAGCGACAGCTCGGCATGCGGGGTGACTGATCCTTGCGAGCCGTCTGCTTCCAGTGCTTTCTGCTTGGATTCACTCTCGGGTATTTCGAATGGGAACTGTATAACGAAGCGCGACCCTTTCCCCTCTTCAGATTTCAGGCGGAGTTGACCGTTCATGTTGCGAATTATTCGCGCGACAACGGCCAGGCCAAGGCCAAGCGTTTTGCCCTCTGCCGGCTTTGTTGAATCGGGCAGCGTTTGCTCAGGGACGATGGCCTCTCCCAGCATATCTTCTGTTTCAGTGTGAACCTGCTCGAGCTCACGGAAGAGGGCATCTAGCTTCTTGGCATTCATACCGACGCCAGAATCTGCGATGCTGATTTCTACCTCGACATGGGTTTCCCCGCGAGAAGCCACGTACATTTCGACTTTGACGCCTCCTTCTCGCGTATTCTGGATCGCGTTTGCGGTCACGTTGCTGATGGCTTGCCGTATTCTGCGTTGGTCGCCGATGACTTGACGTGGAATTCCTGACCGGTTGAATACTTCGTAAGAGATGTTTTTCCTCCTCGCATCCCCTTTGAACATGTCTGTTGCTTCATAGAGCGTGGCAGTCAGGTCGAAAACTTCATCCTTAACGAGCTCGCCGCCTTCTTCTGTCTTCGTGAGGTCCAACAAATCGTTGATAACATATATCAACGATTTGGAAGCTGAATGAGATTTTGCTAGATTATCCCGCGTTTCTTGATCGAGTGTGCCTTCCAATGCGATCTCCAGATAATTTATGATGGCGTTCAACGGTGTGCGGACTTCGTGGGCCGAGTTGGCCAGCAGTAGGCGTGTGAGTTGACTGTTCTGCAGAGCAGCTTCCTTCTGTCGCCATACTTCGATGAACTTGCCATAAACCAAACAGAGTACCGCTGCAGTCTCAATTTCCTCCTCTGACCACTCGCGGCACTTTCCAACGACCATCTCGCTCCACGTGCGGAAGCTCTTTCGAGGCTCAAGGTAGCCCTCCGTTCCTTCTTTGATGTATTTCTCGTACGGATTTCCGGCCCACTTCACTTCTTTCAATTGTCCTTTTCGGAAAAATACAATAAAGTCCTGACCTCCAACAGATAGGGGCACAAGCAGAAGGCCAGCAATTTCCTTGAAACCGGGGGCGTACCGGAGGTCGGGAAAGTCCTCACGTATGTCCTGGGAGGTCATCACGTTCGTTACACATCGCATGCGGAGGTATTCTAGCATCGCCAAGGCTTCTTGTGAGTGCTCAAGGTGTCCCAGGATTTTGGTCTCGCCGCGGATGGAGAGCATGCCAAAGTCAGCATCGAAGAGTTTCAATAAGTCCTCGGAAGATGCGATGATGTAGCCGGACGGATTGCTCTGGGTGGGTACAGTGTTGATCAGCTTGCGCGCTTGCAGCCGCGAGGCATATGAAAGCCTTTCGATGTTGCGAGAAGCAGAATCTCCGACGAGACGGCACATCTTGCGGATGGGGAAGGAAACCCTCATGCCTTTTGAGCCGTATGAATGGCAAGCTATTAATCCCCACAGTTCCTCGAACGCGTTAATTGAAATGGACATGGAAGAGCGAACCGCCATGTTTCCAAGATATTTGATATGGATAGGTGACATGGCGCGCAGGTATGAGTACGTAAGATCC
The DNA here is from genome assembly GCA_005356885.1 of Cercospora cf. flagellaris. NCBI lineage: Eukaryota > Fungi > Ascomycota > Dothideomycetes > Mycosphaerellales > Mycosphaerellaceae > Cercospora > Cercospora cf. flagellaris. The sequence goes on along the minus strand of RJLU01000001.1, from coordinate 4,318,331 downwards.
AATGGTGATTCGAGGTCGTCCATTGTCCGGCACACTAGGCGAGCAGTCTCCTGATCACGATCGTACAGCATCCGCACCTTGTTGATCTTGTAAAGATCTCGCGCTTGCTTGGGAATATCTGACGCCGGAAAGTTGAGTCCTTTGTAGAGATCCTTTGTGGCACGGGGATCGACGAGTTCTGTCACCACCCTGCCATTCCAGTGTTGATCAAATTGATACACCATGACACGGTGGAAACCTGTCAGTTCTTTGACAACTCCGACCAGAATCTTCAAGAATTTTTCGAGATTTGGGGCCGCTGCCAGTTGCTCTTGAACTTGGCTCATAATATTGAACACCTCCATTGCCGCAGCCTCGCCTTTTCGCTTACGGGCACTCCGCAAGACACGGAGAGGCTTGCTACTGTTCTGCGTACTCTCAAGATACTCCTCTGCCGTAGGACGGCTGTCAAGAGTGTCCTCTGGCGGCTCCGGGGTCATGTCGTTGGGAGGCACCAGCGGATTCACAGGATCGTCTTCGAGCTCAAATTCGCAAATGACCAGGTTAGGATTCCTCTCGTTGATATGCATCGCACACCAGAACTTTTGGCTTTTCCTTTGGGGGTTACGGATGGACATGGTGAAGACTTCTGGCCCATTAGTCACAACATCTGCGTCCTCATCTCGAATGAAATCCACGTGGTCCAATAAGTTGTCGGCCTGCTCTTCCGACAGAATGTCCGTGAAGCTATCTAAGGCGAAAAGCTGTTGTGGTGTATATCCTATAAGGCGCCTGGAATTTTCGCTCACGATCCGTACGACCAATTTGCCTTCTTGTTGCTCCTCCAACGCAATGAGAAGGCCGAACCCCTGAACCGCGCCTGGGATGTGGATCGGTTCATCTTCACAGCGTTGGAGAGTGTCACCATCTCGGCCAGTTATGATGGCGTGGCCACCGTCGGTAACCACATGTTTGAAGCGGGCCGTGACGAGCGGTCCAGTTTCGTCCAGCCCACTCTTCGTACTGCTCTTAACAGATGCGGCGCGCACAGAAGAAACTGGCTCGCTCGGCGAGGTAGACCTCACGTCATGTCCACTGCCCACGCTCTCCGTCTCGGCAATGATCTCGTTCAACACATGCTGCGGCTGTGCCCGGTTCCGTGAGCTGCTCACTTGCGAAGTGCCGGTGGTGGATGTCGACGCCTTTCGACTTGAGGACTCGGGCTCTTCGCTGTCTCGACGCACTGGTTTGCGTTCCTTGCTATTCGGCCTGCCCCGTGCAGGAGTACCTGTCGGTGGCACTGGCTCAGCTGTGCTGATGGCATTCAGGGACATGCGGCGGGCATGAGCCGAATTCTGGAAGTAGCCATCCGGTCTCTCACTCCTGGTCAATGGCGTTGGTGTAGGGTCGACCGACACGACAGAGCGGATTGGGAAAACACGATCTGCTGCCGCCGGGCTCAGCTGGCCGTCAGCGCTGTCCGAGGGCGACTGCGGCCGATCACTTGGGCCTGAGCTGGGGCGAGGTGGTAGATCGTCAACGGACAAATTCGGATACTTGTTTGTGCGTGGCGTAGCATCGTCGTAATCTGTAGGCGCATTGGTCGCTGAGCTGGCAGCAGTTGTAGTCACTTCGTCTGGCGTCTCGCTGGACGGCGTCTCGTGCTCCGATCCGGTGGACATGGTGCTGGCGACCAGGGCCAGTGGCCGCAGTCCTTACTGCAGCGCCCCGGCGGATTGCCTGCTCGCCTCGTGCGTGGCACGACCTAAAAGTCGTGGCCGAAGCCGGTTCGCCACCACCGAGTGGAAGGGTGCAGTGCCAACATGCGTCCTCTCTGCATGGGCTGCTCGCTGCGAGACGGCCAGTCAAAGGGCAGGCACAGAGGAGGGAGGATGAGTGGGAATCGGGCGTGCGTGGGAGCGTGTGCGCGGACTGGCGGACGAGGCGAGGTGGTGGTGACGGGTAGATCGAGGGACGCGGGGAGAGGCGAGATCGCGTCGCCGTCGTGGTCAATAATGTCGGCGCGACACCAGGCGTCGGCGGCGAGGGGCAAGGGCGGTGGTGGTAGTGGTGCCTCGCGGAAAGATCGATGCAGCGACATGCAAGTGGAGCACAGACAAGCCACCCCGTCTTTTTGCGTTTTCGAGCCAGTGGCAACGACTTCAATGATCGGGAGATGATGCGACTCGCGCTTCTGGCGTGCAGCGGCCACGATGTTCATGCGTCCGCCGAGCAGCAGCACATGCAAAGGACGACTGGGCCACCGCAACGACTGACGATGTCTTTGTTCCCGCAGCGTTTGAGGCGCCGCCAGCAATAATCGGACGACGACAACAACCACGAGCGTGCACCAAGCATACGCGAAGATGCGTGGATGGAGGTGCATGCGGCGATACTCGGCCGTCCGGCGACCGGTATTCAGCCGCAAGTCTTCCACCTGCACCATGCTGCTGGCATTGTCCTCCACTCCCTCCGTTCAGGTCTGATGTGCTGCCCATTGCGGCCGTCATGTCGACCGTTGCACGTTCCGACGGCACGCGGAGAGACGGTGCTTGGCGAGTGCTTGAGCTAGGTTCGATGCTGCGTTGCGATGGTACAGCCAAACAGCACACCGATCCGCTGGCTATTGTCTGCTAAGTTACTGCGGACCCATAGAACTAACTTGAGCCTCATCTTCTGCACCAGGGCAAGGGCACTCCATCAGCCCTGCGGCTCTGCTCTGGTCTCAGAAGCATCCCGCACGAGCTGCACACAGCACAGCTCTCCGCACGTGTGTACGGCACGGGCACGGTGCAGCATGCAAGCCACCTGTCACCACACGCAATCACGCCGTGGTCGTTTACCTCATAGCTGTATCGCGAATCAGGCTCTTGACACGCTGCAGATGCTGAGGTAGCTACATATGTAATATAGCTTGGGCGGCCGACGCCCCTGCTCATGCCTACGCGATGGACATGCTGAAATGCAAGTGCTCGTGTGGTCTATGGGGCGCTGCAGTGCTGCACGGCAGCAGAGCAGAGCGTTGTCCGCGAACGGGGTGCACCTGCCCAAAGCTCGCCATGTGGTGACGGGTGCATGCGGCACAAATTATAGGGTCGCGGTTGAAAGTGTAGTGTAGTCTATTGTAGTAGTCGGGGGAATCGACTCGCCGTGATGGTTTGTAAAGAAGCTACTGTGACTCGCTAATGTACATGCAAGCGCATACCCGCTCCTGCAGAAGTTGCCACCGCCAGCGTCACCTCTCGAGGTGGGAAGGGTGCTGGCGGAAGGGCCAAGACAAAGACGCTGCACTGCACCCCTCCATCTCTTCTCACCTCCCCGTGCGACCTTTCGCGCCGGCGCCGCCCACGTGGAGCGCTGATTTGCCCCGACTGCATCTCGTCCTCCCAACCTCGCTCCTCCACGTCCCAAAGGACGACGACACGCTCCTCTTCAACTCCTCTCCCTTCACGACTCTGACCTTACCACCATCCTTGCCAACAGACGATGCCCGACGAACCTGACGAACATGCACGCCTCAATCGCACCGTCCTGAATAGCACGCGCCCGCTGAACGTCATCTTTGCTTCCGTTGGCGTGGCCGACCGCAAGATCGTGCAGGACCTGATACCTCTTCTCGCAGATCTCTCCGATGTCTCGCTCCGAGCCATCCTCGACCCTGCGTTCTCCAGTGAGAACTTTTTCCGTGCCTCGACATCATGTCTGACCATGTCGAACCTCGCTCGGCAGACCGCCGCGCGCGGTGCAGTTGAGATTGAGCAAGAAGCTGCCGAGCTGTGCCAGTGGGCGGATTTGTTAGTGCTCGCTCCACTTGATGCCAACAACCTGGCCAAGATGCTGCATGGGCATACAGACAACCTGGTTTTAGAGGTTCTGAGGAGTTGGGACGTGTCCAAGAAGATCTTGCTGCTGCCGGGCATGACTTCACCTATGTGGGAAAATCCCATGACCAAGAAGCAGCTCACCAAGATTCGCAAGAAGTGGAATTGGGTGCAGGTGCTACAACCCATGTTGTGGGCCTTCGTCGACGAGCAAAAGCGCCTGATTTCGTGGGATGCTGCAGATGAGTTGGTCGAAGCCGTTCGCAACCAGGTGGACTTGATGAACATTGGCGCTGGGCTCGATGTGTCGCCACACCATAAGTCATGCTTCACTCCGGCGTCAAAGCAGGCTGGCAGCATGCTGCCTCCCGAATTGTGGACCATGATCATCGATTATACAGGCGATTGGGAGCTAGCTCAGACATTGCACATCTACACAAATTTGAAACCACCCGCAGAATGGACGTCTCATACCAGCCCGCAGGGACCGCGCAACTATATGGAGGCCCTTGAGCTAACCCTTCTGCGAGGCAATCTTGCCGATGTCAAGCACTTCGTAGCGACGCACAGTGTTCCACGCTGGCTTTCGAAACTTTGCATCAAGCTCATTATGCGATTCGCCATGACTGATTTGCTGGTACATCTCGAGACCAATCACACCGACCTCTTCTGGGCGACCTTCGGCCATACTTTCTTGCCTGACAAAGCCTCTTCCGTTTTCGGCAGGACAGAGATACTCGAGTTTTGGAGGACATCGCCTTCGTTCCTCACCAAAGAATACAATTGCGAAGCCTTGGATGGAGCATCTCGAGCAGGATTCGTCAATATTTTGGAGTGGTGGCAGCATTCCGGCTTGCCCCTGAAGTTCACCGAGGCAGCACTTGAGCAAGCGAGCAGCCAGGGCCACATCTCTGTGCTGGACTGGTGGAAGGCACAGTCGACGGCAGTGGACGACTCAAGTGTCAGTGTTGATTCCTCCAAGGTCCGGCTGAAGCCTGGCAAAAGTATCTGCTATGCTACACAGAATGGTCATACAGAGGTGGTGCGTTGGTGGCTATACAGTGGGATCGCATTTCCCCACGAGGACACTGTGTCGAAGCTAGCGTCCACCCACGGCCACGTGGACATCCTTCAGCTTTGGCATGAAGTCAAGGGCTCTAAAATGATTTTTGACAATCAGGTCCTGGTTGGTGCAACGAAGAGTGGGAATGTGGATGTTCTTGAGTGGTGGAAAAAGTCTGGTCTCAAGGTAGAGTACAAGACGTGCGATGTCGAGGAGGCTCTCGAAGATGGCTACGAAGGCGAACGAGGCATGGAAGTGAGAAGGTGGTGGGCGAGAAATGGTCTCAATCTGGGTGTAGGAACGAGCGAATGGATGAAGACCAAAGTACTGAATTCTTGAAAAGCGTTAAAGCGTTGGAAAGGACCTAAGCATAGCATGGCGGCGGCGTTATAGGCTAAAACATAGAATGTCATATCGAGACCTAGGCTGGTGCTGGGGCACTCCATACTTGTGACTGGTCAGCTTCATCAGTTCGTTGCATATTGAAATCTGTGAGCTTCGCGGGCAAAAGTCGCGGCACCGTCCACTTCCTTGCGAGCAACCTTGATGTCTTCAATTCAACTTCACCTCACCTTCATCTCACGATCTAAGCTTGCGACATGGCGCAGACTGTACTACTGGAGACCTCACTTGGTTCTGTGACCCTCGAGTTGTACACACAACATGCGCCACGCACCTGCGAAAATTTCGCAACACTCTGCTCCCGACATTACTACGACAATATCATTTTTCATCGTGTCATTCCTGACTTCATGGTGCGTCTCGACTCCTGATTCGATCGCACATCGAGACTGACTTCAATATACATAGATCCAAGGCGGCGACCCCACAGGCACAGGACGAGGAGGAAGCTCCATCTGGGGCGAGAAATTCGAAGATGAAATTCGTTCTGACCTGAAGCACACAGGTGCTGGCGTACTGTCCATGGCAAACTCTGGACCGAATACCAATGGCTCTCAGTTCTTTATTACTTTGGCTCCGACCCCGTGGCTCGATGGGAAGCATACGATTTTCGGGCGCGTGAAGAATGGAATGCGCACGGTGCAGAAATTGGGATTTGTCAAGACTGGTGCTGAAGACAGACCTGAAGAGGAGATCAAGATTATTTCGACGCGTGTACTGACGAATGAGGACGATTCATGAGAGGGCTTCAGGGGACCCTTTCGCGAGGAGCTCTGCATTCGAAGCACGCGAGGAACCCGACGAACGAGCCAGAAGCTCTGACTTGAAGAAATTGTCATCACTGTGCGTGACTATCTTGCTACCGATTACTCAACCCTCACTGAAGAGGCCCATTTGGATGCAAGAGCACCTTCGAGTACCCCTCGATTCGCTTGTCGAACTTCTCATACGCCATAGGAGCGTCCTCCAAAGACAGCTCGTGAGACACGACGAAAGACGGCTTGGCGCGTCCGCTGATGATCAGATCACGCAGATAGCGATTGTAAGCCTTGACTACAAGATTGTCAGCAACAGCCTCTTACTACTCTAATGATTTCTACTTGCCGTTGCATTGTCCGGTACCGAGCTTCAGACCCTTTTCGAAGAGCTTTCCAAAGGACAGCCTAGAGGGAGAGCAGGTCAGCAGCTGTGATCAAGAGTACACCTTCTAGGTTGTGCTCACAAGATCTGGCCCTTTCCGGACTTTTCATCTGGAGCACCAGGATCGCTGGGTACATAAAGGCCAGGAATTCCCTTTTACAACTCGTCAGATTCAGAACAGGGGTGTCACTTCGCATACCGGTACTCACGAGACCACCAGTTGGCCTGGTCACCATGATCAATTGGTCCAGCACGATGTTCGGCTGTTCCTTGCTGCCATCTTTGTCGACCGCCTGGTACCCAACGGCATCCACAGCTCTGTCTACCATTCCGCCGTTCTTCTCGATGACTGCTTCCGGTCAGCAGTGATTCACGGGAGAAATTACGATACTCACTCTGCTGTACTGGATCGCCATCTCTGAAGTTGATTGGAATGCAACCGATCTTCGCGGCTTGGTCAAGACGCTCCTTGACTTGGTCGACAACGAATACACGGGAGGCACCTCGAATTACGCCCGAATAGGCGGCCATGAGACCCACGGGGCCGGCACCGAAGACAGCTACAGACTCACCACTCTGGAAGCCTGCCAGGACGAGACCATGCCAGCCGGTCTAAAGAAATGTCAGAATTGTGTATTGCTGGAGACATGACTCGCTCTTACGGGGAAGATATCTGTATGCACACCATGTCAGCTCTGAATGAGTGTGCTATCAAGTTTAAGTTTCATACCGGCAAGAAGTGCGAAGTCTGCTTCATGTTCTGTGCCTTGAGGGAGCACCAAAGCATTGAAATCTGCGAATGGAACACGAAGATACTGCGCTTGCCCGCCTTGGTATGGACCCATGGCAACATAGCCATAAGCGCCACTTCAAATTCGTCAGCGTCAGTTCAAAGTCTCTCTCGCAGGACTTCTTGAGCCTTACCCAGCAAATCCAGGATTGACACCAGTGCAGAAGGCTGATCGAAGAAGTCAGCGAAGCTCTCGCAGCAGTTCACTGCGGCTAAGTACCTGTCTTGCCCTCCTCACAATTTCGGCAACGACCATCTGCAACATTGAATGGCAGCACGATACGATCGCCCTTCTTTAGCAAAGTCACGCCAGAGCCGACTTCAGTGATTACTCCCATGTTCTCGTGGCCAAAGACTAGACCTTGCTCGGCCGCAGTACGACCTTCGTACCTGAAATAGAATGTCAGACGCTGTATAAGTCGTAGCAACGCAATCATAACTCTGGCCGATTCGGCGACCGCAGGGAATTCTTTGCAGTTGAAATGGACTCACATATGCAGATCCGAACCACAAATACAAGTCGTCGTAACTTTGATGATCACATCGTCCTACAACATCGCCGTTAGCGTTTGTAAGAAGTCAACACGTTATCGCTCATCATACCGGATGCTGGATCTTGGGTAGATCGATTCTATGTGATATCAGCTTGCTGCCCATAATGGCTAACAGGAAAAGCTCACTCTCGAACGGCGACCTTGAATGGACCATCGTAATGGAGCGCTTTCATCTTCGTTTCCGACATTGTGTGATTGATGGTAGATCTTCGCGTGCAGTACGATTGATTGAGGAAATGAGTTTCAATGCTCAGAGGATATCGAGCAGCACGACACGAACGTATGAAAAGAGAAGTGAATGCTCTATTTATCATCCTACGTTGTAAGACGGCTCAATGCTTGATTGACCTCATAGAGAGGCGGGCAAGCGGGGTCAGCTTCGCGTAGGAAGCTAGAGACTTGACGCGTTGCCAACCTGTCGCGGGGTTGCAACTGCAAGAGAGCTTGTTCAATTTGATTCCTCTACTGGATCCGGAGCCTGGTGGATTACTAGGGAGCAAAAGCACCTTGTTGCGGCGAGCAAACCGACGCCCGGGCCAGCAGTTCAAGTGATCGGCAGACGTCGGACGAGTTGCAGGGAGACCGTCCTCGGTTCTCGGCCTTCTAGTAGCAAGCAACGCTTCTGTATTCAAGTATGACAGTCGCAGAATCTTGAACACACGACAACTACAACATGTACAGAAATTCGCAGCTGTTGCGGCTAGCCAGAACTCACCGCGTGCTTGGTTGCGATGCTGGACTTTGGCAACCATTTCACAACACATGCCGAAGTTGTCGTAACCTGTATTCGACCTCATCTGATATCAGCAATGGAATACGATGCCAATTTGAAAAAGACAGGCGCGTGGCAACACTGTCTATAAACAATCCGAAGAAGATGAACATTGTTAACACCTCCATTCTCTCACAACTAATCACAACCTGCGAAGAATTGAGCAAAGACCAAGATTTACGTGCTGTAGTCCTCACTGGAGGTCCGACCGCAGAAGGCAAAAGCCCATCCTTCATTGGAGGGGCAGATATTAAAGAGATGTATTCTTTATCCAGTCCAGACGAAGCCCGGACTTTCATTACCGGAGTGCACAAGGCGTGCCAAGCACTGCGAGATCTCCCAGTCCCTGTCATCGCCCGTGTGGACGGCTTTTCGCTCGGCGCGGGTCTCGAAATCATGGTCTCCTGCGATCTGCGGGTCGCGACACAAGAATCTCAGTTCGGAATGCCAGAGGTCCGGGTTGGAATTCCCAGCGTAGTCGAAGCAGCGCTCCTGCCGCAGTTGATCGGGTTCGGGCGAACGCGACGGTTGCTGTATTTGGCTGAGATTATTAAAGGCCGCGAGGCAAAGGAGTGGGGACTGATTGAAGAGGTCGTGCAGGATGCGGATGGGCTTGACCGGACCGTTGACGAGTGGGTGTCCAGGTTGTGCGAGATGGGCCCGATCGCGATCCGACAACAGAAAAGGTTGATGATGCGATGGGAAGATTCCAGCATAGCAGAGGGTATACAAGCGGGAATCGATGAATTCGCTCTCGCCTTCGAAGCCAACGGCGGTCAAGAGCCGAGGGAGTATATGGTCAGATCGTTCCTTCAACGTTGTCCGGTGTCCGTGCTAATGCTCTACAGGGACGCTTTCTCAATCGTGCGAGAGGGCAGTGAGGGGCCAAAGAAGCGAGCTTCCACCTCCGAGTGCTCTCTCCATAGCTTCGCGCTATGATTGCTGTATGATCATAAGACGGTCTCGTAGAAGGCTCCTCTTTTCTACAAACAGTCGGCGGACGACTCTGGGGTTGAGATCTGTTTATCAGCCGAAAGGATTCACACTGGCCCTAGTGCTTGATACAAGTCTGCGCCTGAGCAAGTCCTTAGCATTCACTTTGCTCGAAGCGGCGGACCGTTTGTTGAGTCCGCTAGTAGCTCTAGTGAACATGGGCTTCGCGTCTGCTTTTCGCAGCTCTGAGCTCGCACTGGATTCGCCAAAGGAGACGGTCTTCGCCCGCAGTTCGTCTTCCTGCGTTTCGGGTAGCAGCTCCATTTCAGTACCGATTCGATCTTTAATCTGCTGGTCGGCCAGTTCTTTGCGTTTTATGGTCTTCCTCTCGCGTCGAAAAGTGTCACGCACTCGTCTATTGGCGGTCCACGGATCGACCCAGTCGCGCTCGCCAGCTTGGTACAGCTCTCGAATACGTTTCGTATTGCTCTCAGTGCTCTGCTTCTCCTCGACTTTGCCTTCCAGCTGTGCAAAAGCGTCTTCACGCCTCTGCTCCCGTTCCTCTGCAGTCAAGAGGGGGATATCACCCTCACCTTCGCGTACTCGGTCATTTGGATCCCCATAGTCTCTAGCCTTGCCTCCTTCAACAACCACGTAGGCAGTATTTTTGGGGTCAGTCTTGATCTCAATAACACCGTTGCATGCTGGGTGCCGCATGCGGAAACTCCATATTGGAGTACTATAATAGTTGCCACTTTTGCGCTTCTCAGCATTGAATCGAACACCTTGCCCGATGATGGCGTGTGGTTGACAAGTGTGACACCAGACGGCGAAAGGCATCTCGAAGCGCACCGTCTGCGAGCCATCCTTTTTCAGCACGCCCGGAGCGCGACGCTTCTGGAGACGATTCGCGCTCGTGGTACCCTCCACCTCGGGCGGAAGGTATCTGTTGTAGTGCTGTGACATGTCGGATGAAATGCACTGCGCGGCGCGGCAGTGGCAATGACGACCTGCAGGCGACGCGGGTTGTTGTGGCTTTAAGGAGATGGCCCACTGGAACAGAGGTCACGGGCACCCGGAATTCTTGACAGTCACAGCAACGCCGTGCCATCGGATGTAGAGCTTCGGACCGACTCACCAAATTGCTCAGCCCAGAGCGGCGTCGACTTGATCGAAAATCCGGTCATCCATGGTAGCGAGACGTTTTTTTGTCTGGTCGTCACGTCGTAAGTGGAATTTGCCCCTCCAGGATTGGACGGGAGGCCGCTTGCCCGCTGAATCAGCAACGAACGTCATATTAATTTTCCGTTTCGTCTGCAACATCTCTGACTGACTTGACCTGACCTGCCCCGGCACTCGACACACATCCAGCATGGCTTCCACAGCGTCTGCTCAGAATGGCTCCGCCCACCCCTTCACTTGTAATACATGTCAGGTGGCTTTCCGGACGAGCGACCTGCAACGCACGCACATGCAATCTGACTGGCACCGGTACAATCTCAAGCGTCGCGTCGCGTCATTGCCACCCCTCTCCTCTGAGATCTTCGCCGAAAAAGTCCTTGCAAACAAGGCCACTGCAGCTGCTACGGCAGCCCGAGCAAGCTTTGAAAAGCGATGTGAGCCTTGCGATAAGACATACTTCAGCGAAGGCGCCTTCGTGAACCACCTGGGCAGTCAGAAACACCGCCTTCATGTTGCACGATTCAACGCTCGTGGCAGTGGCGCAGATGGGGCAGATACGGATAGCATGGCAGACTCGACCTTCACACTCGGTGACTCTATCGACACGGCAAGCACGACAGCGAGTACAGTGAACGGCGAAGAGGCAACGGAGGACGTCCTGGATGAGGTCGTCGGTGGCATCAGTAGGACAACTCTCAACGGTAATGTGGCTCAGCCAGATGGAGCGTCACAGCCTGCGCCCTCTGCGTCAGCAGAAACTGAAGAGGATGACTACGAACACAAGGCCGATTTGAACCAATGCCTGTTCTGCAACTACATCTCGCCCACCATGGACCTCAACATTAATCACATGTCTCGACAACACGGCTTCTTCATTCCCGAGCGGGACTACCTGGTGGATCTTTCTGGCCTCGTCAACTACCTCAGCGAGACCGTGGCCGTGCTGCACCAGTGTCTGCTATGTCACAAACAGCTACACACAACCTCCGGTATCCAGACTCACATGCGCGATCGAGGCCACTGTATGATTGCATATAGCACCGAAGAGGAGCAAATGGATGTCGGCGAATTCTACGATTTCCGATCGACGTATTCCGACGAAGAGAGTGAGACAGAAGACGAGGGGACCAGCGGGGGTGTCAAGCTGGGCGCCAAGCGTGCCGCAAAGACTACGATTCAGAACGAGGCAGGTGAAGATGTGGACATGGAGGATGACGAAGGATGGGAAAGTGACGGCTCACTGTCGTCTGTACCCACTGACGAGATTGGTTCCGTTCCTGTTGACAAGTCGCACATGCACGAGCGGCTAGGCCTGCATCGCCATCACTCTCACAAAGACCCCAGACCGCATAAGAGCAGCGACGGATTCCACTCTCATGCGCACGGAGGGTCGCACGCGGTTTACCACGACGACTACGAACTTCATCTACCATCAGGACGAACGGCAGGCCACCGGAGCCTACGGGCTTACTACAGGCAAAACTTGCGCAACTACCCATCTGCTGACGAGCGGGCCCAGCAGCGCTTGATCGCTGACGGTCGTCATGACTCTGATGCTGATGATGAAGACGCCGACGTAGACCAGGAAGATGGCGATCAGAGGCGTGGTAGACAAATAGTGAGTCGAGCCGACGGCGGCTTGGGTATGGTTGGAGTGAGCGAGGCCAAGAAGCGCGAGGTCAAGGCAGTAGAGAAGCGGGCTACAAAGCGAGCTCAGCGAGCTGAGGCACGGTACCAATGGGGCAACAACAAGCAAGCGAACCTGCAAAAGTATTTCCGCGATCCATTGCTCCAGTAGTGATAGCAAGGCGTAGAAGTGCTTCGAAGCACGGAGATCAGATACGCAAAACCAATTGGCAAGCAAACCTCAAATTTTGGTAAAGAAAAACCATACTTGGCGATCTTTAAGGACATTTTTGTATTTTTGTAGTCTCTTGTACGAACATTAACTTCGTCCACTACTGGCGCGACCTGAAATCGCGGTCCCGAAAGCGTGACGGCATTAATGCCAAGCCTCGCTAGTCTGACTCGCTACTTCTCTTCTGTCCACTTCAACTTCACCTCACACCTCGCAACCAGACATGGATCTCCTCGAGGTCGAACGACAGCGGGCGCTGCTGGAACAGAATCTGGCGAAGCTCAAAGCGAGCCTGAAGCACTTCCAGACGCTGACAGCAGAGTACGAAGGCTTGTCCGAAGAGATCCAAGCGGGCGCGGACGACCTGGACCTGCAACAAATTAGCAAAACCTACCCGGGCGACATCGTGAAAGAAGAGGAGATCTGCGAGTTGGCCGGCATCCCTAAATCACCACGTCCGGCATCACAAGTTCTTGACCTCATTTCTAAGCGACAGGAATATGTGCAAAAGAATATCGAGACCTTGCAACGGCAATTTTGGGACGCAGAAGCGAAACTCGAAGAACTTGACTTTGCTGCATTTTCCAACCGGGAGAATAGAGAGTCGAGTTTGCCGCTGACAGAGATTCACGAGGAGCTGGACGATGATGGCAATGTTGTGTCAAGTAGCTTGTCACAACCAGAAGCTACCACAGCAACACTAGTCGACACGCTTCGCAAGGCTGGACTGTCCAACAAGGACCTCGAAGCCAGCAGTGCAGCGACTGAAGGGGCTGCTGAGCGTGAGAACGATGAATCGACACCATCTACAACTCTCACAAAACCGCCACCTGCTCTTGTCCACATGAAATCTGCTGCAGATGTGAACCCGCGTCAACGTGCGGAAAGCGATGACGAGACCACGTCAGAGCGACCCTCGGTTCGCAAGAAATCGGTTTCCTTCACGGCAGATACGAAGCCACCCCCAACGCCGCTTCGTCAGGAATCTCAGGATGGGAAGAGATCAGTATCGTTCAATGACAAGGTGGCAGTCATGCCAGCTGCACCCGCCCCCGACACCAGGTCTGTGTCATTTGCACCACAAGTGGAAGAGATACCCGCGGAGCCAGCGAATGGTGCAGTGTCGGCAGTTGGGGGCGAACAACAAAAGGCGAGCGAAACGCGCCCAGCTACCGATATGCAGAAAACCCTCCGCGAGTTCATGTTCAAGCCTGGTGAAAAAGTGCGTGAATTTGATTCGGATGACAATTTGGCAAGAGAACACATCGTGCTCCCTGAGAACGAGTCAGAAGAAGACGCCGCTACCCGCCGAGAAATGCTTGAATATCACCTGAACGAAGTTGGGCATGTTGTGGCGCAAATGGATCTGGACGAGGACGACTTTGATATGGACGAGAATGGATCGCTGTCCGACTTTCCGTCTTCGGAATATCCAGAGGAAGATACGCCATACACAAGCGGTTTGTCAGATTCTGACAGAGAAAGCGAGGATGAATATGGTCGCAGTAAACGCCCCGTGATCAGCGACGATTATCACAAAGAGATGAAAGCACTACAACAGAGATTGATTGGAAACTTGGGACCGGCACCATCAGCTGCAGAAGCCTCCGAGCTTGGCGCGGACATCGATCCTGAGCATGTCCACAGGCTGGTGATCAAAGACGACAGCACACCAGCTTCGGCATCAGGCTCGACGGCTGCGGGTGACAAAGATGGCAAGAAGCGTGTCAGTTTCGCTGAAGCTCCAACCTTCGCACAGGAGCAGAGCGTTGCTCAGAAAGCGGCCAACATGTTACGAGACGAGAACGAGACTCCGCTAGCAGACGTGGTATCGGAACGAACCAAGAGCACCGACGAAGCGTCCTCTTCCTTGGCTCCAAAAGCGAGCTCTGCACTTCCATCGCGTTTCAAGGCTTCACAGAAGCGAGAAGACCAGTCTCCAGTTGCGGATGCGACCCCCACAGGCCCAAGCGGGCAGATCATCGCCGACGAGCTTATCGAGCGTCCCACTCGTGCGATGGGCGTCAATGCTCCTTCGGTAGACGAGCCAGATGCCATCATGCAGCGTCGCGAGCTGGCAGAAGAGTACTACCGACGTCGCAATGACATGATCCGCCAGCAAGGGGGCTTCAAAGCAAACGCTGACGAGGATGATGATCTGATGGAAGAGCGCGATGGAAAGGTCAAGAAGGTCAGCAGATTCAGAGCTGCGAGGATCAAATAGAGGTTGCGTAGAAAGCAACGTGATGCTATCTAGCGGCTTTGCAGCGAAGCTACAGGTAGATAGCCTGCTCTGGTCTGCGGACTCCACGTCCATCTAACAATCCCCTCATTGGAATGAGTCTGGGCTCAAAATGATCTCGTCTGATTTGATTGCCGTGAAAAGTACATGACTGCGGGAAGTACCCCGTGGAAGCGGTGCGGATATTTACATATATTGTACATGCGCGAACATGTCGTGACGAGCATGTTCATCAGTGGCCATTCGGCCGACGCCGTGTTCTATTGTATAGTCGAGAGTGAAGAGTGAGCAGACGACCATTCTGCCCGTCCGAGGGTGTGATGCAAGTCCCGATCGTGCACCAGTCATAGCCGAACTCCAGTGCTATGCGCCCAATTATGACCCAGAAATTTTTCATTCATCGCAACGCCGTGTATGTCCTCGTCTCTTGAATATCAGGCACAAATCAATCCCATTTCGGCCATAGTGAGTGCAGACACGGCTAGACGCGGTAGTCAAGCCGGTGCTAATCGGCCTTCACTGCCTGCTGAGCCTGTACTGCTCGGGGGCGGAGGAGGAAGTTCCAATTTGGTGTTCTCTGCCATCATTCTTTGGAACCCAATGCCGACTCCTTCGATGACTGCTAATAAAATGGCACATCCGATCGCACCGTTTCGTATCGCGCGAGGACCACCTCGTACTGCCAGCGAGCCACCTGTGAAGAAACCTGCGATGATTGCGTTCCATGGATCCTCCTTCTTTCGTACACCTTTTACTGCACAGTCGAATGTGCTGAATAGGCCTCCCCAAACTCCGAAGTTGCCTCCAAGTACCGGCGCTCGTGCTTTGATGGCGGTGATTGCTGAGCATCAAGGTCAGTACGTCTTCGGTTCGTCACTGCGTCGTGCCCGTGCTATCATACCTCCAATCCGTCGCTCGCCATAGGGGCTATTTCTGAATCCTTTAACTCCGTGCCATACTGCACCACCGATGGCCTTGTGATGAAGTTAGCTTGATGACGGTCGCAAAGAGAACGCCTGGCAAACATACTCCCATGCAGAAGGCGCCGCCAAAATCTGAGAGAGCCACCCAGGGACATGGGTCTCTAGAGTGGTCGAGGCCGTGTCCTTTCTCCGCCATATCGTCGCAAACGAATTATCGAGCTCTAGCGACAGTGGATTCCGGGTCGTCGATTCGATCTGTGTAAGTGATGCGATGAGGTCGGAGATAGAGGAGTGATGCGAGCGATGTGAGAAAGCGGGTAGCAAAAGTTGAACTTGTTCGGGATCGGCAAAGCATCCATCACGGATTCTACGCCTTGCCACGAACACCACCTCCACCTCTCCTACCATCACGCACCTCCGACTCCGTGCGCGTCCACCAGCCCCCGCGACGGCCATGTCGCGGCTGGTGCACAACAGCAAGCCGTCGCCCATGGGCAAGGCAGACGACGGCGAGATCTGCCCCGTGTGCAAGAGCAGTCGTTACCTTAATGCCAGCCTGAGATTCCTCGTCAACCCATCATGCTACCACCGCATGTGCGAGTCGTGTGTCGATCGCCTCTTCTCCCATGGACCACAGCCGTGCCCGATACCAGGATGCCGCGAGACGTTGCGCAAGAATCGCTTCCGTCAGCAGACCTTCGAGGACATTCAGGTCGAGCGCGAAGTCGACATTCGGCGCAAGGTGGCGGCAGTCTTCAATCGCCGTGAGGACGAGTTCGAGAGCTTGCGCGACTACAATGACTACCTGAACGACGTGGAAGACATCACCTTCAACCTCATCAACCGCATCGACGTAGAGGAAACGGAGCGGCGATTCCGAGAGTACGAGATGGCAAATCAGAGGGAGATCGCCGAGAATGCGTCTCTGGCAGAGCAGGAAAGCATGTCATATTCCTCACTACAGAAAGCCGAGCGCGAGGTCGCGCGACAGCGAAGAGAGACTGCCCGGCGAGAAGAGGCAGACGAGCGGAGAGAAGCACAAGCGAACAAGCGCGACGTATTGCGGCGATTGGAGAATGGGCAGGACCCAGACTCGGTCGCGAAAGAAGCTCAAGGAGCGACACTGAAGAAACGATTGAACCGGCAAGACGCAGCAGCGAGACAACAGCAGCTGCAGGCCACTTCAGAAGTGAAGACAGGACGCGGCGCTGGTAGTAATGGCAACACCCTGATCAAAGGACTCAAAGCAAAAGTCAAGACAGAACCCGATGCGCCCATCGATCCGTTCGGTGGTTACAATTTCGGGGTCAAAAGGTATTATTCCACACAGAGCAAGTACGTCTGGGACGTCTTGCAGAGTACTGCGAATGATGGCAAGCATGGGCCTGGTGGATACGAAGTTTCTGTATTCACTGATCGTGCTCTATGCGAAGCCTTCAGTGGACTGGGCTGCTTTATTGCGGACGAATGCACTGAGGCTAGCAAGCAGGATCAGAATGAGCAATTCGCTGGCACGGCTAGGGCAGCGGTGGGAGCTGCGGACATCACAATGAGCGATTCTATATGATGGCATGTTGCGCCGGTCATTACTTGGAGCTCATGATGACGATGAGAATAATGATTGAATTAGCGAGGCGTTGGTGGAACTTTTGACAATTCATAGAAGAGCGTAAGAGCTCCCGACAAATGTCACATTTCGGACAGGATGATCTACATTCTCCTGAACACATTACCACTAGCACTTCTCCGTTCTTTCCCTCTGCCAACACTTCTCCCATTGTCTTCGTTGCTCTGCTGCTGTGGCCGCTTCTTTGACTTCGATGCAGGCGTGAAGCTAATCTGCTTCTCACCAAACGGCTTGTCATCATCTCCACCATTTCCTTGATGTCGTGTCCGAGCTGGCAAAGAACTGGCAAGATCACCGAATGATTTGTCTCGCTGTGGTTTGCGAACCTTCTGTGTTGATGATGACACTCGCATCGCTGGTCCATCATTTCTCTGATTCTGCGGCCTTTTCCCGGACTTCTTGTACGATGTCGACCCGATACGATCTGCTGACTCGGCCCCGTCTGACTTTCGCTGGCGTTGTCGTTGACGAGCAGCCACCTCTGCCTCATCCTCTTCATCTTCATCGTCTTCATCGTCACTGCTTGCATGTCTCCCATCCTCCAGCGCCTCTTCCTCGACCGCTGTAAGGCCACGAGGTTTCGATGTTGTGGTTGGAACTGTGGATGGGTTATGCATAGCGAATTCTCGACTGGTCTCATCGATCTCGAAATCCTCATTTTCAAACATGCTCCTGAAACGATCGTCAATCGCAGGTTTGACGTCCGCTGCGGCCTCTGTCGGCTTGGCCAGAGGCTGATCGCCACCTTGTTTGAGGACGCGCTGCGCTTTGCGACGCTCGTTTGCTTCCTCTCTAGCAAGCAGAGTCTCGGCGAATTTGCGGTTGACCTTGACTGCAATCTTCTTGGAGCCACGGATCCGGCTTTCCCTCTCCTTGTCAATCTTCTCCTGAATACTCTTCTGCCTCTGTTGCTCCGCCAGGTCGGGATTTGTGAGTAATCGCGCCTGTTCATACAGCTTTTGTGCCACAAAGTAGCCATGCATGTAAGGTCGGAGCAAATTCGTCGTCCCAACC
Organism: Cercospora cf. flagellaris; assembly: GCA_005356885.1. Taxonomy (NCBI): domain Eukaryota; kingdom Fungi; phylum Ascomycota; class Dothideomycetes; order Mycosphaerellales; family Mycosphaerellaceae; genus Cercospora; species Cercospora cf. flagellaris. The sequence goes on along the minus strand of RJLU01000001.1, from coordinate 4,300,031 downwards.
AAATGGTCCAAACTCAGTTCTCGGAGCTGCTTCATATCTAAGAACTTGTAGTTATCGTAGACTTCTCCTGCTCCGGAATTGGTTGCCCGGAAAGCCTGTGGATCTTCGGCGTCTTCGGCCATCTCCTCCACGATATTATCCAAGAACGCACACCATCTCGGAGCTGGGCCGAGTTGAGGAATGAAGAAAGAGTGCTGCTGTCGCCCCTCATTCGCCGTCAAGAACATGCCACTGGATGGCACCCATTCGACGTGATTCAGGTCTACGGCAGGTTCGATTCCCGTCCAGTAGTCGCCTGACTTCGCGTCCCACAATTTGATGCCTTTGCGATCCGCACTGAGAATTTTATCGGAGGCCAGTGGCGATTGAATATATTGCAGGGTTCGAATAGGATAATCGTAACCCTGCTGTTTCTCTAAAAGTGGCACGGGCGATCGCAGATCATACGTGCGAACGATGCCAGTGCTGCTGCCAGTGGCAAGTTCGAGACCAGAACGGTGGAACGAAAGTGCTGTGATCTCTGGCCTCTCATCCACGTCCTGATCTAGCGTCGACCTTGGTGCTCCAAGTGCGCTAACTCGATTTCGTGAGCGGGAATCCCAGAACTCGACCGTTCCTAGCGATGTTCCAAATGCCAGTAATCCATGGCTCTGATCTGCGATGGCAGCGCAATTGACCGCACCAGTGTTGATTCCTCCCTGCAGAGCGCCGGCACCCACTGTATTAACATCGTCCCCTCCGACATGGACCTCATAACCCTTCATGAATCGACCCAGCTCCAGGTTGAGACGGAAAACTTCTCCCATGCCGTCCGCATTGACTCCAACGGCGGGTACAAGTGCTTCGGCATTGCGTGCATTGTACTTGAGATCTCGTCCGTATCGCGGGATGCGTGTGCTGTAGTGCAGACCACCAGGGCTATGAAACTCGAGGAAGCGGTCTGTCTGCAAATGCAGCGATTTCGTGTAGTCTTGAGAAAGGAGAACAAAGGTGTCGTTGACGGTATTGGTATGGCGGGCGAAGGACAGCGAGAGATGGGGCAGGTAGTGGACGTGGATTTGCGGCTTGTAGGTGCCTGTGGCGCGCTCACGCTGTCAGTCGGCAATCGTCGTCAGCGCTGAGAACACCCCGTTGACGGCGGCGCGGTATGCACATACCTGTACTCATAACCCACTCGCCATCTTCGCTGACGCGCACGCACTGGCTGGCCTCGTCGAACTCAAAGTCCTGCAGCAGCTCCACGCGGTTGGCGTATTCGGCGTCCTTTTTGAGGCTGCGCTTTCGCCGCCGCGCGAGCCATTCGGGCAGTGGACGAGCTGTAGACGCCCCTGCTACGGTGTACACGGGCACCGCACCGCTGTTAGTGAGCTTCATCGCAGGTCGGAGGTGCAGAGGAAAGTAAGTGCTGCGAGAAGAAAATCCACTAACTAGCGCCATCTATGCGGCTCTGCTTTGCTGCGACGCAGATCACCGGCTCGTGCCGCAAAGCGTGGCTGTGGGGGCTTCCGGCGCGGATAGTCTGCTCGACATACATGGTATCGCCCTTGTGTATGCCGGTCGAAACGTGCTCTGTTCCTGCACTTCCCATCCCGACCCCCGACTACTTGCTGGCCTGGTACTCTGCATGATCTGGAAAAGAGCTGATGAAGACGCGGCGCACCACCAATTCCGCCTCACCGCCCGTCTCCATGTTTCCTCCGTCTAGATCGCGCCGCGGACGGACACAACGAGCATGGACTTCTTGAAAGCGTGCACAACCAACATACATGCCATCGAGAGCGTAAGCCAAGTACGCTTCGCGCTCTTCCAGTTTCGTCACCACACCGCGCCTTCCCACTCACAATGGTCGACACTGCAGCGGGCAGTCGCACGACTACGCGCCGACAATGTGCTATGCGCTGCCGCGGGCTCACAACTTTATGTTTTCGGGGACTCGGCGGGGGATGGGAATGCTGCGTACCAAGCGCTGGAAGCAGATTTTGAAGTTGTCGCGAAAGGAACAGTCGCCGAGCGCGCAGCAGAATCCGCGACCAGTAGCCCTCGAGACGCCTTGTTGGCTGCCGTGGAGCTGTCAATCGCGCACAACCTGTCCAAAGACCCGGCAATCACGCATGTCGCGCCCTGGACTTGGTTGTATGGAAATCGTCGCGGTGACGAGGTCGATGAAGGGGAGAACATGGCGATCAAACTTCGCGCCAGGACGACCTCGAACGATGGCCTATACCTAGTTTCGGATGTCCTCCCTGCTACGCTTCAAGCAGTAGGTTCTGCACGGTACAGTACCGACGAATCACTAGTTTTAGCTCCGTTCGGCCAGTCTGCGCGACCCCTTGTTCTCGACTCCGGTAAGACCCTCCTCGACGGTGAGAACTGGAGGACGATCGTGGCAGAGATGCTGCCAACACAAGGTCTTGAACTGCAACGCGATACCCAATGGATTCCGGTTGAGCTTCTAGATGGCACTGACAATGCTTGGGCATGGCCTGCCCATCTGTGCTTCACCACTTCAGCGCCCAACAATCAAGTCGATGCTACCTTTGCAGAGGGCCGGGACTGGCGACGATGGTTCATTAGCACGGAGGAAGGCGCCATCTTCCGAAACCCGCTGGCGGCCACGGAGGATTGGTACAAAGGCTTTGCAGAAAGAGAACGCGCTAAGGCTGCTGCAGACGTTTTTGTACCAACAGAAGCTCCCACGACTGGACAGGCTCCGCCTACGATGACCGCTGAAGTGACGCCACTTGAGGCAGATACGGCTGCGTCACCATCATTCACGCAGCGAGGAGCTGAACATCTGTCTGCCATGGTGGGCATCTACCCAACACCCCCTGATGGCTTTGCCCCAGCGCACCCAGGCCTGCTGAGTGCTGCGACCCCTTCAGTGACGCAGCCAGACCCGAGCAGTTCCGTGCTAGGCACATCGCCGAATGATTCCATGCAACCAAAGCCTTCAGCACAGCACCCTCCTCCACCGCACGATGCAAGCGAGCTGAATGCGGTGCAAGACGATTTGTTTGGTGATGTCGGTGAAATGGGATTTGGCGACGCTGAAATAGAGGACGCGGATTTCAATTTCTTCGACGAGCCCGACGATGAATTCACGGAGCAGCCACCGATGGAGACTCGTGATGTGCTTAACGAGTCCAATGCTGATGCAGAAACGATCAGTGCAGCGCAGCCTACGGAATTGGCACTCGAAGGTGATGCTTCAGTGTTGCCGGACGCCTCGAACGACGACGTGTTGCTACAATACGAACTTGCTGATACCACAAATGCAAACATTGCAGAGAAGGTCGACACTGAGGAGAGCTCCATTGGGGCCAGGGCTCTGAGTGAACCTTCTATTAAGCCAAAGCGGCCCTTGAGCCCTTTCGGCATTCGCGAACAACTTCTACCACCTCCCGTCCCAGCGAGCCACTCACAACTACATGCGGATGCGCAGTCTCGCCACACGGGCCGCAGGGACAGCAGCTTTGCCTCGATCAATTTCCGCAATTCCATCCGCATGGCATCGATGTATGAACCCGCCCTGGTGGCCAAAGATGCAGCACGCACCAAGCCGCCTTCTGACTCTGTATGTATCACGCTTCCGCCTGCTCGCACCAGACCGGGCGTGAAACAGGAGGTCCACGACACCGATGGGTACGATGTCGACAGCAGCGATAGCGAAGAAGAGTCCTATGATTCTTCTTCGAGTGAGGCCGACGATACGGATTTGCCACCCAGGTTGCCTTGGGAGACCAGGAAACGAAAGCGACAGCTTGATGACGACGTTGCCACCTATACTTTGAACGACCTTGTGAGTTCTTATGCGGAAGAAGATGAGGTCGGCAACATGTCCGACGCCGCTGCCAAGGACACCATGGTAGAGGTGTTGCAACAGTACTCGTCGAGTATCTTGCTTGCCGACCTCAGGTCAAGTCTACGCCCATCAAAGCCCACCCAGCATCCGCCTGCACTACACCACGCTTTACAGCCAGAATCAATGGAGACAGTGGCAGGTCCGCTACCGTCGCTCGAGAGTGCATATAGTCTGAGCAAGTCAGACCTCATTTGTGTCGCGCAACTCGTAGCCGATCAGTCTATCACTGCGAACACACGCTCTTCGATAGGTGTACACGATCTTTGCGGTGATTCAGAACTGGTTGTGCCTGTCGTGACAAAGTATTTGCGAGACCAACTCAAACGCGCTGTTCGTATAGCAGTACCAGAAGCGCTGGAGTGCGATCTTTCAGAGCTTGCACTGTCGAAAGAGTCAGTCTTGCGCCAAACAAACAATGCTGGAAAGACGCCACAAGGTCAGCCTCGGCCACCGCAGCGGCTCGACAGTGCGCATATCGGTCCCGATTGTTTTATGTTACCGTCGCCCTTCTTGAGGTTGCGCCGTGGTCGTGATGCTTGGGAAATGCTGCCCGCCTGCATACCATTTTGGGAGACGCTAGGGCTCAGCCCAGCAGCTGGTCCCAAGCATCTCCGTGCGTTCTGCGTCTTTCCATTCAACGAGGATCTCCAGCGCCTGGCCGATCACTTCCTGGGTGACCTAGGCACCGCATACGAGAATTGCAAATTGGGCACCCACGTTCACTTGCGCAATGCCAGCGAAGTGGACGCGCACGATACTTTCGAGGACGGCATGGCCCCTGTTGATCTAGGAGAAGAAGCGTCGCTGGAGGCTGCTCTCAGATCGTATGCTACCACCTGTTCAGACTTAGGCAAAGCTTTGTCGACTATTGCTCACCAGGAGTCTGAGGATCGTGCCATCGTCGTGTATATCCTCAATCCTTTCAGTGGAGAGGAGGCACGCCAACATCTCTGTGCTTGTTTCTGGACGCTTTTTCAGACTTATCGAGACAACATGCCCAGAGCACCCGGCGAACGAGGAGGAAGCGACATCTTCTTACAGCTTCTGCCAATCTCACTAGTAGCCGCCTACGATGCTTTTGTGCCACCGGACGCCAGACGGATGTCGATTCTAGCTCGCGAGATCTATGACCGGTGTCCGCCCACCTCTGCTCTGCAATTGTCTGACATAGCCGCCCCACTGCCAAATCTTGCTGCTCCGACTGTGGAATTGGCCAGTATGGCGCCTAAGCGGCTTGGCTTTCAACTAATACCTGAAGCTGCTGCGGATCTCCTATACGAAGGGTCCATCCTTCATCTAGCATACGCTTGCAGCTCAGATGGTAAGTGGCTGACAGCATCCTGGATAGACAGCACAGGAAAGTATCAGTCCAGTTCTTCATTCTGCATGCTTGGCAGAACATTTGCGGAAACTGCGGAAGACGTATGGGAACACACGAAAACCATCATGGCAGCACGTCAAGTTTCATGGCGAATATTTGTTGTCACGCAAGACAGCGCAATCGAGGCCTCAGTTATGCACTGCTGGCGAATGCTCGCAGCCAAGCCTCGCGCTCAGCCTGTCTGTGTGACAATGCTGTCTATACAGAGCGAGCCACTGTTGCAGCTGCTGCCACCATATGCGGGGCTCGAGCACGCAGCGATTGGGAGCGCAGAGAACGGCGTCCTTACACCAGCGTCCACACCTCAAGGAGCCACATTTACGTCCTCGCCCGATGTTGCGGGACATGGAGGCAACGCACCGTTAACCCCCGCCCCCAGCGACACAGCTACATCGCTCCCAGCGGACAGTGCAGCTGATGCCGATGCGCAACTAACTGATATGACTGATGAGACATGGGGCGTGCTTTTGACCTCAAAGCTGAGCGGCACTACACAAAACAGCAGCATGGCGCATGGGGTCTTATTGCAGCGCGGCAAAGTTGCGCTGCACGATACTGATCAGATCGAGATGATCGACAAACTGCCTTCTCTTGGTGTGAACATACACTGGACAATACAAGTCAAGCCTCAGGGAACTGTCGACGAAGGAAGCATTAAGCAAGCCGAACTGACTTTGCGTGAGGTGTTGCGAATGTTTCGTGGACTGTCCTTGTTGACGAAGGCAAGAGGTCTGGAATGCAGTGTTGGCGCATTCGCGCCACTACATGTTGCAACAGCAGTCATGGGAGCCGCAGGGCTGGACGGTCTGTTGGCAGATCCAGAAGAAGGAAGCGAGTAACGAGACTGCGCATTCGCGTGCATTGAGCAAATATATAGCGAAGTGCTCAAATAACGTGGAGCCGCGTCAGCGGTCATCGTCCACGAAGAACCTCTGCAAAGTTTTGCGTCCCACCCAGATCGTAAATGTTTTCGATGTCGTCCAGGCCCCAGACGCGAGCCCACAATCTCTCTTGACCCTGGGGAGGTCTGCCGTTATTCGTTCTGACGATGACATCGTCAGCTTTTGCCACGTGCGGCTCCAGATCATCCACCTCGTCGTTGTAAGCGTTCAAGGCAGGGTTCTGAGAATCGTCGAGGCCAGGGCGTTCCAGTGCTCTTGCACGGTTGTGAGCTCTCAGATCCTGCCTCCGAGCTCTGAACACATAGCCGTCTGCCATGTCTTCTTTGAGATCTGACCACTTCTGCGACTCGTTGGTCGTCATACCGGCCCAGATCAGATACAAGTGGTAAGCCAGTAGCCCAAGGGGCAAGCAGGCTGTTGAGACAGCCAGTAAGCCGACGCCAGCAATCGATATGCCGCCACGATTAAGAGCGGCGATAATCGCATTTCCGATGCTCTCTAGTCGGGCCCGGCTGAGCAGTGGCGTGGTTGAGTCGATCGTCAGATAGTCTCGTAGTAGGTACCAGCTGAGATAGCTGCCATAGATTTGGACGAGGCCGATTGAAAGAAGCAGGGCAAGAAAGTAGTGATAGTTGCCCCGTCCTAGACAGTTATTGACCCAGGGGCAGTGATGATCGCATTTGGCTACGCAGTGGCCGCAAAAACTGCAGTGCTTCGATCGTGCAGGCTTGACGAGATTGCATGTCTTGCAAGTCACGCCGGGCTGGAACAGGATGTGATCGTAGGGATAATCGGACATCCGTTTTGCGTGGTTCTCAGGCGTAACGTAATGGCTGGTGCATTTTACGGTGAGATAGGTGAAGAGGTAAGGAAGGACGACCAGCAACGGCACAGGAACCAGTTGCTCCCTGGGAAGCCGGTGGACAGTGTTCCACAGAAAGAGAAAGATGGCGCCCGTCAGTATGAACAGGAAGATGATCTAGCCTCACCTTTAGCGACTATGGACGGAATTTCTTGGCGAAGGCAGCTGCAGCCTAGGGCATGGTGCATACCAGGACGACAGGATTCTGCTCGTAGAACAAATAAGTGCCCAGTTTCTTGCTCTTGCGCGTCACTCTCCCGCCTGTCGCTGCTCGGTCGAATCGTCGGAGCGCGTTGGGCGTATGGATGCAGAGGACGCGTTGAAGCCAGCCGATCGGCGTCCTGCGTAGTGACGGCAGCCGTCCGAAGAGCGCGACGAAGGTCAAGAAGGAGACGAGCAGGATGCCGATGAGCAGTTTCCGGAGCAGAGCCATGCCGTCGGCCCTGGCTAACCTTCCTGGCTCGATGGCAACGGCGGCGGTGAATGATCAGGCGAAAGCGCTGCAGTGGGAGTGACGACGAATTTCGGACCGGGAGTTAGACGCGTCAAGCAAGCGCGTTCTGGCCCCACTACGACTGCACGTACATCGCATACCATCGACCTTCGATGGACACACTCCCATGGCCGGCGCATCCATTGTCGTGAGCGATGCATCGGCAGAACACCGTCGCACCGGCGCAGCGACCCTCTTCGCCGATCTCAGCTTCTTCTGCCTCCAGAAGTTGCCCGCACGCTCCCAGCTTATCCGCGACATCGAAGCCAATGGCGGCCGCGTAGTGAAGAACGAGAAACTAGCCGACTATGTCATTGCAGACCACGTGCGGAAAGACGTGCCTGCCGGCAGCTATTCCTGGACGCTCATCACCACCGCCATTGCCAATGGAGCGCTACCAGATCCCGCCGATCATTACGCTGGTCCGAGGCCAGGCACCATTCGAGATGTGGGCTCTGCAGCTCCGGGCAAAGCCACGCGTACACCCTTCACTCACGAGGAAGACAAGCAGCTGTGGCAGTGGGTCGAGCAGGAGAAGACTCGTGGAAGCCAGTTCAAAGGCAATGATATCTACAAGCGCCTAGAACAGATCAATCCTCGTCACACTTTTCAGTCATGGCGCGATCGCTACCTGAAAAAGCTCATGAATAATCCACCCGCTGGGGTACAGCCCACTGTACCCGCAAATGCTCCTCCAAGTCCTTCGACTGCACTAGATGGGGAGATGGAGGAGGAGCAAGCGTCCACGCCTCCGGCGAAACGTCGCAGAGTTGAGATCGTGGATGAGAAGGACCAAGGGCCTGAGCATTCTGAGGATCAGTCGGCGGACACAGTGCATGCTGAAGACCACGGGAAAGAAGAGACTGACGTAGATCTGCTCATGCCTCATGCTGCAGACATTGACAATGTTTTGGAAGACCAATGGCTACCCGCGTGGGAGCTTTGGGCTGAGGCATATCCGCATCGTTCAGCTCAGGAGTGGGCCAAGTTTTGGCAGGAAGATGTTCGTCCTATATATCAAGCACAACTTCGAGACAAGGGCAATACGGAACGGCCTAGCGTGAGACCTTTGGACGCTGGAGAAAATCAGAGAAAACGCAAAAGACACTTCGATGTTGCGCCGATTAATGGCGACAGCCATTTTGATTCTGGGTCACCTCAGCTGCGATCTCAAAATCACTCCCCATCTCGCTCGTCCGACGTGGGCCGCAGTGATCATACCACTAAAGCTGCCACTGCTACAGCTTCAGAAAGGCTAGGCCCCTTCGCCGAACTTTTAACCTCCGATGAGAATCGTGCGGCTGCCCAGCAAATCACAAACGAATCGCTGGTCGCCTTCGACGAGAGTATGAGTCGTGCAGGGTTGGTGGAAGCCAGCAGCGACGGCGAGGACCTCATCGAACTTCTTACACATGAGAACGATCAACTGGAACACAGACCTTACATAAGTGATGGGCCCGAGATTGAAAACCTGCAGAGCTTGGGGGTACAACGACGTCCCACAGTGGATGACATTGGAGCGATAATGCCGGAGAACGATCTTGCGTCCGATTTCGAATCACAGCTATCTGGAGGCACTGCCCTCACCGAAGCTAATCTCGCTGCGCAGGAAGCTCGACACAAAGCACCCCTACTAAGAGGCGCAGACCTGCCCGAGGACGATGCGAACAATGACCAGTCCGATTTTGTCAAGTATTTGCAGCAAAGTCTGATGCCGAGCCACGATCAGCCCGAACTTTCACAGGGACGGGATGTCTCAGGAAGTCATCGGGATGCCGAGAAGGCGCGATACATGGATAACGAATCCGAGGATGATGTTGACGAGGTGATACTTTCTAATCTAGAATGGCCGTCGTCGCCTCAACGGCCGCGAGTCACCGCGATGCCCTCGAACACGCAGGCAGAAGACATAGAACATCATCCTTCCGCTGAGGAGAATGGGCTCACAGCTGGCAGCCCTCCTGCAGCATCTAGTACCGCTAGACTCGATGTCGCTGCCCGTTCTGGCGGATTCCAGGCAATGAATCTGGAGCCAAGCGACGACATAGACCAAGAGGTTGACCTCTCTGTTGCGTTCCCAGAAGTTGGAGGCGGCTTTGATCCCAGCTCGGATCGTGACAGCACACCGGCCTTGGCAGAAGAAGAGATCCTGGATGTTGGAGACTATTATGACGAAGTTGACGACCCGAATACCCATGAATATGACACGCCATGGAAAGCATCACAAGTTGTCGAGATTTCCTCAACCTCTATTCCTAGTTCATCTCTGCCAGACTCTCCGGGCTCTGGAGATGGAACACGTAACCGGCAGGTTGGCAGGCCACTGGAGACGCAAGACTTCTATAACGCAGAGACACAACAAGCGGATCTCACCATGCCCCTACCCCTTGACACTGATGACGAGGACGGCGACGAGAACGAAGAAGATGATGAAACCGCTCACGACCTGACCGAGACGATCGAGCAGTACGCTAGCAGTCAAGCAATGCGCGCGGAGTCGCCACCAGCAGACTTTGGATCAGAGGACGAATCAGAACGCTTGGAGAGTTGGATTGCAACCATGAAAGTCCGAGGCCACGACGAGAGCGCAATTATCGAAGCTGTCAAGTGTACTTCATTGCAACTGGACCTCGCGGAATTTGTGTTGATGCACGTGAGGGCTGGCAAAGGAATCCCCACTGATGTTCCAGGCGTATGGAACGAAGACGAGGATGAGCAGCTGGAAGGAGGCAATGCCAGGGCGATTCGATTGCTAGAGAAGAAGCACGGCTGGGATGCGTGTCGAGCGAGATTAAATTATCTCGAACAGTACCGTGATACTGAATGATGAATAGTTTGGAACTGGGTGGCAGCGTCTATATTTTTGCTTATGAGATACCCCCTTTATGCGTGTGCAGTTCGTGTCCGCTCTCGTCAATCGTTTCTTCCTATTCCCATTCGTCACTTCGTGTGCGTGAGCGTATTGACGGATCAAGAATGGTAGTTGTCGAGCGGTGCTTCGTGTTTGATTTCATCCCAGATGGCATCGATCCTCTTCACGGCTTTGTCGCTGAGGGGTCCGCCTCCGATCGAGTCCAATGTCTCTTGCAGCTGTTCGACACTGCTGGCGCCGATGATGAGGGCATCGCCGTTTTCGTTCTTCAGTGGCGAGTTGTACGCAACCCATCGGTAAGCCAGATCGGCTCTCGTGATCTGCGCGATGAATGTCAGTAGTGAGCACGATTTGAGGATCGAGATGACTTACTCCCTCATCTTTCGCAATGCTCGCCCATTGCTCCAGTGCGTTGAGTAATGCTGGCTTTCCGTACTGCAGAACGTCATTAGCATCACAATTTCAAGCAAGCTGAACTAATAGCATGGAGCAATGACTTACCAATTTCTTGTACATGCTCGCACCACTCTCGGTATTATTGAACCGGCCAGAGCCCTTCTCAATATCCTCCTTGGACTTGGACAAGAACCCACCCGCAAGAGGACTGTACGCATAGAAAGATATTCCCAGCTTGCGAAGCGTCGGAAACAATAGCTCTTCCTGCTTCCTCGCTACGGCACTGTAATTACCTTGATAAACTTGCGGCAATGGATATCCATTTTCCTTGCAGTGATTATAGACCTTTTCGACATCTTCGGCTTTGTAATTTGACAGACCAAAACGTTTGAAGAAACCAGTCTTGTGGACTTCATTGATGGCTGAGAGGGTCTCTTCAATGGGTGTGCTGGGATCTGGGGCGTGAATGTAGAAGATGTCGACTTGGCCGAGTTTGTCTTTACTGTTTTGGGCTTCTTTGAGGATGTTCTCTCGTGATGCTCCGTTTTCCTTGTTGAAGCCACCTCGGGTTTTGGTGTCGAGAGTGAAGCGGCTTGGGGCGCCTGTTTCGCTCAGAATGGTTTCACTGTCGCCATAGAGGTTGGCTGTATCGATGGTTTTGACGCCTGCTGCGAGAAGGACTTCATAGGCACGCTTGAGTGTGGCGGTTTCTGCCAATGGTCTACCATTGTTGAGGCCGGCGCCGCCGAAGACGATCTTGAGTCCAGACATGATTGTTGATTAAGACCAGGACATGGAGCTGTTAATTCATTGCTGAGGTTGCCCCTCGGCTTTCTTGCCCTGCTTACCAACCATGTGCTGCGGCTGCGATGAGCTCAAGGCACGTCAATGCCACGACAACAAACCGGACGGGCTTGCCCGGGTGGTCTGTTAGGTCTGCAAGCCATCTCAGGCCATCGTCGCTGCTGCCACCGCCGTTGCAAGGGTCAGCGTTATTATTGGTGACCTCGGCATTGTTAGGAAAGCGCCGCCGTTCGCGCTCCCCACGTTCCTCATGCTGGCCTAGTCTAGCCTGCTTAACCTTTGATCCGAGCTCAAGGTCTCGTGAGAGTCATTGCTGTGCGCACTACAGTCGTGATTATTATGCCCACTTCGTCCTCGGGTCCCTCTCCTTCGCATACTGTCGCCCACACCGCTTGAGCAGGTCTTCCGACCTCGTCACTGCCCAGCATGTCGTGGAAGAAGTCTGGTCAGTACTTCGCCGTCTCAATGACGTCGCTCCCGCCGACGACGATGATGCTGATATTGCGAAGCCCAGTTGATGGACACGATCAAGCATTACTCGAACTTCCCAGCGACGGGTGTGAGTCTGAGGCAGATGGTCCAGTTTGGGAGCAACCCATCAACAGGTAAAGCGGCCCGCAGCATGGGCAAGACGTGCGACACGAACTGAGCTCCCCAATGCAGGCACCCTCTTCCGCGCCTCTCAATTCCTCTCCGAAGAGCTACCCATTCGCCTGGCGCATCGTGTACAAGAGCTGGGAGACCTACCAGATGGCCTCAATGAGATGGAGAGCATCAAGAAGGTGCAAGATTGGTACGCACAGTCATTTGAGGTATGGCAGAACGAGTACAGGCATCCGCATGCTTCTCTGACACAGAATAGGAAATTATATCACTACCAAAGCCGAGCCTCAGCAGCGAAGTTCGCGAACGATTGATCAAACCTGCCAAAGCCAACGGAAAGCACTCCCGAATCTTGAGCGAGACGACCGCCAATCCCAGCATCAAACCCGGACAGTATAAGTCAGATGGAAACATTGGAACCGACGGCGCAGACAGTGCGGTCAGCAAGAACAACGGACAGAGAAAAGTGGCAGCTACACGGCGATATTTTGCTGCTGCAGATGACGGCGACTGGCCACCAGAGCTCAATGACTACAACACTCGTTTTGCGAAGACGCTCGAGACGATCAAACGACGGCACGACAGTGTCGTCACGACCATCGCCCAGGGAATCCTCGAGTACAAGCGCAAAAGACAACGTATGCAAATCGATCACAACATACAGGCATTCTTGGATCGTTTCTACATGTCGCGAATAGGAATCCGTATGTTGATCGGCCAGCACATTGCTCTGACCGATCAGCGATCACACAGCGATCCGAACTACGTGGGCATCATCTGCACCAAGACCAACGTCAAAGAGCTGGCACAAGAGGCAATAGAGAACGCTCGTTTCGTGTGCGAGGACCATTATGGACTGTTCGATGCGCCCAAGGTACGGCTGGTGTGTCCAAAGGACTTGAACTTCATGTACGTGCCCGGCCATTTGTCACACATGCTTTTCGAGACGCTCAAGAATAGCTTGCGGGCTGTCGTCGAAACGCATGGACAGGACAAGGAGGAGTTTCCAGTAACACAAGTGATCGTGTCCGAGGGAAGGGAAGACATCACGATCAAAATCAGTGATGAAGGCGGCGGCATTCCTCGCAGCAGTATTCCACTGGTCTGGACATATATGTACACGACTGTGGATCAGACGCCCAATTTGGACCCGGATTTCAACAAATCAGACTTCAAAGCGCCCATGGCTGGCTTTGGGTACGGGCTTCCGATCTCTAGGCTCTATGCACGGTACTTCGGAGGCGATCTCAAGCTCATTTCCATGGAAGGCTATGGAACAGACGTGTACTTGCATTTGAACAGGCTGTCCTCCTCATCCGAGCCTCTACAGTGACAACGACCAGTCATGAGGGATGAATGGAGCACAATGATTCAACGATCGACGCACTCATCCCCGGGATTGACGAGAGTCGGAAGACAAGTCGGATCTGCAGACGGCGACCGGATCGCTGGCATGACGATGGCAGCGAGAACAATGAAATTGAAGTCGAAGCCTAACAGTAAGATGTGGGACTTGAAGAGCAGGGAGGTCTCGGCGCGAAGACAGGTGGGCGACGCAGAGAGCACCGTGAATCAACCCACTGCGGGAGAGAGCGCGACTCCCTGGTGGAAGTCGGTCGGTATGGATGAAATGTAGGATCGAGCTGAATGTTGGACATGAGAAGCATCGCACGGCGTTCGGCGCAGCAGTCTGGTGGAGGCTGCTGCTGGGTTTTGCTATTACAAGAAGTGCCAGGACAGGGCACCAGCTTCAACGTCTGTCCTTTGCATAGGAAGCTCAGCAATATGCTGCAGCTGGGACACAGTTACGTCCTCCGTTTGAACAGCCTCCTATTAATTCTGATACCAAATTGCACGCATCTTGGTACATGCTGTGAGCGCACTGCCATGCGTCGTCAATGGACAGGCGAATTTGTGCGTGCAAGTGATGCGTATAGCGCATGCAGTGATGCTGTAGGTCGAGCTGACGGCATCGCGAATGTGTCGAGCTCCAGTCGGCAAGCGGGCAAGCTCTCGGCGCGCAGCTGCCGCCCAGGGGCCAGGGCCCACACGTTGGACAGCTGGCTTCCAATGCACATATTCTAACAACGTAGGCCTTCAGTGCGCACCTGCATCATCCACCATTCACTTCTCTTTTCTTCACCTTCTCAACACCATCGAGGTTTCGTTTCGCGCAGGCCTGGAACTGTACCACGCGAGCGACATATCCCCGTGGCCGAGTAGGAGCGCGTCAGAGCCTCCAGCACTGCCGGCACCATGTCTGGACGTACGTCAAAATTCTGCCCCAGAGCATCCGTCCGCGGCGCGCACGTCGCGCTCGTTGCTGTACAACGCTGACCACTCGTGCCTCCAGTCCGCTTCCTCGACCTCGTGAAGCCCTTCACGCCCCTCATTCCCGAAGTCCAAGTACCCGAGACGAAGGTCGCCTTCAACCAGAGGATAATATGGACGAGCGTGACTCTAGTCATATTTCTGGTGATGAGCCAGATGCCACTCTACGGCATCGTATCATCAGGTGCGCACACATTTGGGCGGTATCGCGCAAGAGAAAGCAGCATTGACGGCAATGGCAGATACTTCGGACCCACTTTACTGGCTGCGTATGATGATGGCCAGTAATCGAGGAACACTCATGGAGCTGGGAATCACACCCATCATCTCTTCAGGCATGGTCTTCCAGCTTCTTGCCGGCACCCACCTCATCGATGTCAACCTGGACCTCAAGTCGGACCGAGAACTCTACCAGACCGCGCAGAAGCTGCTTGCCATCATCTTGTCTTTTGGACAAGCTTGTGTCTACGTGCTCACCGGTCTCTACGGTCGCCCAGCAGATCTTGGTGCAGGTATCTGTGTTCTCCTGGTCGTTCAGCTCCTCACTGCCGCTTTGATCGTCATTCTGCTTGACGAACTTCTGCAAAAGGGCTATGGACTCGGAAGTGGAATTTCGTTGTTCATTGCGACCAACATCTGCGAGTCGATCGTCTGGAGAGCTTTCTCGCCAACCACTGTCAACACCGGTCGCGGACCAGAGTTCGAGGGAGCCATCATTGCGCTTGTCCACCTTTTGGTTACATGGCCCAACAAGCAGCTTGCGCTTCGTGAGGCTTTCTATCGTCAGAACTTGCCAAACATCATGAATCTGCTGTCCACGATCATTGTCTTCAGCGCCGTCATCTACTTGCAGGGATTCCGCGTGGAGATCCCAGTCAAGTCTTCCAGACAACGAGGCATGCGTGGATCCTACCCAGTCCGACTCTTCTACACGTCGAACATGCCTATCATGCTGCAGTCCGCGCTGTCTTCGAACGTCTTCCTCGTGTCGCAGATGCTTTACAACAAGCTGCCAGACAACCTTTTGGTCAAGCTTCTTGGCGTGTGGGAGGCTAAGGAGGGCACTTCGCAAGTCCTGCCAGCCAGTGGTCTTGTCTACTACATGAGCCCACCGCTCAACATCACCGATGCTCTCTTGGACCCAATCCACACCGCTGTCTTTGTCGTCTACATGCTTGTCGCATGTGCTGCCTTCAGCAAGACTTGGATTGAGGTATCTGGGTCTAGCCCTCGTGACGTGGCCAAGCAACTCAAGGAACAAGGACTGGTGATGGCTGGTCATCGTGATGAGAGCATGTACCGCGAACTGAAGCGTGTCATCCCTACTGCTGCCGCCTTCGGAGGCGCGTGCATCGGTGCTCTCTCCATCGTCAGCGACATGATGGGAGCTTTGGGCAGTGGTACTGGTATCCTCATGGCTGTCACGTAAGTACTTCATTTGCCTTCTGTCTGCTGCCACAATTGACACGTTTATAGCATCATCTACTCTTACTTCGAGATCGCAGCCAAGGAAGGCGATATGGCGGGCCTTAAGGGCATGGTTATGGGTTAGGTAGGATGCTCAAGTTGAAGGTGAGGCACCTTGTGCATAGCGTAGTGTACTAGCAACAGAACGTCGCAAAAGCGAAGCATTGGATTGAGCCTTTTGAGTGCCTCAGCCTCAGCAGCTCTTGCTGCACGTACCCGGCGGCACCTCCGCATGAATGTGCACGTGCAGCTTGAGCTCTGCCGTCTTCCCCAGCCAACTTCCCCGCTCACTTCCCAAACGGTCAGCAGTCTTGTGCATCACCACACGGGAAAGCAGCAGTCGTGGTAGGATCAGCTGTTGCTGCGCGTGCTTGAAACACCCCTCTGCGCGTAGAAAAGAGGCGCTGCCCCCACGATCGTGATTGTCTCTACACACTCTTGAGCTCCATCAATCACCTAGAACCATCCTCGATAGAAAGACAGTATGGCACCTCAATCTGGCCACGTCGGCCTCGTGCTCCCGCTCTGCACCTCTGCTGCGACTGTGGGCCTGGCGCTCTACCAGTATCCCGTGTTCCTCTCCTTCTCTCAGCCAAACTCGGCGATTGCAGGCAAACCTTTGTCGCAGTTCTGGGAGTCAATGGTAGCATACATCGCGAGCCTCGCGCTACTACGCCAGACTAACACTGTATCAAGGTCAAAAGCGGCCGAGCTTTAATCGCTGCTCTCGCACTGTCGTCCACACTCGGCGGCACGCTCGTTTCTCGCTGGCTGCGAAACCACGCGACACTGGAGACAGGAGACGTATCGAAATGGTACATTGCAGGCAGCGTGCTCGCTGCGGGACATCTGGCTGCAGTGCCTCTGCTGGCGGGACCAGTACAGCGCATTATCGCGGCTCAGGCGAATGCGCAGTCGGAGGAGGCGGCTGCTGAGGCGAACAGGCAAGAGATGCAAACTTGGTTGACTCTGCACACTGCACGTCTGTTGCTCATTGATCTGCCGGCTTTGTGGTGCTTTGCAGAGGGTACTAGTCAATCATTCTGGGTTGGCCACTAGGGCGGTACATGCATTCGGATGGAGTATCGGAACTGTTACTGTGAGACGAACAATCTATTGCATGACTGTAGCAAAGTGGATGCAAATTTCCGTGAATGTATCTGTCGTTTAGTCTGGTGTTCTATGTCTCTACCACTCGTCTTGGTACCGCCTGTTGCACTGCCGTTGTTGGCAAGTCCATCCAATACGCTCACTCCTAAATCAGCGCCGCGCCTACTGAGAAGGAGGCAGATGCCAGGCACCCATGCTTTAGTTAGGCCAAATGCGAGGCTCTCGTTGGTTGACCCAAAGCAAGACGTCCACACCTCATCTTGCAAGGAGCATAAACCAAAGTCGACACAATAGCTGCTATCCTCAATATCTCGCTCAGCACGCAGTTACTACGGAAGGCCGCCATTTGGAATCGAGTTTCACAGACCTCATCATGCTTGCCGGAATGTGACACGGAGTTTGCGACACGGGAAACGCGATACAGGGCAACGCAACTCCGCAATCATGAGCAATCATCCGCCTCTGCGACCTCCACCACGGCCGCGGTCACCGTCCGGCCAGCGGTCGCAGTCTTCCTTATCACAAGGCTCCTTGCGGAGTGAGTCCGATCTTTCCACCACAACGATCGACTCGATTGAAGCAAATGCACCTAAGCGCACCGCATATCCGCCACAGCCGCCTGCCGCAAGGCCGTCCACTGCAGGCGGACTGGCACCCACGCAAGGAGGAAGCGCTTTCCAGACCATGCCTCGACATGCAACGCGTGGTTCTCTGGATGGTTTCAGGACCGCTTCCCCAATGCCCGGACAGCAAATAGGACACCGCGCGCGGCAGCACTCTCAAGGATTCTTTGAGCCCTCTCTTCCCAGCAGTAACGCCTTGACGACTTCGCAAATTGCCGCGCAGACAGCATATTCGCATCGTGTATCACCACCTCCATCTCAATTCGAGCGCAAGCGATCATATCCGGGCCTGGCGCCTATCAATACCGCTGGACCTTCTGCCAGCCGGCGACCTAGTCACGAGCAGAGTCCGCTCAATCCGTCGGCCGCAAATTCTACCTTACCCTACAGTAATGGCTCAGTGGGTGGCAGCAGATTGGCGGCCACCACGGCAGCGAATGTGGCATTTCCCAATGGCAGAAGTCCATTGCCTTCGCCCGGGCTTCCACCATCTGCTAGTACCGCCTATCCTGGTGCCGCTTCAGACAAGGAAGCCAAATCGAAAACCTCCAGAATGAAACTGTTCGCGAAGCCCAAGAACATAGTGCTGTCGAAGGATAAGGACAGTAAAGCAACTCCCGCTATGCCTTCGCCTGGCAAAACGCCATCGACTGCCGCCTTTTTCCGTGGCGGCTTTCCCAACGCATCGACAACAAGTCTCGTGGATCCTGCGTCGAGTGTTAGCTCTCTCTATTCTTCTGCCAATGCTTCAACGTCGACTTTGGTGCCAGCTATATCGGAAAAAGACAAGGAAAAGAGACATCATTTCTTGTCACGGCAAAAGCACAAACTTCGCGATGAGCCTGGGCAACTGCCTCTCTCGTCTGCCCACTCAAATTCGCTAGCGACCAACCCTGATAAGCCGCAGCCTCTCTATTCATTTACACCAGATTCTCCTGCAACCGGACCATTTGCCAAATCCATGTCAGGCTTCGATCTACGGCATGGCGGACGTGCACTGCGCGACAAGAAGAAAGAAGAGAAGGCCGCCGCAGCTGCTGCTGCCAAGTTGGAGCTGACGCCCATCGCATCGAACTCATCTACCGCCGGACCAGGCGAGCAATATCTGGGAACCAGTAGCTATGAGGCCAGCTTTGCGGGACCGCCTTCAGGTAGTGCTAGTGTCTTCTCCTTCCCCTCGGAAAGTGTTCCACCTGTCACAGCTCAAGCATTCAGTCATATCGGTGCACAAATGGGACTTCCCGGGATTGGTCCGGATGACGCATGGCCCTTATTGAAGGCGCGCTTGCTTAACATATTTTCTGGCGAAAACCTCCGAACGCCCATTGAGGATTTCAACGCCTTAGTCAGTGTTCATGTTCGTCGGTGCATCCAGCGACGCTCCCCGATTGTGCTAGTGGAAGATGTCCGAGAACTGCTGCAGACTGGATTCATTTCCCTTGCCCAGACGCTACGAGGAGTCCCAGATGACAGACTTGTCACCAATCTTGTGGAAATGTGGATTGGTGTTTACGGCGCAATCCTACCTTTTCTACAAGCAGTCTTTCTTCCTCTTGAATTGGAATTCAAAGGCAGAGGCAGTCTGATGTCAGCACGAGAAGCTCAAGAATTCTGGGGCGCCATACCGGAATCACTCAAATCTGACGATCGACCAACTTCCGCGGGCGGAACAACGACAAGCCTCCACGAGGAGCTTGAAGTACGACGCATAACGCTTATCGCCTTCCGTGACGAGGTCATATTGCCGAGACATGAGAGCCTCATGAATATCTTCAGCAGATTGTCACTTGATAACATCAACGCAAGAGTTTCTCCTGAGCCTGCGTCGAAAGGACGGGATCACGCTCGAAGCGACCCTGCCGCTCCGAATGCGGAAAGACCAGGCACGGCAGGGAGTCTCAGTCCAAGACTCAGCAGCTTCAACTCGCAAGCATCGACGTTGCTAGACGCCGCCAGTACTTCCTCTGGTGGTGCCATGAGCCTGGCAGGACGCAGTAGAGCGACCTCCAACACGTCGGCGGGCAGCTTTGGTACGAATATGCCACATATTCATTCCCCTTCGCCTGGAGGCCCCGGTTCTTTCAGTGTGACCAGCCAACCGCAGCCCCTTCCATCGCCGGTACCGCTTGCAGATCCTGCTAGAGTGACAGAGATTGTAGCTCGAATGCTGCAGTGCTTGTATATGCTGGCCTCGTGTCAGACAGGAGACGTGGCACAGGGCAACGTTGAACGTCTCACGAATGCTCTCAAGTACAATTGGCTTGGAAGAGGTCGAACAGGCAGAGATAGGAGAGGCTGGGTTGGGATCAAAGCCGGACGCGTTGGTGTCGGGCTGGTTGGAGCATAATGGCTTTGGACTATGCTTGGCGTTTGGATGGCTCAGGATAAGGCTCAGGATGAAGCACAGGCGCTCTTGTGGATTTCTCAATGATACCCAGACACACGGCTCCTAAAAAAAGGGACAATTTGTACGTGGCACGAAGCATGAAGTAAGCGGAGAAGCACATCTAAGATCGTTATACGAGCCCCCCATGGAGCGTCACCCTGGGATGCGCTTCTATTCATACATGTTTATATATTACACCCGCTCGATGCTATGCAACTTTTTTCTCGTCCACGCAAGTCGTTGCGCGTCTGGAAGAGGAGATTTTGATCGTCCAAGGTCTTTCTTGGTTTTCTACATTTTTACACGGATGGCATACCGCATGGGAAGGGGTCATTCAATCGTTCGTTATGAGTTCTTCACAACGCCAACTTTTGCCGCCTGTGGATAACATTAGTAATTGCAGATCGAATTGCTCAGGAAAGATGGGGAGACGTACCCGCAGCACTCTGCCATTATACAAGAAACCCTTCTGTTGCGTATAGAAAACTGTTCCGTCCTTCTTGTCTGGCTGTGGAGCTTGGAAAGTGGCTTCGTGCAGATTGGGATTGAAGGCTTCGCCCTCTACACTGGGATCAATTCTCTCCATGCCATGCTTCTTCAATGTGTTGACCAAGATCTCATCCGTCATCTTCAGACCAGAGTGCAAGTTGACCAAATCGGGGTTCGCATCGGTAAGTTTCTCTTTGGGCACGTTTTGCAGGGCACGATCGAGGTTGTCGACGCTGTCGAGGAGGTCTTTGGCGAAGCGTTGGAGAGCAAAGTCTTTAGCGGCCTTGACTTCGCGCTTCGTTTGTTCTTGGAGGTTGCGGTATTCTGCGATTTGGCGCTTTAGTTTATCCTGTCATTGCTATTAGCATCATCGTAACTCAAGTGTCGGAAAAGGGCAAAAGTCATACTGTGACTTCGACATTCTCTTTCTGGAGAGCCTCGAGCTCTTTCTGCAATGGGTTCTGTTCCTTCGCCTGCTGTTCTGCGCCTTCCTTTGCCGTGTCCTGTGTGCCCTTGCCTTCGTTCTTCAAAATCTCCTCTTGTTTCTTATCGGACTCGGCCTTTTCTGATGAGTACCACCTCCGCGCAGCGATGCGCTGTGTTGTAGCCGGGATGGCTTTATACGCCGCCCGGTAGGGGGCCGGGACGGTGTGCACCGCGCCGAGGGCGGGCGACTGTCGCGAAAAAGTGAGAAGTGATCGCGTTAATCGTTGTTGCAGCATGGTGTGCTCGTGTGATGTGTCGCGTGTGATGGGGCAAACGATCGATGCAGCTATGATGGAGCGTCAACTTTTCTAGAGCGCGGCAACGGAGCACTTCGGAGGATCATTCCCGCTCCGAGGACCGGCTGTGAAGTCGGTCTACACTGCTACAACACTATCGGTAACAATTGAAAGCTATACATCAACATCGCGGTGCATCAAGTGGCAGCTGTATATCGTATCAACATGTTCATCGGGCATCAAAAGCCGTCTGCGCGTTGTCGACCAAGACTTGCGTAACGCTCGCTCCCTCGGCCTCTATCCAGTCCAGCACGCGCTCCAGGAACGGGGCCACGTCGAGGTCCTCAAAACGGGTGTGCGGCCAGTCCGTAGCGAACAAACAGCGATCAGGGCGAGTGCGTATCACTGTCCGTCCCAGCGACTCCACGAGCGCGTTGTCCGGGTCGCGAGAGAGTCGATAATTGCCAGAGAGCTTCACCCACACGTTGCCCGCCTGCAGCACCCTCACCAGCGCGTCAAAGCCCGGCACCTGCTCCGCCGACACCGCCGTCGACAAAGTCTCGTTGGATGGATGCCCATAGTGCGCCAAAATGACCTTGACACCTAGCTCGTTGATGTACTGCTCCAGCAATGGTACCTTTTCCAGCCCTATGTACAGATCGAGTGCCCAACCAAATGGCCGCACCGCATCTGCGTATGTACGCAGACTCTCCTCAAGTTCAGCGCCCGAAGGGTCGGCGCCGACGCTCTTGAAGTTCAAGCGTACGCCGCGCACACCGGCTTCGTGCCATGATTGCAACTGCTCCTTTGACGTTACCGCCGGGTCGAATTGGACAACGGCACGTCCGTTGGCTGTGCCAAGGTCATGCAAACCAGAGAGTGTGGCACTGTTGTCATTGCCATAAATACTTGGCTGCACGACGACTGCCTTTTCGATACCCAGCTGGTTCAGAAAGGTAGTTGCTTGCTCCATGGTATGCGCTTCTGGCACGTATTGTGCCCCTGGTGCCAAGGGAAAAGTGATGGGATCAACTACGTGCCTTACAACATGGTCAGCACGGAGCATGGAACATTGATCGTAACTTACATGTGAGTGTCCCACGTTCCCTCCGGAATCCTTGCAGCCAGGCGCTTCAGCGCTGCTGATGAAGTCGAATTGTCGCGGGTCATGGTCAATACCCTCACTGGCAAACTTCGCAGCCCAGAAACAGCAGGTGCAGCGACAAGACAGCAACGTGAAGCAGTTGTAATACTTCTCAATAGATTCATGACTTGTTGTGTGTGTTTCGAGTACGTGAGTTCGCTTGCTCTTTTAGGCACATACCCTATCAGCGATATCGGCCAGAGTGTGCTGGGGAACTGCGGAGCATTATGCACGATGTCCGGTGGTATTGTGCGCTCCTGCTTCAGAGCATATGCATCGAATCGAACACATTCCCCATCATGAGCTAGCTGCGACGACTGCACAGGTTGTCGAGCCTCTGATCAGTGCCGTTATATGTCATAGTCTCACAATCTCGTCGAAAGCCAACTCTCAATCACTTTCGTGCCCTCTGCCTTCTCCTTGTATCCGAGCAAGGTGTCAAGTATGAAATCTTCATGTGCTGCGCCAGGTTCAATGACGATGTTCGTCTTTGCGTGGGCCTTCTCAATGGTCGTCCCGAAGGCTTTGATGCTATCGATGAGAACTTCTTCTGCCGGGTTTGTCAGTATTGGGCAAGCCCCCGATTTAGAGTAGTGTGATTCGTACTGTCGCCGCCCCAGATCAGAATATCATTCACCACCTTGTCCAGCCCAGAATACCACGCAGAGTTGGCGAGACTTGGCTCGCTGTATTTATCAGATGGCTTCGCACCGAGGAATAGCTTCTTCCAACGATCAGCTGCCGCAGGTGGTATCACTATACGTCGTTAGCAAAGTTCGGGCGTGCAGCCTGGACAGGTCTCATCTATCGAGAACTTCGTTGAGCTGCGCTCTAGCGATTTGACTCACTATCACTTGTTGCGTTCCGTCGGAAGCTGTCGTCTGTAGTGCTGAACTTGATCCATGGCGATATCAGAACCGCAGCAGAAAGTGAGCCTTCCGCAGTCGATTTCTTCAGCTCCGGGTGAGGATGGAGAAGGTGGGATAGCAGACCGATCGTCAAATTAGCGCCAGCGGAGTCTCCAGCCACGATAATCTGCAAAAACAATCAGCAAGCACCTCAAAATAGATAGATCAACTCACATCTTCGGTCTTCTTGCCAACGGTACCTGTGAGCCACTCCAGGCTCTCTGCTGCCTGTCTCAGCTGCTCTGGATATTGACCTTTGGGTGTCAAGGTGTAAGCAACCACCACAACACTAACAGCTGTTGTCTTGGACAGCTCCTTCTGCAAATCGAACAGCCACTGAAAATGGCCTGCTGTGCATGAAAGTGCATATCCTCCTCCATGGAAGTACAAAATGGTCTTGGGTGCAGCTTTCGGCCCCAGCCAGTGAACTTTCAAGCCCGAGGGCAAGACATCAGTATCGGGTTGAACACTTGCTTTCTTTGCGAAATCGAGGTAGCCGGACTCTGTGGTTGCGTTCAGCCACTGCTCCTGCGCGACATTGATGTTGGCGAGGTTTGCGCGCAGAGCAGCGAAGACGATGTCTTTGAATGTCTTGTTGGCTCTCGCAGTGCTTGTGAGTGGCAACGTGAGGGCGCGAAATACAGCTGCTCCTAGTACTCGTGCCAGTAGAGGTACTACGAGCAGTTTGTCAAGCAGAGTTGGTACGGGTGAAGACTGAGCTGACATGGCGGCGCTATGTCAGTGAACAACGGTGATACTTGCGGTGCGCTCGACGAGAGAGAATGAAAGGAACAAGAACGGGCAACAGTCTGACATGACAGCAGGTCGCCGACACGCTCTCGAAGTGAGCTCCAGCATGCCTTTCGGGCCATGCTGCACTAGTTGCTGCTGTGGCTGCGGCAAGCGAAGCTCACAGCTGAAGCGAGCGGAGCTCGAAGTTGCGTGAATGTGGAGTGCCAAGAAAAGTGAAGCGCAGCGCTTCCTACACAGCCAAACCAGCTGCATCTGTATGCATATATCATTCGGGAGGCTACTTTCTTTGCGCACGACCATGGCAACGACTTACATCGACCGTCTACCAGAGGAATTGCTGCTGCAGGTCTTCGCATACCTCGAGCGCCCCGCCCCATCGAAACTCAACGCAAGGAAAGAGCCAAGTCTCGACATCACCAACTCCGAGTATCGGGATTACAAGAACGCATCCAGCGTATCTCGAAGATGGCGTCGCATCGTGCTTCCTCTGCTCTTCAGTCACTGTCGCCTTAGACTTGATGCTGTGCCAAGAGCAGAGGGGAATCTTTGTCAAGTTTGCGGCATTTCCCCCTCGCGGAGCGCCCAGATGTCAAGTTATATTGATCCGTACCATGAGCAGCTTCTCCAGCAAGCAGCACTGGTGGGCAACTCAGCATCCGATGACGATGGAGACCAAGCTCTATCAAGCCTGCAAGGAACTCTCAAAGTGGCGCTGCAATGGTATCACTGCCTCAAAGACTACTTAGAATTCATTCAAGCACATGCACTCGAAACATGCGTCCAGAGCTTTGCATTGATCACCGAGGACTGCGGCATAGTCTACGATCGCTACCCCCATCGTTCGGCTGCTAATCAAGACTACCGCTACCGTGCCGCCGCTGCACTTTGGCAGCATCTTTTGCAGACCATCGCTCCCGTTCGCATCCTCATTGTGGCCAGTCCTGGAGATTTAGGATGTCTGACCAATTGTGCCATTGACATGATTGGAGACTGGGCTTTCAGCGATATGAACTACCATATTCTGGAGCTCAGCAACGCAGGCACATCGTCCAGAAGGCTCGAAAACGTGCCGATAGACTTCGAAACACTTGAATATGCGCCTAGCGAATTTCCAGGAATCGCCAATGCTAGCCTGCTGAGATTACACCCCTGGACTGAGATAGGCTTGAATGAAGGATCTTTCCTCAAAGCATATGGCACGTAAGTAAGATGGCTCGTTCCAAGCTCTCATTGCGAAGTCCCTTCGCGCTCTCCCTTCGTATTGATCGAGTACCGGGGTCGTGAAGGTGAAGGTGGTAAGCCTGCTGATACCTCGCAGATATGAGTACTTTGAGAGAGGTCCTCCATCTATAGTCACAAGTATCAAGCAATGTCTTGCAACAAGCATGCACCGCCACGCAAGACCCCAGCGTCCGCCGAAGCTACCTGCATTGAAGAAGTTCGTGTACACAGCGATACTTCCTTTTGCAACTCACGTCAACTTCGGCAGTCTGCTGCCACTCTTGGACGAGCTTGACGTCAAGCTTGCTCCAGATCCCGACTCAGGAATCCTCAGCGACAGCAGGCGTGTCGGCAAGGCCGAGCTTGAAGGCAAGTATCGTTGCCGCTCCAGGCCTCGCGCTGGACACATCATTGATTGGCGCGCAGATTGCTGGCAGGAATTCTTCACCTCCTACCAGGTCATCTCGCGACCATTCCGAACGCCCGAGTTCTCTTCCAGCAGCGCCCTGCCTCTGAAAAAGTTCATTTGCAGAGACTACCAGAATCCGGCCTTGGAGGAGGAACTAGATGAGACCTTTATGTGGCTCTGGTATGGCTCAGTGTTCAGTGTTGGCGTCGAAACGTGCTAATTCGCAGTTCCAGCATGCCTTCTTGGGCAGAGATGAGGCCTGGCGTATTCGAGAGGCAGGCAGATGTTCCAGGCTTACCACAGGCACTGTAGAAATGTGAGGACAGTGAACAAAGGCCGGCTTTTGAAATTCACCTGCCACTGTACCAGAGTTTCGAGTTCGGTACGATATAGTCCGTCTACTCAAGGGCTCCGGTGACCATTCACGACAGGCTGGGGCGTGCTCGCCTGGAGAGGAGGGTCGATACCGACGACAGATACCTGCGATGAATTAATGATGCTGACGCGTGAATCTAAACCTCTACAGGGTAAAAGACATACCTGTTCGTTGATAGCAAACGCTAGGCTCGTACCATCCGCGCTCCAGCTGAGACTGGGCTCAGAGTCAATTACCTCGTCGCCATTGTCACCGTCTGTTGGTCCACCGGAAATCTGCGGCCGGCGCCAAGTAATCATTGCACGAGGGTTATGCACGGCGCCATTCGTCCTCGCGAAGCTGTCTCGAGACCAGACTTGTACCAAGCTGGAATTGGACACTGCAAGGTATTCGCCCTTTGTCGACCACGCAAGTGCCGTGACAGGTGATACCATGAGATTGAGATCCACAACTTCGCTGCAAACTAATGCCTGATCCGGCGTGTAGCGTATCGCATAAATGGCGACCGTTCCATCGCCATAGCCCAAGGCCAAAAAGCTTTCAGGAGCTGATTCGTTGTTTTGCTCGTGATCTTGCTGCGGTCGGCTGGGTGATATTTCAACTGGCTGGAGCGATTTCGCATCAGGTAAATCGAACTCCACATCAGGGCTTGTGCTACTGTCATTTGAGCGTAGCTTGGATGTAACAACCAGTCGTTTCCGACTCCTGGAGACGAAAACGGCAATACGGTGGCGATGGTCGAATCGAATGACATCCCAATCAGTCATTCCTTCGATGATGTTGGAGTTCCGGGGTATCAGTCCGCGCATGAGCACGCTAGCTGTGGGAAGGGTGCTCAGGTCATGGCCCTGGCTCTCATCTACCTGATAACAGGCTGAGAGTCCCTGATCTCCGCAGATGGCAAACGTATCGTTCGAGATCCATTGCGCATCACTGACTTGGTTGTCAAATAGCCTCCACGCAACAGACTCACTGAGGGGCGGCGCATCCACGTTCGTCCGCGCAGAGGACCAGACTTGGATCATGGAGCGTTTCATGTTGGTCCGCAGAGCCAAGACATATCTAGAGTCCGGGCTGTAGTGAATCGCAAGAACTATTCCAGGTGGCTCTAGGGACGGCAGCCCGAGTTGAAGCGTAGTGCTGGTGCCATCCTGGTGTCGCTCGAGAAGCACCTGCTGTGATAATTGGGTTCCGCTGGGCAGTTCGCGGAGACCGTCGATCGCGCAACACGCAGCGGTGCCATCAGGACGCCATGTAGCTGCTGTCACGCCGCAGCTGGAGGACAGTGTAGGCTCATCGAAATGTTCTAGATGCTTGGCGTCTCTGGCCGAAACCGGTATCTGGTAAAATCGACACAAGTCCTCACCCACAGTCAAGAGCGTCTTCGTATCGTCCTCTTCTGATCTGGGACTCCACAGCACACGTTGGATGCTGGCGCTTGGCTTGTCAAGGTGCCAGGATATTGTGCTAGTTTTCGGCTCAACCTTGAGATCTGTTTGCACCAGAACGTCCATGCTGTCGTATCTTTCCACGGGGCCAGCCTGATCAGACTCTGACGCTACAGTCGGTGAGGTGGGGTCCTGCTCGGGCTCGCCATCGGCGGAGCCCGTGTCAATGTCCATTGCATCGCGATCGCCATTGAACTGTGACTCGCCAACGTCGCCTTTCCGCGAAGTTCGCGCAGCCGTGGTGCGTGCTACGGGCAATTTGTCCTTGCGCCTGCCAGAATCCGTCGATCTCGATTTCGCGCCATTCTCTGTGGAGTCCCGGCGTCTGGATGGTGCACCGCGGCCATCGAACTTGCTCCAAACGAACTTGCGCTCGCCGTTGTTGAGACCAGCTTTCGCTCGGGCTTGATCGTAATGCACACCGTACTGAACCACCGACACCAAATCATTTCTCTGTACAGCATGCGCGAAGGGCAGGGCGTCCGGGTCTGAAGCAATGTCTCCCGTCCTCCGCCAATCGCGCGTGAATGCGATGGCGGCATGTTCGAAGCCCTGCTCCTGCAGGTATCTCCAGATTAGCTGCAGTAGAAGTTAGTAAGAATGGCAGCTGTTGCGAAGAGTGCGCAATACACACATAGTTAACATGGTTGGAGTGGAGCGTTGCCGCGGCCGACATGGCAAAGGTGCGCGACGTGCTGGGGTAGAGAGGGCCAGGCGGGCATACGATTGGCGGAGCACCGAGGCTGCGGGACGGCGGAGGGACACGTCGGTGCGCGTGGAGCGGGCGCTATTGCTGCTGAGGACGATGTTGTTTATATGTGCATGGCGGAGAATGGGTGGAAGTGGTTGTGCAGGTCGATTGATGGACGCTAGTCAATTCGAGATGGGACCAGCCGAGCAGGAGGCAGCGGCGGCGCGGAGGATCAGGTCGGCGTGCGTTAGCGAGCACCGACCGACGAACGATGCTTCCAGACTGCGCGCTTCTTCATCTTCACATTGACCGCCTGCAGTGGGCGGGAGCGGCCGCAAACATACAGATAGACTCCTTCTCTCCTGTCCTGCTCTGCTCTGCTTAGCTGCGTGGTCTGCGTGCACCTCGTCGCCGCCGTCGCCGCCAATGCCGCGCATCAACCTGCCCCCCGTTACGCGCGCTGTCCTGCTGCTCCTGATTGCAGCATCTTCGCTCAACGCGGTCATCAGAACTACCAAGTGGCGGCAATCGCTCGATTCGACATCCTCCGCTGCCAATTACCTCTCAAGTCCACGCTGGGCGGTGCCATATCTGGTTTGCGTGCCGACCACGAGCCTGCGTTACCCATGGACTGTGCTCACCGCTGCGCTCGTGGAGAACAACGTCGTGTCACTGGTCATCAGCAGCGCCGTCGTTTTCTTCGGAGGCCGGTATCTCGAACGAGCATGGGGAACGCACGACTTTGCAAAATTCATCATCGTGGTATCGTAGACCCGCCGTGCCGCATCTGCTCACTCATGCTGACCCCTCGGCGTGTGTGTAGGTAACACTTATACCAAATGTGATCACCTTCATCCTCTACGCCATATGGCATGCCTTTGTCACCCCGCCTGAATAGTACGTCGGTCTATCGTGTCACTCTCGGACGTGCAGCTGACCAACCTTCCAGCCCAACGCCATTGAATGGCCAAGTGGCTCTGGCCGCCGGCTTCCTCGTGGCTCTGAAACAGCTCGTCCCTGAGCACACCGTGTCCCTTTTCAAGGGAGTCATCAGCATGCGCCTCAAGCATGCTCCGGCTGTCTTCGTCCTTGCCAACATGATCTCGGGCCCCGTTCTAGGCACGGATACTGCCTTCTGGTTGAGCCTGCTAGGATTCTGGATCTCCTGGATTTGGCTGCGCTTTTTGCGCGTTTCGACGCTGTCCACAGTGGCCACTGGAGGCACCGATACAATTATCGTTGGAGATGCTTCAGACACATTCTCTTTCGCCGCCTTCTTCCCAGATGTGCTTCATCCTGTTCTCTCGCCCATCTGCGACGGCATATATCATATACTGGTCCAGCTCAGGCTCTGCACCCCATTTTCCGAGGAGGCAATCGAAGCTGGCAACGAAAATGCCGCATCAAGGGCCGATGGAGTCTTGCCAAGCTTCAACGACAGTAGAGCGGGTTCTAGTCGTCGCGCTGAAGCTGAGAGAAGGCGAGCCATCGCGCTCAAGGCTCTGGACCAGAGACTCAATGCCGCGGCGGCAAATCGAAGCGCTCCCACTGCGGTGACCACGGTGCAGGCCTCATTGGGACAACCCAAGGCTGAATCAGCGGATTCAGCGAATGCGGCAGCTCCAGAGGGCTCTGGAAATTCGCCGTTGGGCGAGACAAACTCATGACGATATCGATAGCATACGCCAGGTCCTCGTCGCATCCACGATGTGCATTTGTTTCAGCCTCACTCATTCCGCACCGCATTTCTGCTAATTCGTGTACGTGAGCAGGAATCGCACATGGTGAACCAGAGTTTGTCGACTGACTGCCGCGCTTGGAGGTCCAAGAGGACGAGGACAACGACTTCCCTGCACTTGCCGTCCTGCTGTGCCCCACTTCATGCGTCGTCCAGTCTGGAACCCCACCCACCGATCTGCGGGGATAGTCACAAGTGATCATAAATGCACAAAATATTGTCGAAGCTTAAATCCATTGTATGCCTTGCGCATGAAGTTGACTACCTGTAGCATGGTATGGCATGCTGTCCAATATCTTTCGGCAAGGCCATCGTACTGATTGGGGAACGTGCGCGACTACGGTAGCACGCCACAAAACGATGGCCAGGCAAAGGCTCTGCGAATCGCCAGTCGAATCGGGAAGCGGCATCGCCGTGCATCACCGTGCATAATTGGTGTTCACCTGGATTGGGTGGCACTTGGAAGGAAGGGTGACGAGGGCATTATGTGGACGTGGAGAAGGTTCGCTTCCGTTGTCACGGCTAAAGGCCTCCTCTCTGTGATCCACAAGTCTGGGTTGTGCTGCATTCGGCATTGATATCGCGGCAAGTAGTCATTGCTTAGGCCAGGCGTGTCCATGCTGGCGAGGCCTATCACGACTTCTTGGCCTGTAACCAAAAGCAACAGCTCTGCCCTTGAGCATTGCCTTCTTCACTACTCACACTCTCTTCAGGCTCCTTCATACCAAATTAAATATGTCAGCAGTGCCTAATCTGCCAGAAGGCCTGGTTCATCCTCCACCGAACAATGTTGAAGCTGCTAAGATTCATATCGACAAATGTGTAAACAGCGATTGGAAGATCGACCACGTCGAAGACTCAGGGCACCAGCAGGTCAATGGCGTCAAGCCTGAGAGCAAAGTATGGCAACTGCACGATGTACCCGTTGAAAACCAACGACGAATGAAAGTGATCATTATCGGCGCTGGATACTCAGGCGTGTACTGCGGGATTCGCATCCCCGAGCGATTAAGAAACTGCGAACTGGTGATCTATGAAAAGAATGCTGGAATCGGTGGCACCTGGTACGAGAATCGTTATCCCGGGGCTGCTTGTGGTAGGTTTTCGATCAACTTGATATCACACCTTGCCTCCCTACTGACCTGGTAAACAGATATCCCGAGCCATTCATATCAATTCTCCTTCAACCCCAGGCACGACTGGTCCAGCTTGTATGCACCATCATGGGAAATACGAGAATATATCGAAAACACAGTACGTACATTTACCATCACTCTGATCATGCAATATCCCATCCGCTAACCCCATACAGGCCAAAAAATACGGCGCAGATCGCTTCATCAAATTACAACACGAAGTGATAGGTTGTCGCTGGTCACAAGACCTAGGCAAATGGTTCGTCAAAGTCAACAAACCCGACGGCACAAGTTTCGAAGATAGCTGTGATGTTCTTATCAGTGCCAGAGGTCTATTGAATACGAAGCAATGGCCTAAGATCCCAGAATTCGAGAAATTTCAGGGCGAGGTTATGCATTCAGCTGCTTTTAACGAAAAGTATGATTTCAGGAATAAACGAATCGGAATTATTGGTAGTGGGAGCAGGTAAGCTGCTTGTTCCAATTCTTGATGTTGTCGTTGGAGACGATAGTTTTGCTTACGATCGTTCTGCTTGTGTGCAGTGCTATCCAGATTGTCCCGCAGCTGCAGAAAGTGTCCGGTGCACAGCTGTCGTGTTTTATTCGAAGCAGAACTTGGATCTCACCTCCTTTTGGTCAACGCGTCGCCGAAGAGTATAAACTGGGCGATGGCATGGTGATTTCCAAGGAACAAATTGCTCAATTCGAGGCTGATCCCAAGGCCTGGTTCGAGTTCAGGACGAAGATTGAAGCAGATGCGAGTAAGTTGGAGATCGTTCATCGCGTCTGCAATTTTAATATGGCTGATACTGTTTGTTAGATAATATCCATGCGTCAACGTTAAAGGGCACTGGGATGCAAAAAGCAGCGCAGGAAATGTTTGATCAGACTATGAAGTAAGCAGTCTAACTGGACTGGACTGGGGGAAATATTCAATCTTGCTGATGTGTCTTCTGTGATTGTAGAGCACGCCTGGCGAAAAAGCCCGAGTACTACGACCTCTTGAAACCCAATTTCGCACCTGGATGTAGGCGTCTCACGCCGGGGCCTGGATTCCTCGAAGCACTGGTTGAAGATAATGTCGCATTGATCAACAATGGCATCGCTCGCATGGAGCCTAAGGGAGTCGTGACTGAGGATGGTAAGCTTCATGAGATTGATGTGCTGGTTTGTGCCACAGGTTTCTATGCCAGTGCTGCCCCTCCGTTTCCTGTTGTCGGTCTCAACGGACGATCATTGCAGGAGCATTGGTGAGATGAATTGGCAGAATTGAAGAGTGCATTGATGTTGACGAATTCCAGGTACGACCGCGCATACAACTACCTCAGTCTTGCAACAGATAATCTGCCAAATCACTTCTTCATGCTAGGTCCAAACGGCGCGTAAGTCTGCCAGCAGGATTTGCACCTTTTTCACAAGTCGCAAGCTGATGACCCGTCCAGAATCGCCGAGGGATCTCTCACGATGATGATCGAGAGCACAGGAGACTACATCTGTAAAGCGATCCGAAAGCTACAAAAGGACAACCTCAAATCCATGGTGATCAAGCCTCGCCTCGTCCGCGACTTCACCCGCTACTGCGATGCATACTTTGAGGGCACCGTGTTCAAAGACGATTGCAAATCCTGGTACCGCAAGAACGGACAAGGAGTCCCATCGGAGCATGTCACTGGTCTGTGGCCAGGAAGTACGATCCACTGCATCGAGGCTTTGAGATCTCCCAGATGGGAAGACTACGAGTATGAGTATCTCGCTGAAGAGAATGGGGCCGAAGTAAATCAGATGGCTTGGTTGGGAAATGGGTGGTCCAATAATCAGCTTGCGGAGCAGGTGCGAGATATCGATCTGAGCTACTATCTTTACCCTGAGTTTCAAGAGAGGTATTTTGGGACTCCGGAAAGTGGTAGACCGGAGGAGGGGGAGCACTACAAAATAAGACCTTGGTCGTATTAAACATGAGCTTGGAGGGATAAAACGAGGTGATGAGCTGGTCTGCTACGCCCGATCAATGTCGCGGAGTAGTCGAGGTGGCGCTTGCAAGCTGAGCTGGGTGGCAAGAAGCACGCGAGGTGTGTTCGAAAGTTGTCAATGAGGTGTGAGAGGCGGAAGTCCAGCAATAGGCGCAGCCAGGGCGGCACGAGAGCATACGGGAAGATCCATGAATCTGGCGGGCGTCGGTAGTTGCGCGTTTGTTTCAGAAGGCGGCATGAATCGCAGCCGAGATGCGTGGTTGTATGAGAGTTCAGCAATATTCCTGGAAGCTTAAGATCACGTTCGTGAAGAAATAACAGTATCGCGGCTAAAGGCATCTATATCGGTCAGCAGGAGCCGCGAGCGGGCCATTGACATTTCCAGAGATATGTTCACGGCAGGTCGGCTGGTGGTTGGACGTCATTGCCTGCCGGTACAGCTTCAAGTTGCTGTCGACAATGTGCTTGAGGAGGGTGCGTTTCGTCGCGTGCTTGCGTGTACGTACTGCACAGCCGCAGATGCTGCAGCAGATGTGAGAGTGATCGCGCGTTGCCAAATCGGGTATAACAGGACATGACTTGTGAAGCTGCAAGGCACAGGAGGTTCTTTCTCAAGCTCCCAAGCCCTGCGTAATGCGCAATGCGGCCCGCTGCTCGTGAGCCGGACGCCTGGTGTGGTGGTCATGCAAGCACAGGTTGACAGAAGTGTACATTCTGCGTACTGCTGAACATCAATGATCACGGCAGCAGCAACCACGCACGAGCACAGTGGGAGCATCAAGTGAGCCATGTCGACCCGAAATGAAGCCATTCGCAGCAGGACATGGCAAGCAGGGCCAGCCCCAGGATAGAACACGAGCGGCAAGCGGCGCGCCTGAGTCGGTCGTTGGTATGGGCAGGGTGCACGATTGCGGTCATATTGGCTGCGCAGTGCTGTCGTCGTCGATGCTGGGGCGGTGCAGTGCAGTGCAGTGCAGCGGGGTGGACAGCGCAGCACCGGCGCGACTGACGTCCAGTGGCTGTGGTGCTCGCCATCACCGCACCGATGCTGCTCGCAACCACCACGCCTCGCACACGCGAGTCTCAGGAACGTCTCAAGCGGCGTGCTGCCGACGGCCCTGTCGCCGGGCCCCTGCTGCCGAAAGGCAAATGCGCTCCAATCTGCCCGCTAGCGATCAATGGGGACTCGTGCACGCACGGTATTGCGCAAAGCGACGCCCAATGGGGCTCGCGCGGCGCGTCGCAGATTATTATTGCTGACTTGAATGAGGGCCGGCCATCATCATCGTCGTCGCCGGCATGGCCGATCGTGCACCAGGCCGCTGAGCATGGGGAGGCGGCGACTCTGAGGCACGCAGCGAGCAATAACACCGTCGGCCTCCCCAGTTCATTGTAGTTCTCCGTGTGTTCGCCTTCGCTGCATGTCGGTGGAGCTGCTGCACTTCTCCGTCTCATGCACGGCGCGCACTGCTTGCCACAGCACTGCGACCACACCTGCAGCAGCCCGTCTTAAAGATCTGCCACGGCCCTCACAGCTTCACTACTCCTCTCAGGAACGCTGCCACTCTCCACCACCGCCATCGACGTCTGCTTACTACCAGCGCCGGCCGCCGATTTGTCCGACCCGCGATGCTGGCTGTCCCCGGATGACCCAACGCTGGCATGCGCAGCATGGAGAGAGGAGCGTCGCCGACGCCTTCCAGCTGCCACAGTTCACAGGACCTCGGACGCTATCGAAAATCATCCTCAACAGCCTCCTATCGATTGTTCCCTCAAGTCGAGCCGACTCCGCCCGCCTCTCCCGTCCATCCCGCTCACCTGCAAAGGGCGGGCTTGCACAAAGCTTTCTCCTACCGACGCCGTCGATCATCATCTCTCGATAATGCCTCCAGAGACTCGGCCTGCTCCTCCACCACCACAGGCACCCAGTCTGCGCCCACGCCTCCGCCGACACTCTCGACGAGGGACTGTCGGAAGGTCAGTTTGCCGGAGATCCGACCTTTGCAAACAGTTGTCGAGCTGGACAGCGCTGCCGCCGAGCCTTCACCCCAACTTTTCGATAGTGCTGCCGTCCGTGCACACGACCTGAGAGACGACCACGTCCACATTCGTTCTGCTAGTGCTCAAGGGGGATCCTTAACTGCGCGCTCTTCTGAACGTGCGCCAATTATTGGCAACGCACGTCATGAAGATCGAGGAATAGCTCATCCTGCTCGCGAAGCATCCCATCCTCAAGCTGCTGCGCCGCGAGGCTTTCACTTGCAAACACCAGCCAGCACCATCAAACCAAAGCGCTCCAAGCCCAATCTCCGCATCAAGGTCGTGGGAAAGAAGTCTGGCGACGCCTCGCCTTCGCCACCTGTCAGAGCACTTGCGCAAGCACGCGACGAGCCGGATCAACCCGAGGTGTTACTTGGAGCCACAGGCTCAAGTCTTGACCCAGCGCGACTCGCGAGTCGACCGACGACGGCTGCGTCGCACCAACAGTCATTGGGAGACTCACGGCCTAGTGTGACGGCGCAGGAACTGACAAACGCATCCAAGATCGCTACCGGCCGCCATTCACGGAAACTCTGGCCCAGGACCCTCTCCAAAGAAGGGCTTTCGTCGCATGCTCCGCAACCGCGTCGCGCGGAATGCGATTCTTCAGATCGTCCAGTCCGTCCAAGCACCGCGGGGGCCCCAAGCAGGTCGCCTCCTCCGGCTCCAGGGCCTATGCCCGCGGATTTGGTGGGGAAGTCAACTATGTACCGTCCGTCTGACGCGACGCAGTCTAACAGACAGAGTCGTCTTCCAGCAAGACTCAGATCCTTCAGAAGCGTGGAGCAACTCTCGAGCGGAGATGGCCCAGCAGTGTCAGCGACCTCGAGAAACACCGCCGTTGCTCCTGGTCACACGGCGGCTGCCACACAACGAGTTGCGAGCCCCACTCTAGATGTCGGCCGATTTCCTGAACGAATATCTTCAATGGACTACCGTGGGCACAATGGTAACCACACTGTATCACACCAGCAGGAAGCTCATGGAGATGTCAAAAATGCGTTGCGATCCTCGTTGATGAGGCCAGAAGCAAGCACTGCGCTTGCAATTGCCAGAGCCAATGTCGCTGCCCTGCGAAAGTCAGTCATGGAAAGTCCTGGACTCTTCTCAGGAAGCCAAAGCCAACCGGCAGCTTCAGACTCCGGATCGCTTTCTCGTTCCTTCACGCCCGACGCGCTATCACGATTGGCTCCTTCAGACGATAACGATCCCGTAACAATACTGAAAGACATGACTCAACAATGCGATGCGCTGCATGCACGCTACGCCAGTTTGCGAGCTGAGCGCCAAAAGTTATCTAGTGGGATCATAGAGAAGATGCAACAAGCCACGAACCAAGAAGCGATGAGCGCCCTTCTCAATGAGCAACTGTCGCTTGCTGCCATCAGTTCGTCAATGGATATATGCTTCGCGAAGCTGAAGTCACTGGAGTGTCGGAAAGAGGACGCCATTGCTGCGCTCATTGCACAAACTGCGGAAGCTAGGAAATCGCCGTCGGACAACATTGCTGCAATTATCGCATCAATGTCTCCCGGATCCCGCAAATCCTCGCTCACTCGCTCGGCTGAGAATGACAGCCGATATGCGTACAGCTCCCGCTCGTCGCCGGAGCCCAGAGACCGTGACTCCCACACATCTACTCAGTCAACGCTGCCAACTACTGTCTCGGCAAGTAGTGAAACAGCGAGTATGGAGTACAGGCTATCGTTCACCCCTTCCTTGCGTTTCGACGCTGCTTTGCAGTTAGATTTCCTTGCCCCGGAAACCATCCCAGAAGCTGTGGAAAGCCCAGTGGCGCGCACGGTTGAACAGCAAGTCACCGTGCGGCCTCGCGACCAAGCCAGTGATGGCATGATCCTGTCACCCACTCGATTCGTCAGACCGCAAGCCTCCAGCAAACCACAGGTTGGCGTGCAAGAGGACTCGTCGAAGTTCGATGTGGATGAAGAGCACTCTGAGGCGATTTCACAAGACGATGACGATGACTCCGACGACAGCTCTTTCAAGCATTCAGAGCGGGTGCCTGGCTCCAAGGCAGCGAAGTTTCTCGGGTTGCTGAACAAAGACGGCAGACCCTCTCCAGCCGTGCCCATGCCTCGTGAGCTTGCACACTTGGCCAGTGTACCAAACGCTACTTACGAAACTCACACGCAAACGCCGCTGTCTAGCAAAGCAGCGTCCATTTTTCAGGCTACACCTATGGAATCGGCCGATCCGCTGGCTATGCAGGACTTTTCAGCACAACTGGAGAACTTTCCAAAGCCTTCAGAACTCAGTGCGCGGGTCCGCTCACGGGCACCGAAAGATTTATTAATTCCTAACCCGCTCGCTCTCAATCCGCCAACACCTATGGCGGAGACTTTTCCCGATAGCTTTGACAGACACGACGACTTTGTGCGTCCGCCCAGACGGGACTCCGCGATGCCCGCTAGCCACAAAATTGTGAAGAGAACTATGACACAAGGCTCTACACGAACAACACACACGATCCAGGTCTATCTTGGACAGGATGACCTTGAGCTCTTTGATCTGTATCGGAGGGGTTCAGAAGGTCTCATTACTGAGCCGGTACCAGTTTCATGATGTGGTACTTATGTGTTGTGAAGACAGGACTGCTGGATCGGTCTGTCTTCTGAAATCTCAATGGGAGGCCCACAAAGCCCTGCGGATATCATGAGAAACGAGGGAAATGATGGCATTGATGGGAGGAGATCCCGATCACTAAGAGAGATCTCTACGCTCAAATCTCGTATGTCACGAGCAAGCCGATCTAGAAACAAAGCCAATCTAGCGGAATGTGTCGTGTACGCACGACTTATTATATTCCATCATCGTGACTTGCACGCGGGAATTACCTGCTCATGAGCAACATAGATCATCAGCGTAGCATTTCAAATAAACTCAAACGCGCAACAAAAAGCGCTGCAATCACCCATGCTCGCTCATACCAGTCAGCCGAAGAACCCTCCCGACCGCTTTCACACCTTGACGGAGACTGCCTTCATGCCCTGTGCCTTTCTTTCGTCCAATTGACTTTTCGATCGGACCAGCTTTGGGTGGCCACTCGCCATCGTCCTTCCAACCTTGTACCAAGGCATGAATCAATGTCAGCAAATTGATGGGCACCGACGGCGTTCGCGATTGTAGTATGATCTTGTTGTAGATCTCTGGATACATGTCCGTTCTTATTCGTCTCCGCACTGGATGATTAGGTAGGAGTGGCGGTGCAATGGGCACAAGCACGTCGAGAGGTATTGACGAGGCGCTGGGAGCAGGTACAGCGGCCTCTGGAGTCGCTGAGGGTGAGGAACCTGGAGTGGAAGCCTCGGGTTCCTCCGCTACGGAAGATGTGGAAGTTCGCGGACTTGATGTATCGTCTGTGCCGGATGCTGATGAGCTGGTTTCGACGGCTTCTCCTTCAGGTTGGTTGGGTACCGCGGCAGCGTGGTGCTGGCCTTGTAGCATTCGTACTTCTCTCGCTCCACGAGCACAACACCATACGTCTCTTCTTCGTGTCCAATGTGCGAGGCCGTCGTTCCATTGCATTTCTTCTTGTAATGCCTGATGTCGCTTTCGTTTCCGCGCCAGCCGACGGTCGTTGAGTTGTGTGCCTACGCTGTCTGGGCCGTCGAATTTATACACACTCTCTTTGCTTGTGGTCGCCTTACGCGGTGTTGATGTATTTGGCGTTTGTCCCTCAGCTTCTGCATCGTCGGAGGCGTCAGAGACATCACGTTCTCTCCATTCGCTTGGATCGAAATCAAGACCCAATGCTTCACCCACTACGCCATTTGTGCGTTCGAGTGTCGCGGGCGTGTGGAACCTGAAGCCCGCGATCCGATCTTCGACTTCTTGTGTGGCTGTCGCCGTCGCCGTCTCCGTCTCGCCGCGGCCACTCGACTTCCATGCCGGCAGCGGTGGGTATGCCCAGTCGTCCTTGATCTTGTCTCGCAGTATGCGGCGGGCTTCGCGCAGTTCGGCTTGCTGCTCAGCGTTCCGGTGGTGCGAACCCGGTAGGTTCAGGTGGAGCGTCATGTTTCGGCCGTCCGCCTCGCGTGCTCAAGTAATGAATGACCTTGCCTGCAATCTTCGCCCCAGTGCCAGTACTGTACAACACCACCGCCGCCTCCGCCTCGTGCGCAGTTTTGTGGAGAGAACTGGGACGGCGGAGAAACAAGTAAGAAGGCGGGAGCGACGTGGCCCGCGCGCGCGCACTGTGTGTGAATATGGTTTCTGGTGATCCTGGGATAGGCCAGCCGGTCTCGCCTCCGCTCGTGTATTTGCTATCGTTTTGACCGCCGCCGCCGCCGCTGCAGTCAAACAGCAAAATATCTCAGAGTCCACGCGACCTACCCTGACAGCTATGCAGACTATTGTCGCTTGTGCCTGCTGTGGTCGTTATTATTTGACGATCGCTTCTTCAGGTGAATGGCGTACGTCATGCACGACGGGAGGACATGTTATGCTTTGCATCTGCGTTTTGAGATCGATCGGAAGTGGGACGCAGTGGGGGCGAGGCGAGGGAAGACATGGACTTGGCCGGACGTCTCCGCGACAAGGGTGAATTTCTGACACTAGACGGTCAACAACTTATTTTATGAAACATTAATGAACTTTTGGCACAAGAAAAGTAGCGATGCAAGATGTATGCGTTATCGCTGCTAACAAGAAATGTCGCAAGACAATGCAGCAGCTTCATGGCTTTCATATCGTTCAATCTACTCATGAAATACCACTCGATTGAACACAACACTTCACTTCCCTGACAGCACCGCGCTGGCCTCACATCAGCTCGCAGATGGCAGACGCTGTCGACTCCGACTTCGACTTCGCCGCCTGCTTTCGCTTCCTCGGTGCATACACACCAGCCTCAAGATCAAGATTTTGCATTTCAATCTCCTCAGTAAACTGCGGAGCTCTGTCTTGCATGGCGTACCGCTTAACAGATGTCCAATCGCCATGGACGCAAGGCTGTACAGGTGTCAATTCCGTCCTCTCGTACTTGACGCTGTTCTGAATAAGCTCATGCATTGC
This sequence comes from Cercospora cf. flagellaris, assembly GCA_005356885.1. Lineage (NCBI taxonomy): Eukaryota > Fungi > Ascomycota > Dothideomycetes > Mycosphaerellales > Mycosphaerellaceae > Cercospora > Cercospora cf. flagellaris. The sequence continues at coordinate 4,259,860 of RJLU01000001.1, read as the reverse complement.
AGCGTTCGCTTCGCGGTTGCGGGCTTCATTGATCACGAAATCGAATGAGTTGACTCTGGTTAGCTCTTCTGTGATGATGAGATCTTCTTCTTCTTCATCTTCCTCCTGCTGCTTGTCAGTGTTGGCTTGGTGATCTGTTGCGTCGTTAGTTCTGGAGACCAGCTCCTTGGGAGAACCCAGTGCAACTTCTTCGAAGCCCATCAGATACGCTGTTGAAGCGATTTGTACCGGCTGTTGGGTAGGTTGTGAAGTGAGTCGCTCTGGAGTGGGAGTGGGAGAATCCTGATCGAGCCACCATTTGGTGCTTCGGGGCTCTGCCTCTTGTCTGAAGGTGGGTTGAGCCATGACTTGCGTTTCCGAGGCGCTGCGAACGTACAGAGGGAAACTCTGATATTGATATGCGCAAGCTTGCCCATGGCACTTCTTAGTCTGAGGTACCCATTGTTTGCCGTGAGAAGGGCGATTCTTTGTGAGCAAGTTGGAGAAGACAAAGCAACCCAGCGGAGGCTTTGTGCTCACTCCCAGTGGAGGTACATTGTTCATTAGTGAATAGTGAAGGACAATCGCTTTAGTGAATACGCACGATGCGAGAGCCGATCACCCTATGCCAAACATGTACACCGCCATCTACCCAATTGAATGTACAGGTTCTTCGTGTCCTTGGCACGCCGTGCATTGCCTGACTTTTCCTCATTTCTTGCGGTGCAGACTTTGTGGCTTCGCCTGCTTGACGTCTTCCTCCTCGCTATCACCCTCCCCAGAGCTTTCCTCAAGTTCCTCCGAGGACGCATCGCTCTGTGCTGCCTCATCGTCCGACTGATCGTCACTATCCCCTTCCTCTGCCTCGATGTCGACAAGTCCACCATAGCGCTCGTCGTCTTCGTCAGCTGATGAATCGTCCTCGACACCATTTATGAAACCATTAGGCAGATCCTCATCGCCATCTGAGCCCATCGTTCTTTCGTTGTCATCGAGAAAAGACGTCTTCTTGCGATTCGCTTGCCGTGACGCACTTGGCCCAGCATCCTCGTCATCGCTGGACCAAGCCGTATCTTGTCCTTCGATGTACAACACATCCTGCTCGTTTGCCCCGTCATGTGCATGAGCCGCACGAGACTGGGCTTGCATGTTCCTTCTGGCCTCCAGCTGTGCGCTCAAAAGGTCAAGCTTTCCTTTGAGGTGGAGAAGAGGCTGCAGTCCATTGGCACGCTCTCTGGTGACCCGAGCCAAGGCCTTCAACTTCTTCATCAGCTCGGGCTGATTTGCAAGATAGCCGCCATGTGTGACGAGCGACCATTGAATCCATATCATCAGCCGCCCCGCTCGTCCTGGCCTCTGATGTATCCGTTCTGCTATTCGTTGTAAAAGTGTGGCAATCTGAGGGGACTGCTGACGCTGGATGGTGGCGCGGATTGCGTTCACCTCTGTCATGGCGAAGCAGCTTTCGAGTAGATCCTTGTCGTTCGTCTTGAGCGCTTGCGTCAGTACCGTACCAAGTGACCCGGCGGTAGGTGGCTGCACGAGCTGTCGGCCCTCTGTAGGCACCAGACTGTTTGAGATTGCGTTCTCGTTACGCAGAGCTTTCTGCACGTCAATGGCCGCAGGATGGCGTGTCTGGAGCATGTCTCCAAAAGTCGGCTCATCCGCAGGCGCTGCATCGGCCATGTCCTGGTCGTCGTGGGAGTCCTCCTCACCGCCGGCTGCTGCATCACCATTGGCAAATTCCCCCGAGCGTGTCTCCCTCGCAAGCTCGTCATCTGCATCTTCCTCGAGATCACTCGACTCCTCCCCACTCGATATGGAGATCACATCGTCATGCTTGCCGTCCTCATGAATGTCTGCGTCTGATGTATCGTTTGCGGCTCCGGCATGCGACTCGTCAACGCGGTGTGCGGCCGGTCTGGCAACGCCATTGGTTAGCTGGGCACCCAGCTTGCGGCCAGCTCTGGCATTCTCGTCGACCAGCGCCTGGAGTCCGGAAGCTGCAGGACGGTGAGATGACTTCAATCTCTTTGCCGCTGGCGGTGGGGAGGCAGATCGAGGCGCTGCTGGCCGTGAGCGGGGTCGTTTGGTGGCAGCACTCATGACAGCGACATGTCGGTGGTCGATAGGGCGGAGGTTGAGCTAGGTGGTCGCGTCGACGAGCACTGCTTGCTTTCTCGCGCAGGTCGGTAGATTTTTTTGGCCTGATCGGGCTGGAGAATCTTGGCGCCGGAGCAAAGCACAAGCGAATGCAGAGCGGCGAAAATCATGGGTCCAGGTCCATCCTACCACGCATCATGCCCGCCGTCATCTTGCGACACATCGTCCACTACTGCCCAGCACTCTGCGACGGCCATGTCGATACTGTCCCCTCCGCCACCGCCGGCTGCCTCGTCCACGACGGACCACGGCGGCAGCATGCGCATGATGGAACGGGCAGCGAGCATCAGGGGCTGCCTCGCAGGCCAATTACCGAGCAAGCAGCGCCTTGCGTTGCAGTCGCAGTTGCAGTGCGGTGAGCAGGAGAGAGTGTGAGGGAATACCACGTCGACGCGGCTCTCTCACATCTCATCTCCTGCTCACCACCGCACCGCTGCCGCCACTCCCGCCGCACAGTTACTTCCTCCGTCGCCGCCTACAGCAGGCTGCTGCCACCGGTGGCCCCGCCAGCCTCGATCCGAGCAACCCAACCCAGCCACAGCAATTTGGCCTGCAGGCATTCCTGCAGTCGCGCTAGTCGACGACACGTTGCATAACACCACGCACAACTTTCCACCAGACTTCGCACGTTCCGCTCGTCAGCAACAACCTGCGCCTTGCCAGCGTGGCCGTCGTCGCCCGGCTGTCGCCCCACGGAACACGCCTGCTCACTCAGCCTTGGGTCGCTGTTACCTTTCCAGAACGCGCGACCAATCACTGCACGTTTCTCGGCACGCGGCCCGAGCCTAGCGGGGTCGTGCTCGACACTCTTCTATTTCTTCTAATCGACTTGATCAACTTTCGAAGTTCCGCTGGCGTCACAGAGCCTCAATTCTCGACTTTTCAAAGAGCAAACATCAACTGCATCAAAGGCCACCCGTCGCCACCCCACCCGACCTCTCCTTTCTTTGGCCATCACGTGCGCGCCTTGTTTCCCCTGCTCGTCGCCATTGCGCCATCTGCGATCGCACGCGACTTGGCTACTATAAAGTCGCGTCCCGCACACTCTTTGCTGCAGAGCGCGATATCACGTGCAGCAACTTGCTGCACTTCCTCCATCACCACGTCGCAACAGCATGGCTTCAGAAGTCGCGCATCCTGAGCGGGTGCCTAATGTGCCCGCCACCGATGCGCCTCTTACCAATGGGTACGTTCCACCCTCACGCGCGCCCATTCACACACCTCCGCGCGTTGCTGGAACTTCAAGTCTCTTCACCATTTCACATCCTTGCATGAACCACCCACTGACTCATTGCAGCGATGGCGACCATGACATGATAGACAGTACCGGCAATACAGGAGCTTTCGAAGAAAACGCCGCACTCTCCAAGGCGAACTCGACACTGAACCCTACTGCCGATGCGCCCACCGAGACAGCTCCTACAGGTCTGACCCCGATCGATAACGTCACTGCTGGCATCGCTCCCGTATCCGACTTCATCCCCAAGGAGGCGCCCACATCACATCCAACGCCTCCGCCCGACGAGCCATTGATCACCGCCGAAGCCAACATCGACACAGTCATGACATCGACCGAGGAGCCTGCGACAGTAGCTCCCATCTCGTCGGCGCACACAGGTGAGACCACGGTCGACTCAGCCCCAGTCCAAGATGCCGTAGCAGCCGCCGAACCCGAGCAAGCCGCACAGTCGCCAGCGCTTCCCTCAGCAGAGACTAGCTTGAAGCCTGAGACCCTACCCGCTCAGAACTCGGCCCCAGTGCCTACTTCGTCCGACTCGAGTCTAGTCAGGCAGCGAGATGAGGACGATGATGGCGAAGAAGAGGAACGTGCTGCGAAGCGAACGAGAATGGAGGAGGAAACTCAAGGGGAAAGCCACGACTCGAATGTGGATGCGACCCAGCAACCTGCGACAGATGGCATAAATGGCGAACGTTCGGATCCCCCGCCTGTTGCTGAGCCAGCAGTGAAGGAGGACGTATCGGAGTCGCAGCCCGCAGATTCAGCAGTGATGGACACAACACCCATACCGACAAGCAACGGCGCACCCGAGGATCCGGTGAAACCCGATCATGTAGAAAGCGGAGGTGCACCGATGATAGCAGATGCCAAACCTGCAGACACGCCCATTCAGCCACAATCATTAGCTTCTGCATCGACACCCAAGTACAGCACTACACCAATGACTGCCACGCAAATCCGCTTTCTGCAAGACAAGATGAAGAATCTGAAAAAGACCAAAAACTCATTGCCATTCTTGCACCCTGTCGATCCGGTTGCGCTCAGAATTCCGACGTATCCTGAAATCATCAAACAGCCAATGGACTTGGGGACCATGGAGCAAAAGCTCAAGTCGTCGCAATATGGCTGCGTTCAAGACTTCGCCGACGACTTCAATTTGATCATTAGCAATACGCGCACATTCAATGGCCCCGAACATGCGGTCACACAGGCTGGCATGGCAATGGAAGCGTATTTCCGCAAGATGATGGAAACCGTTCCGAGCGGGGACCAACCGATGCCACACAGAAATCAAGCGAAGAAGGCTTCACCCAAGCCTCCTGCTCCAGCGCGACGGGAATCTCGATCCGCGACCCACGTGCCGCCTGTCCAAGCCACGCCCGCAGCGAATGCAACCTCATCGGAGACATTCGCACTGCAAGCAGATGGTACACCGCAGATTCGACGAGAATCGACCACGAACCGACCAGCTCGCACGATCAAGGCACCACCGCCCCGAGAACTCGCGTACGCCAAGCCGAAGCGCAAGGAGCATCAAATGGAGCTGAAGTTTGCGGAAGATGTCTTGACGAAAATTCGCGGTCCGAAATATGGCACCTTGAACAACGTCTTCCTCGCCCCTGTGGATCCTGTTGCTCTGAACATTCCACACTACCGGCAGATTGTGAAGCACCCTATGGACCTGGGCACGATGACTCAGAAGCTCAAGAACGGCCAGTACAGTCGGGCTTCCGAGGTGAAGAAGGATTTTGATCTTATGATCGGGAACTGCCTGGCTTTCAATCCCAATGGCAATCCCGTCCGTGACATGGGAATCCAGCTCCAGCGCGAGTTCGAAGCGCTGTGGCGTGAGAGGGACAGATGGGAGAAGAAGCACCGCCAAGCTCGTGCTGCTTCAGCTTCTGCTGACGAGGAAAGTGGGGAAGATGAGGAGGAGGAAGAGGAAGAGGACGACCAGGATCCAACCAATACCATTCGCGCATTGCAGAAGCAGCTTGCTGATATGCAGAACGCACTGGCCGGATTGGGTCAGGCCGCTCCTAAGCAGAAGAAAGCCAAGAACACGAAGGCTGTGCCCAAGAAATCGTCGACCATTTCCGTCTCGAAGAACAAGGCTGCACCAGCGAAGAGCAAGCCCAAGAAGCCCAAGCAGGTCACGTACGAGGAGAAGCAGGAGATTTCCGAAGCTGTCGGCAAAATGAATGACAGTCAGGTAGCTCGTCTCACTCACATCATCACCTCCAATTGCTCGAAGTATGCTGAGCAGGAAGAGATGGAGCTGGAAATTGACGACCTGCCCAACAACGTTCAAGCGATGTTGCTGACATTCGTTCGTGAGCAGTTCGGAGGTCCAAACAAGAAGACGCGCGCTGTGACACCTGATGATGGTGCCGGTGCTGACGACGATGACTTCGAGCCGAGCGAGCGTCGTGGAGCCAAGGGTGGCAAGCGCAAGAAGCACAAGCCTATGGGCAAAGTGGAGCAGCAGGCAGCGATCAACCACCTGCAGAAGCAGCTTGCGCAATTCCAAGGCGGCGGTAGCGGCAGTGAAAGCCCAACGAACACAGGCTTTGCCATGGGAGGACAGGACGCAGACACCTCTGGAGACGAGAGCGAGGAGTCTGAGGAGGAGTAGTAGTTGATTGGGTGCTTGTCGCGTTTTAGATACCACATACGTTCGAGCCATTGATGATGTATGAATACGAATTCAGGATAGCCGCGAGCTCGCCGTACCTGGACATGAGGTTAGTCTTGGTTGACGGGCAGATGAAATGATACCAAATGCTATGACTGTGCAGAGATTCTGCACCCAACCAGAGGAGCGTCCTTTTCTCTCATCGTAGTTCACTCGGCCGCCTGTTGCCTCTCCATTGCGCCGGCCTTGGGGCACGCCTTGTTGATGGGGCAGCGAATCTGCGTGAAAAGATGGTTCGCGAGCCTTTCGCCATGCTCACGATTGCTGACAGCCTAAATCGCTGTTGCAGTCGAGCGGTTTACATGTCGAGATGTGTTGCAATGACGTGTTGCTTGAATCGTCGCAGTTGGTGAACTGAGGTAAGCATTGAGGCGAGGCCACGGTGGTACATATTTTCGCCAACAGTGCAGTTGCCTCAGGCCTGACAGGAAACCTCGACACATAGATCACGCGGCCTCCACGTGTGACAAGTGACTCGAACACGTACAGAACGGCGGGATAAGCAACGTGTTATGAGTGAGTTGCAAAAAAACTTCATAATTCGTCGTTCAAGCTTTTTCAGCTGATACTATCTCTCGTGCATAATTTCTATGATATCTTTCTCCCCATACTCGACCGCCTACCCAGGCAGGAGCTAATACATGTCGCTACTCTGAAAAACGCCCCCAAAACGCCCTTGTGATGCCGCTGTTCTGTTCAAGTGTTGCAGAATGTGATGAGGCAGAAAGCAAATCACCACTGAATGACTCGCTCAGACTCGCCCTCTCGTGGTGGGAAGTAGGTGTTGATCAACTCCATGTAGTATGACTTGAGTGTCTGAGTATCTGGGATACCATCGCTCTTGCTGTAAAGGTCATAAGGGTTGAAAGCCTTGACGGCTTGCAACATCTTCTCGTCTTTCTCGTTCATCATCCATCGGTAGCCGCCGGCGCTGTGCCATGGGTAGAAAGAGTGGTAACGAATCATGGCCAAGGCCTCGTCGGGCAAGGTGCTTTGTTCTTTGCAGATGTGGTAGAGGTACTCGTCGTGGCCCCAGCTGAGCATGACGTTGTCGAGGCCGCAGCCTGGGGTGTAGATGCCGTGCTCGGTGCTGTAGATTGGGTCTTTGCTGTCTGGGTTGTTCTCGAAGGTGCCTGGGTAGATGATGGATTCGTCGAAGCGGCAGCCTACTGGGAAGGTGTCGCCGACGACGTCCCATTGTCCTCGTGCGTCGTAGAAGAAGAGGAGCTTGCCCAGGTCGTGGATCAGACCAGTGAGTTGGAACCACTTTGGCTTCCCGTCTCGACGGATGGCCTCGGCAGATTGGAGAAGGTGCTCGATCTGGCTGAGGGAGGTGTCGGGGTCGGACTCGTCGATGAGTGTGTTGAGCTTCTCCATGGCTTGCCAGATGGTCATCTGTGCACGAGTCTTTGACTTGAAGTCGTTACGGGCCTTCAGGTTGTAGGCGACAGTCTGCTTCTCGTGCTGTTCACGGTAGAAGTTCTTGACACGGTCGCAAGCTTCCTCGTATTGTCGGAACTGAGTCTTGTCTTTCTCTGCGTCGAACTGGGACTTCTCGTAGATGTCCTTTTCTTCTTGGGTGGCTGTGCCGTTCTTCACTCTCATGGCAGCCTTGAGGACGTTGACCTCGTCGATGGCGTCAGAAGTTGCCTCCAACGCAAGACCATCCTTGTGGTCGTTGAAGTTCTCTGCCACATTGGGCGTCTCAATAGCGATTGGTGCCATTGTGTGAAGATTAAATCAGAACACAAAGTCAACTGATGTTGATGTTCTGGAGAATAGAAATTGCGATGGATGTAAAGGTGGAATGGGAATCGTTCTTGCTGGTGGCGGGTCGATACTTATGGTAGATTTACGTAGGATCTCAGGTGGCAGCGAGCATGGTTCTCCACCTGCCTTGCGAAGATGCGGAGGGCAAGACGGCTTGCAAGAGCCCTCGCTGGTTGAGAGCAAGTCCCAGTCTAGCCTGAAGGCACAATCTCAGCAGGTGTCCACCTCTTACGAGCTCTTGCAGCATGACCTGCCGCTGAGACTGCGCCAGGCCTGGCTGCCCGCGGTCCTGATGCACTAGTATGGCCATGTGGGCGAAAGCATAGGGCGAGGAGCGGAGGGGCCCACTGAGCAAGCGTCAGCAGGAAAAATCAAACGCCTAGCGGACGCCCTCGGCGGATCCGATGATGTCCTCGTGGTGGAGCTCGGAGGAGGACTTGTGCTTGTGATAGGTCCCACGGCGTAAGAGGAGGCCCGAGAGGCTCCGTGAGGAGCGCTTGGCCACGGGATACACTTCCCAAACAGCGCTGTCGGTGACTCGAGTTTTTCCAGGACCCAGTTATTGGGCCCAGTGAGGCTTGGTGATCCCGGAGCTGGTGCAGTGGAGGTCTGAATAGGCGTGAGGTTCTTCCACGACCGCCGACAGCCGCAGATCTGCCTAACGAGAACGGTGCGCGTGATATCACAAAACTGCAGCAGCAGGCCAATGGCTGACAGCGCATACGGATGAGCTGGCGTGGCATCGCTCGATAGCCTGCACCGGCCTGCCTGCCCTGGGGGATCTGCTCTGGAGAAGTGAGACCCTGGAGCACCACGCAAGACCCTGAAGCAGTTCTGACCGGCGGGCGGATTTGTTCTGTTTCGGTCATTCCGCTCAACGAGGTGCTTTCACACAACACAATGCTCGCGGCGATTTTCAGCGACAAGGTGATGGTGTACACACGAAGTCGACGCATCTATACACTGTACAGTACGCGGGGAAATCCTATTATGAGTTGACTCAAGGCGTATCGTTTCACGCATCTCTTTTTACGCCGAATGCAGCTACCCAGCCCACACGGCTTCTCCTACCGTCCCATCCACCCACCATCCACAGTCAGAACCTCACCACTGACATAAGCACTCGCCCGACTTGCCAAGTATACCACACTTCCTTTGAAATCATCAGGCGAACCCCACCTCCCCGCCGGTATACGTTCCAAGATTGACGCCGCCCGCTTCTCGTCATTGATCAAAGCCGTATTCATCTCAGTCGCGATATAGCCAGGGGCGATGGCATTCACCGTAATGCCCTGGTTTGCCCACTGATTCGACAAGGCCTTAGTCAACTGCCCAACACCGCCCTTCGAAGCTGCATATGCCGGAACATTGATCCCGCCCTGAAAGGTCAACAGACTGGCCACATTGATGATGCTGCCTCGTCTGCCGTACTGATCCGGATCGCGAGACAGCATATGTGCTCCGACGTCTCGGCACAATGTGAAGACTGATGTGAGGTTTACTTGCAACACTTCGTTCCAATCCTCGTCTGGGAATTGATGGGCTGGGTGACGGCGTTGGATACCACCGCAATTGAGCAATATGTCGATTTTGTGGCCGTCCTTCTCGATGTGTGGTACGAGACGCTTTAATGAGTCGTTTGATGCGAGATCTGCTGTGTAGATTTGCGCTTCCCGGCCTAGTTTTTCGATGGCTTCTTTTGTCGATCGATTGGATTCATCTCGCTGCTGAGTGTGAGCAAGGAAAGTTGAAATAACACGAATCTAGGGCGCACAACACACCTGCACCAAAAGGACATCTGCTCCTGCTTCTGCTAGGGCAATGGCCATGGCTTGGCCAATGCCGCGCGTGCCACCGGTCACCAACGCCGTCTTGCCCTCCAGGCTGAAGAAGGATATCACTGATGCGGCCATGTTGAAGCAAATCACTGTGATGCTGAATAGCAGACGCGTGCAGCATGGAACAGTCGTTGGTTATGAGACTTTGCAGCCAATGCAAACGCCGACGTGGCCTTTGGCGGGGCAAGACCAAATGCCGACCGCCGCCCCCCACCAACGCGCAGGAGCCGTGTATTGCCTGTCAAACGACCGACGCGCCGCCGTAGATTTGTCCTTGATATCAGGCCACGGAGCGCTGTTGGCCTGTTGAAGCACATTCATCCAAGGCCACTCAAATCCATACCGACAACATCTTCCGACATGACTGCTGAGGAAATCCAAGCCTCGGTGCTTCACGCCGCCAAAGACCTCCGCGTGGTGAGTGAGTTTAGTACTCAATCACAAACCCGCTCATACTTACAGATCAGGAAAAACGAGGAGTCCCAGCGCCCGAAGCAGACGAAGTACAAATCCGCATCGCATCAACAGGTCTCTGCGGCAGCGACTTGCACTACTACTCCCACTTCCGCAACGGCGACATCCTCGTCCGCGAACCTCTCAGTCTCGGCCATGAATCTTCTGGCGTCATCTCAGCTGTTGGGTCTGCAGTGACAAATTTCCAGCCAGGCGACAGAGTAGCACTCGAAGTCGGACTGCCGTGCGAGAAATGTCAAAGATGTCAAGAAGGTCGTTACAACATCTGTCCAAATGTGCGTTTCAGGAGCAGTGGAAAGGCTTTTCCCCATTTCCAAGGGACGTTGCAAGAGAAGATCAATCACCCCGCGAAGTGGGTATATCGCCTTCCAGATGAATTGAGCTTGGATGTGGGAGCTTTGCTAGAGCCTCTCGGAGTGGCATTGCATGCTTTCAGGAGGAGTCTCATGCCCGCCAACGCGACTGTCATTGTTTATGGAGCGGGTGCTGTGGGTCTGCTGTGTGCAGCTGTTGCAAAATTGAAAGGAGCAGCGAAAGTGATCATTGCCGATATTGATGCCGGACGATTGGAATTTGCGGTACAAAATGGATTCGCACACGCCAGTTATACCGTGCCCATGCGGCGAGGCAAAGATATCGATGAGAACCTGCAGATTGCGAAAGAGACCGCTGCAGAAATAACAAAGGTGGAAGATGTTGGCGAGGTGGATGTTGTGTTTGAGTGTACAGGTGTGCCGTCCTGCGTGCAAGCGGGAATTTATGTGAGTGTCGTGCCGAGATTCTTGCGTGCTTGAAGCTGATATTGTGATAGTCGACCAAGTCCGGAGGTCGAATCATGCTGGTGGGAATGGGACACCCTATCCAGACATTACCTTTGGGAGCTGCGGCGTTACGTGAAGTGGATATTGTTGGTGTATTCAGATATGCCAACACATATCAAGAGAGCATCGATATTGTGCTCCAGGCATCCAAATCCGCGACCGGCCCCGACTTCTCGAAATTAATCACTCACCGGTTCGCGGGGCTCGAGGAGGCAGTGAAGGCTTTCGAAATGGCGGGCAAGACGAAGGATGCTGACGGCAAACTAGTGTTGAAAGTCATCATTGATAGTAGCCGGAATGAGTCGTGAAGCGGGACTGTGGGGTGGTCAACCAAATAGGATCGCTCCTGACGCATTATCGTGACTTCGTCAACTATGTATAAAAGTACAAAAGATCATACTTCATGTCATGACTGTGCATTATGTCGTCGATGCAATGATCATCCCGTCGGAACAGACCGTACCGTAGGCGACCAGGCCCATCGATATCCTGTGAAGGCACCCTGGTCAGCATGTGTAAGGATAAATATCGAAGGAAGGCGCTCACCAGCCGCCATTATCACAAACACTGAAAGCTCGACCATTGTCGGTACATTTCAGACTGCCGTTAACGCCACATCGGCCTTCAGGTCGCGCCGCAACATAGCGATCGTCTCGGTACTGTCCCACTGGAGTGCTCCCTTGTTGCTCCTGAAGTGGTAGAGAATTTGCATGAGGTGCAAGCATCGGCAGGCACTCCATGCCCGCAGCCACGGTGCGCTCTTGGCTCGTCAAATATACCCACGTTTCGTCCGACGCGACCGTACCGTCATTGTAGTTGCAAGTCAGGAACGTGGTACGACTGGTGCCTATGTTGTCGGAAATGGATTAGTGATCGATGCCCAGAATCAAACATTCGTGTGCAGGTTGCCTTACATAAGAACGTGCCAGGTACGCAAGGAAGATAGAAGCCATTGGCCTCTTGTGTGGCGTACGTAGGCTGAGGTGCCGAAGTGGCTGCAGTACTGGCTTGACGACTCGATGGCATCGTACGTGTGGTCGTACGCATAGTAGGCAGAGGAGTTCCAAAGGGGATGGTAACGGTGATTGTAGTCTCACAATCAGCGGTGACGGTGACTGTTCGTAGGTCCGATGCCACTGCCTTTTTCGGTGCATCGAGGAGAGTCGCTGCAGCAGTGATGGATGCAGATCGAACAAGTAGCTCGCTCTTGGTACTGCTGTGTCTCAAAGCTGCTTCCGATGTGGCTGTGGCTCGGATCGTGTCTGGGCGTATAGTGGATGTTTCGTCGACATCCGAAGCCTCTGCGTTCGCATCGCGGTCCGATTCAGAAGTGGGTGAGCTATCACTACCTGGTGGCAAGGTACTATCTCCCAAGTCCTTATATGTCATGCCATACGGAGTTGGCCAGTCACACGTTCCCGAGGTAGCGACGCTTGAGGCACTGTGTCCAGCATCGTAAACGACATCAGGACCTGGATTTGGGTATACAGGATCATTCCTCTCCGTAGTGGCACAGCCATTGACGCCCTCGAGATTGGCCTTCCAGATAAAGGGCAGACTTTCAAACGTCTTGAAGCTCTGTCTTTTTCTGCGCTGACTTGCATTGGGGCTGATGGTAATTTGGGCACAGTTCTGGTACATTTCGCGATTGCCCGCGTGATTTTGCCAAGACCATGATAGAAGAGCATCACCTTCCGGCACAAATGAGGGAATAGTGAAGTCGTATGTTGAGGCCAGTGGACAGCCGCCGATGATACTTTTGATGACCCGAAATGTAGCTCCATTGTCATAGCTAAGAGATATTTGACAGGAGCCACCACCCTGTAGGAGGATTAGTCTGCAACTCAGCAGATACTGAAACCTGCAGTATGACCTACGTGCGTCGCGGTACCAGCCAGTGTTAGGTTATATGTCGAGCCAGCAACATATGTGACCACTGGAGTGAAAGGTCGATCATTCTGGTAGCCCTTGCACGGGAAGTTGGAGCCATCTGCCGACAAGGGGGATGTCATGCTGTAATCAATAGCCGTGTAATCGTTAGCTGGGTTGAACTTGGAGTGCAAGGCATATGGCCAGCTCATTTCCATATGAGCGACTGCCGCGGTGGACCAAAGGAGAACAAGGGCTCGAATTGCACGTCCCGAGCAACGAAGACAAGCCATGATTGAAGAGAAGTGATGCGCGACGACAGACGGTGGACGGCGCCATGACGCGACTTTTGAGCAGATGGAACGCCATCCCATAGAGCAAAGTGCCAGGCATGTCTGACTGTCGTGTGGCTAGCGGGAGGGTGTAGCGGTGCTGGCTGTCCCAGGCGAAGATACATTCTTCGCGTGACGCGCATTGGTACATTCCACCGCTGCCATTGTGCTTCTTAGCCGCGGACACATGACTCGCAGGACGAGTACGCAATGGAGGCCTCCAGGCGGTGACTCTGATGTGATCTTGAGGTCGGCAGTAAGATGGCGATGCTGGGAGGAAGGAGTAAATGAGGGCGGAGTGGAAGGCTGGAGGGGGTGGACGCGTAATCTTGGCAACGACCTCGCGCTTCCAGACACGTCCGCACGAGCTCCTCTGTCTACACTCCAGCCTCCATCCCCACATCCTCTCCATTTCAGCACCAGCCATGGCTACACAACCACACAGCGACGAGGAGAGACTCAAGGCAGCGCTGTGGCATTCTGTTGGCAAGATAGTTGACGCCATTGCCGTAGAGCAAAGTCCCAGCGTCAATGCCGCGCCTACATTTATAGCTGGCATGACCGAGATGCTCGCGGCCAGGATCACGACCATTTCTGCAGATCTCGAGACATTTTCTCGACATGCTGGACGCTCTGTCATCAACGAGGAAGACGCGATGTTGCTTGCACGCCATAACGATGGTCTCAAAAGCGTACTTCGACACAAAGCCGAGAAAGAACGAAAGAACGAAAATCGGTGAAGAAGGTTGGAAATGATTTGCTGAGCGACTTTATATCCTGCACGAATGACTACTCTGCAAAGATGCTCGGCGATCTTTGATCAATTTCTAATACGCGCCTCTCCAACCACTCATTGCTTGTCTGGGAACCCAAGGTTGACACCAAATTCTGGATACACGAATCTTGTAAGTCCCTTCTTCTTGTGAATTTCCTCGAGTGACGCAACGTCTTCAGAGCTCAATTGCACAGTCTTCAGGTTCTCCTCTATCCGCTGTGGAGTGACAGACTTAGGCAGCACCACATGACCTCTGCTGACCTGATAAGAGATCAAGATCGTTCCTGCTCCGACGTTGTGCTTCTTCGCAAGCTCTTGCACGCCCTCCTCCTTGAAGAGCGGGCTGCCTGTGCTACCCAATGGCGAGTAGGCCTCAACCAGGATGCCCTTCTCTTTACAGAATTCGCTGATCTCTGATTGCGGGAGGTATGGGTGGTTTTCCTGCAGAGATCTTGCGTTAGCATGCTGGGTGAAGAGACGCGGCGCTCTGGGTATTGAACGTACAATCTGGTTCGCCGCGGGCACGACTTCGGCCTCTTTAAGGAGCTCCTCCAGGAATGGCACCGAGTACTGTCGCTCATTAGAAATGGGATCATTGGCAGTCCCTCTTCGAATTCAGCTTACGTTCGAGACACCGATGGCCTTGACTTTGCCAGTCTTCAACAACTTCTCCATGCTCTTCCACGTGGAAACGTGTGACCATTCTCGATCGAGGTCGCGAGAGCCTGCACGCAATACAATCAGCTGGCTACAATTGCATGGTCCTCACGACAAGTCTCACCATCTTCAAGCTTGGGGAACAAGGGGTGGTTCCCGTTCGCGTTCATAGGCACTGGCCAGTGGACCAGGTAGAGGTCCAGGTAATCGAGACCCAGGCGCTTGAGACCTTCGTCAAGGCACTCCTCAGGCTTGCGGTGGTATGTACACCACAGCTTTGATGTGACGAAAACATCCTCTCTCTTGATCCCGGAGTCGAAGGCCTCTTTCAGTCCCTCCCCCACTTCGTTCTCGTTTCCATACACAAAGGCTGCGTCAATGTGGCGGTAGCCCGACTTGAGAGCATGTGCAACAGCGGCCTTGACCTGTCCCGGGTCTGCACAATGGCGGTTTGTCAGAACAACAATTCACGACGAGACGGAGAACGCAGGAACTGACCAGATTGCCATGTTCCCAAGCCTACTGCGGGGATCTTTGCGCCAGTGTTGAGAGTGAAGGTGGACGCCATGATTTTGAGAATGTGTATGTCAATGTGTACAGCTTGTTGACGAGAAGTGGGCTGGTTTTGCAGAGAGCAGCGTGACGCGAGCACAATTGTCTTCGGGCGTGATTACAACGAGCTCATCCCACTTTGCTGGCATCATTCGCCGAGGGCGAAATGTCGGCGTTTGAAAACAATGTCATTCCACAATTGGGGCAGAGGCGGCACGACGCAAACTCGGCTCCTGGGGGTCAAGGACCGAGTTTGCATCCAGCTTGTGACTGAACTATCGTCGTGTCCTGTGTGAGAGTTTACATCTTTTTAGCTTCACGGAACACAAAGCTCTCAAGGGACACTGCGCACAGCAGAGATACGAGCAGCGGAGCAAATTACCACGTTCAAGCAGTGTGGAAGGAAGTTGGAGTTTCTTTCTAGCGGGGTGATCAGCAGGGACAAGTAGCTCACGCAGGCACACGCAATGACGTTTCGAACCCTGCCTGCAACCAGAGGAACGGCCTTACCCCATTCGGATATTCCGCCTTCCGCTGGGCGGCAGCGGAGCCTCGTGCATGCGAGTCTGTCTGGCGGTGGATGAGCGGGTGGAGTTGCTACCGACACCAACGGTTGCGCTGCGCGTTGTTGGTGATGTTTCCCGCGCGCCAACGAGCACACCGTTGGTGTCGACTGGCTTGCACAAGTTACAAAATTCGGTGAGGTCCACCAGAGGAAATAGCATCATCCCTCAGGACAATCTATCTTCTCCTGCACTCTTCCTCGATTGCTGTTCTTTCCAGAAGATTGAATTTCACAGTTCGAAGCAGCAGCCACCACCAAATCCTCCCCTTCCTCCTCCTTCGCCATGGTCCGCAAGCTGCAGGTCGGCGTGTCCGGTCTTGGACGAATGGGCGCCCGGCACGCCCTGCACTTTCTCGAACGTACGCCTCGAGCAGACCTCGTAGCTGCCTTCGACCCCGATGAGAAGGCACTCGCATGGGCGAAGGAGCGACTCGCACCCTTCGGTACTAAGCTCTACAACGACTACGAGGAGTTCTTGAAGCACCCAGGCCTGGAAGCCGTCGTGGTAGCGGGCATCACCACACAACACGCCGCACAGGCGGTGCGTGCCATTGAGGCTGACAAGCATGTGCTGTGCGAGAAGCCACTCTCAACGAGCATCGAGGTCTGCGAGAATGTCCTGAAAGCCGCTCAGGCCAAGCCTCATTTGACTGTCATGTGCGGTTTCTCGCGCCGCTTCGATGCCAGCTACCGAGATGCCGCTCGCCGCGTGCAGAATGGAGACATTGGCCGTCCGTCCATACTCCGATCGCAGACATGCGATAAGCACCGGGACGACGACTACTTCGTGCAGTATGCCAAGTTCAGCGGCGGAATCTTTGTCGACGCCAACATCCACGACATTGACCTTGCTCTCTGGTATTTCGGCAAGGACAGCGTAGTGAAGAGCGTCACTGCCGCTGGCATCAACGCACGCCTTACCGAACTGGAGAAGTACCAAGATGTCGACAACGGCATCGGTATCGTCGAGTTCTACGGCGGCAAGATTGCCTACTTCTACGCCTCACGCATGATGGCTGCAGGACAGGAAGACACCACCGAAATCATTGGCACCCACGGCAAGATTGTCGTCAACGGCAACCCTCAGCAAAACCTAGTCTCACTGCACGAGAGCACCGGCATTCGAAAGGACGTTCCCCAGACCTACTACGACCGCTTCGAACACGCCTTCGTCACCGAATCGAACGAGTTCACAGAATGCGTTCTGGACGGCACGAAGCCACCTTTTGAACTGGCTGGCGCCGTTGCTGCTGTGAAGATTGCTAGCGCGTTGCAAAAGAGCTTGGTCACTGGAAAGAAGATTGAATACAGCGAATCTGGCGAGGAGATTGTCTCAGAGAAGGCACGTCTCTAGGTGCTGATGCGCAAGGACTTGGTATACAACATTGCATGAGGACAGAGGACAGGGACCATAAGCGGTCATGAAGCTGCCGATATGTGGATAGACAAGTGTTTCAGGGCAAACGGCTGGTGCGATCAAAGCT
Organism: Cercospora cf. flagellaris; assembly: GCA_005356885.1. Taxonomy (NCBI): domain Eukaryota; kingdom Fungi; phylum Ascomycota; class Dothideomycetes; order Mycosphaerellales; family Mycosphaerellaceae; genus Cercospora; species Cercospora cf. flagellaris. The sequence continues at coordinate 4,242,646 of RJLU01000001.1, read as the reverse complement.
TGGATACAGCGCCAATACGAAACGAGCTCAGTGAGATCCAATCAATGCATAGAGGATACATGTGGATTTGTGCACAACACAGATGTCAATAAAGCAGGATTAGAAGTAGACACTGAGGATCAGAATCGGCACTGCAGAACATTTGAGCAAGTTGCTACACTTTTTGCTACAGTTCTCGTTTCGTTTTACATTGTCATTGTGCAATGCTCGGCGCCTGAGCAATTCAGGGCAGCCGGCCAGGACATCTATTTTCTCCATTCCCACTTCATAGACTTAGATCCATTTATCTCGACACTCCTGTTCCACAGGCTCACGATGTCGTGTTCTCAAAGAACGAGGTAGGCTGGCCAGGTACAGCATTCTCAGCAGATGGTGGCAAGGTCTCTTTCTCCTCACCAATCTTCACACCAGATGTGCCGGCCACAATCTTACCAGACTTGGTTTCTGGATCGACCAAGACGACCTCGATGACAGCGCACTTTTGCACCGTCTGCTTGATGCCCGGTACCATCTCGCGCAGCACAGCTGCCTCGTCGAAAGCCAGTTTGCGCTCGAACACGGTCGTTGGGTCGATACCGCTCTCTAGATTCTTCTTGAGGCTGTTTACAAACGGCATTGCACGCTTGACTTCAGTCTTTGGCAGGCTCTTGTTCACTGCTCCGACGTCGACCTTCATATTCGCAAAGTTTTGGCGCACGACATCGATGATGCTGTCTTGCCACGCCGGGAATTTCTGGGCAAAGAAGATGGAGAGCTTCTTGTCCTTCTTAGGATCATAAGAAGTTTGCTTGCCCTTAGCCATCTTCTTGAGCTGAACACCTTCGGCTCCTGTAATGTTACTCTGAGTGGTACGCACATACTCGCGCGCAGCAGTCAGGTTTGGTTTTTGGTCTGGAACCTGTGGGAAGCGAGCGTTCTGCACAGTGTCTGGCTTCTTCAAAACTTCGAGCCAGATGTGCTCTGCCCAGTGGGGCGCCACAACGGTGATCATCAGAGCTTGTTGCTCCACGTATCTCGTGACCAGATCTTGGTGCATTCCAATGCCTGCAGCCTTGGTGACCTCGCGGTAGAAGTCGCGGGCATTCGTGAAGTCGTAGAATCCGCTCTTGAGAGCCGCTTTGTAGTCCGCATCGTGGTATCGCTGCTCCGTCTCCTTGACAAGACCGTTCAGGTCGTTCTCAAACAGCTCATCCCAGAAAAGCTTCTCTCCAGTGCGGACGATGACATCGTTCGTCTTATGCCTCTCATGCTTGCTCACCTCGGCATACGACTCCCCATCCTTGAGCACGCGCGCGTCCAGAATGACATTTTCGCACCACTGTCGGAGCTCGAAAAGTCGAAGAATGTTGGCGTTCGCTACGGTCTCATCGAAGTTGGCATCCTCGATAGTGTCGCCTGCATCGGCGAAGGCGACACGAGTCGCATCAGCACCGAATTTCGCGGTCGCGTCATATAGAGTGAGGAAGTTGCCGGTAGATTTGGACATCTTCTCGCCGTTGAGCAACAAGTGCCCGTTGGCTCGGATAGCACGTGGCCAGTACTCCGGTGGGAACAAGGCGATGTGTACGTAGAGGAAGAATGTCAGATGATTCTGGATCAGATCCTTTCCAGACACACGGAGGTCCAATGGGTACCAGTATTCAAACTCACGGCGCATGCGGTGGAGAGTCTCTTCTGGGATGGAGCAATCCTTGGGAATCTCTTCAGTCCTGCAGAACAGCCAATCCCAAACATCGTCCGTCAACTGATCTGCTGAGACATTGGCCGGTCCCTTCTCTTTGCCGAAAATGTCCTTGTGGAGCAAATGTGCGATCGTATAGTACGACATGTAAATCGTAGAATCGGACAAGCTCTCTACAAGTTGCGTTTGGTCCCAAGGCAGCTTGGTACCAAGACCATAACCTCGAGCACATGCCCATTGTGCGAGCCAGAAGAGTACCTGCTCGAAAGCGTTCTTGGTTTCGGTGGAAAATGTGTTGAGTCCATTACCATCCTTATTCTGCACGTGCTTCAAAACCGCTGGTTGCCAATCCGGATCGCCCGACTTTTCAGGCTCGCCGTAATTCATGAACCACTGATCCAAGTGACCAGCGACACACTCGTCACCTGATCGACTGACAACTTGTCCGTCTGGCTCCGCGTAGGCAAACGCTTCGCCGGCATCAATCAAGTCTTGTCGCACCTTTGGCTTTGCTTCCTCAACACGCTCTCCGGCGTATTTTCCGATGAGCATCTTGCCCTTGTAGAAGCCTTCCTTGTACGCGATTTCTTTAGCCTCGGCCAATTGTTTTGCGTCCTTGGGTGAGTTGATCTTCATGGTTTCCACAAGCTTCTTCGCAATGAGATTGCCATGATCAGGTGTCTCGATGAGCGGCACGATTTCCTTGTCGATCCATTCCTTCTTGATCTTGTAGAAGTCTGCCTTCTTTTGAAGGTCGAGGGTTGTCGCGTAGTCATCTGGGGAGTCGGAAGGAACACTTGTGACCACGCCAGTTCCTTTCGTCGGCTTGACCGATTCCATTGGAAGAATGTAAACTCCATCCTTGTGGACAGATAGCGGTGCGTTGACGAGTGTACCAACTACTTCCGATCCCTTGAAATCGGCAACCTTAGGGAAAACTCCCCACTCCGGGAAAATGCTTTGGAAGGCCATATTTCTTGCGGCTCGGTCTGAGACGAAGTAGTACTCCTCACCCTTCTTGATCTCATATATCCCGTAGTCCACGTTGGGTCCGACGAAGCAGCAGTTCTGCCCGTACATGGTCTCCGGCCTCAAAGTTGCAGGGACGAAGTACACGTTGCCGCCCTCAGGTATCTTGCCTTCGAGCTTGCTCTTCGCTGACTCTGCCCATTCCTTCACGCGTAGCTTCAATGCTGTATATTCTTGCACACCCACGCCCTCGCCGCTTGCTCGGTCATGGTCCATGCACGCTTGACCATCCTTGGGCGAGTAGACGGTATATCGCTTGCCGAACCTGATTTTGCCCATCTCTCTCAAACGATTGACCTGCCACCGCACAAAGGCGTCGTAGTATGGATTCGCGTCGGTTGTGACCATGGACCTGCGCCAGTCCACTCTGCATCCTAGGTTGTCCAAGTCACGCTTCCAGAGGGGAGGAAAGTAGTGCAACCAGTACTGTGGATCGGCGAACTTGTGAATCTCTTCGATAGGGATACCAATAGCGAGCATGATCTGGAACTGGTACTTCAAGGCCACATTGACCTTGGCAGCTGCCTTGGACTTCTTGGTTGTAAATTTGGTGACATCCTCCTTGGTGGTGTTCTGCACAGGAGCGGGCGGCGCGGTATCGGCCTCCGCACTCTCACCATTGTCCACAGGGCACTTCTCAAAATTCTGTCCAAAGAGCTCAATCTCGCGCACCAGCTTGTCAGCGCAGGCCTTGATAGGCATGCCGGTGCAGTGGAAACCCTGAGGATAGAGGGCTCGCTTTCCTTGCATGCGTGCCCAGCCCACAGCGAACTCGAGCTTACTGGCGGTGAAAGCGTGGCCAGAGTGCGGAGTGCCATTGACGTAGGGGTAGGCCATGGTGGCCATGTACTTGGGGTGTTTCTGGCGGAGCTCCGAGGGCGATATGGCGTGGAAGGGCACATCTTGCAGAGACGGAGCGTCCTGCTCGAAGACCTTGCTGTTCTGCCATTGTTTTTGGTATTTCTTCTCGCTGGCGATGAGCGTGTCGCGTTTGTCCGTGTTCTCGATTTTCAGAGTGCCCTTGGCCGGCTGAGTGCTGGCCTGCACGGCTGCCATTTTGATAACTGTTCGGGTTGGCAGCGGTAGACGACGCAGCCCCCGCAGCTGCGACGACAGGCGATGGAGAGCGAGCGACGTCGTGAGATGGGACGAGGGAGTGGTGGGGGAAGTGGAGGGGCAGATCGAGCGGCGAGGGCGGCAGTATCTTTGTGACTCGGAGCATGCTTGCAACAATTTCCAGAGGCCGACGCGCGAGGTCGGACACAGCAACTCAGCCGAGCATCTTCAACAACACCATCTCCCAGCGATACGGATCCATCGCCCATGGGATAAAATCTCCCGCCATGACATCCCTTTTCGCAGGTCTCTTCAGCAAGGCGCCATCAGTGCCGGAAAACACACCCTTCTTCCCACACTCCATCGAGGACAACCCGTATCGGTGCAAGAAAACATGGCCACCCGAGTTCGCCAAGCTCTCCCAGAAGCATCAATTCCGACTCGAGCGCCGCTATAGACGCCGCGCACAGCTGAAGTGGGCGCGGCCGAACTGGACGAAAGGCGTCAAGCTCGCGCAATGGGGCAGCATCGTCTTCGTTTGCGTCTATGGCGTTCTCTACCTTGATGTCGGGGATGGCAAGACCCCCTTCGATGGTGTATGTTGTCCTCTGCCCGCTGGACGTCTAGCATCAGGCTGACCTGTTCTCAGATACGTCAAGCATACAAGGAGCAGTTCGGAGCTCACACTCCTGCTGCTGACAATAGCCCGCAACGGCCGTCTTGAGAGACAGCGAAGCCTACATCCTCAATGCCACTTTCCTCCTCCGGATCTGGACAACGGCCACCGCGCCGTGTCAGCCGGAGCCCAAGCGACGCTTCGTCATGAAGCGGCTCAAGGTCGAATGAGGTTGAACGTGATGCGGGAACCTCTCGTGTTTGCCAATGTCAGCACAGCGAGGTCGGATCTCGTTGGCGGGTGACTACTCCGTTCAACACTCAAGCCCGAAACAAACGTGTGACCTCGCGCGCATAATATGCGTGATACACAGAGGTATGGCGACCAGAAACTGGAACAGCATGAAATGTTATTCATTGCATTAGCACGCTTTACGCGTTCGCTTCCCGAGATAGACGCGCTAGAGTCGCTCTCCCTGCGCTCGAACTATTTGTTTTACCAATCTGAGCAGTTATCCACTCTCCGATCCTGCTCAACTCTTCAAGATCAAGCCCAGTATTCGCTCCGAGACTATGTAGGCAATATACCAGATCCTCGGTTGCTACGTTACCTGTAGCTCCGGGACTGTATGGGCATCCACCAAGTCCACCGACTGCCGAATCAAAAGTCCTGACGCCGTGATCAAGCGATACCATGGTGTTGATGAGCGCTTGTCCAAACGTGTCATGGAAATGCATCGCAATATCCTCATTTTGTACACCCGCCTCTTTCAAAGTCTGAAGCAGCTTCTTGGTCGCAGGAGCTGTTCCCATGCCTGTGGTATCTGCAACACTGATCTCGTCTGCTCCTAGTTCAAGCAGTGAGGCCGCCAATTCTGCCACGCGGTGCGGGTCTACGTCCGGTCCCTCAAACGGACAGCCCAAAGCGACTGAGATATATGCACGTACGGGATAGCCCGCCTTGCTGCTCTCCGCAATCAATGGAGCGAATCGATCCAAAGACTCCTGTATGCTGCAATTGGTGTTCTTCTTAGAGAAAGATTCGGTCGCTGCCATGAATATCGAGACTTCGTGCCTCTGTCCCCCAGTCTTTGCTTTTGACATTGCATCCACTCCCGAGGTCGCAGATGGCATCGCGTTTGGGTCTTGGCTCGATGTATTCAAGGCAGGGCCGTCGTCGGTACTGGTCGGTGATGGTGGTGGCGTAGGATAGCCGTCAGGCGCTGAGGACGAGGTGTTCATCACCTTGAAGTAATTGTCTAGACCCTTCATATTGGGAAGCAGCCACTGGTAGGTCACATCGCCAGCTGGCGGCGTCGTGAGGATCGAGGAGAGGACTTTATCGGACGCTGCCATCTAGGACTGTTCAATGCCTGTGCCATCCACATAGCTAAGGACATTCGCTGCATACCTGTGGCACCCATTTTGGATGCACGAATGACCCGGCCTCGATCGTTCTTAGGCCTGTCTTCGCCAGCCTGTGGACCAGTTCGATCTTGGTCTCGGGCGCAATACTAGTCTTCTCGTTCTGCAGCCCATCTCTGGGACCTACTTCAACTATTCTCACATAATCTGCCAGCGCTCGACGGGATGTTGCGAAGGTGCGTTTGGAGCTCTGGCTGCCGAGCTGTCGCGCGAGACATCGCAATGGCGTCGGAGACATCATGGAGGTTCGGCAGCAGGTGTATGGGACGAAATGGGGCAAATGCTCGCCTACATAGATGGTGAAGGGTGAATTCTCGGTTTGTTTGTTATAATGCGAGCAAAACAGCTGCCGCGAGAAGCAATAAGCTGTGGCAATGGTGCATGGAGCTGGTGACAACAGAGCTCGGCGCCAGCGTTGTGACGAGACACTTAAGCCGAGAGCGACATCGGGACCCCATATCAGGCTCACAATCAAGCATCCACGTTCCCTGTGCTCCGTGCTCTCATTTCACAATCTGTGCTATACAGTGCCTGTCTGTGCTTAAATCGCTTGAAGTGCATTTCACACTTGGCTTGCGCATGTCGACTATTATTGACTTGCCGCCAGCTCCGTGAGCATCTCTCGCGCTGCAGCCACTGATTGAGTATCGGAGTAGAGGGCAGCAACGAGGGACGAATCTATGCGCGGGAATTCTGCTGACAACTGAGCTACATCCCGGTCTGCCTGTGACTCTGGCTTCGTGTTGTTCATCTCGAATTGCTCCTGCGAGGTCATCAATATGGGAGACGCCATCGGGCGCATGGCAAATAGCTACCAGGGCTTCGCGTTGCTCGCCCCTCTGGTCCTCTGGAACAAAAGTTTCCTCATTGAAAGTGTTGCCACGCGGTGGCGGGCCTGGAGGTGGCTCGTAGCCAGACGGCCTCTGTTGTGCTTGCTGCTGCTGTTGCTGCTGCTGATTCGTGGATTGCGGCACTTGATCTGCCCACGGGTTCGTCGACGGGAAGCCGTCTTGGGGTGCGTTGTAGGCAGAGCTGTATCCTTGGCCTGACGACATGTTGGCAGATGTGAGTTGTGCTTGGTTGCTGTCCAATCTGTGAAGCTGTATGCCCGTGGTTGCGGCTGCCTGGTATATGTATAGTTCCTTGAATACTTGCGTCAGCAGTCAGCAGATCTGATCGGCGCGGAAGAACCAACCCTCCGCCACAGTTCAGTTGCAGGAGCTGCAGCTGCAGCGGCCTCCTCAGCAATACAATACTGCGCTGGATCACAGGACGCCGCGCAGTAGATTGAGCAGACCGGATCTAGCAAGTGCCCAATGGCGATGAAGACGGTCTGCATCGTGGGCGCTGGCCCTTCAGGTAAGGCTTTCTGCTGGACGGCTTCGTGGCGGCGCTGAGCCTCGTGAGATGTTCAGGTCTCGCCAGTGCCAAAGTCCTGCTCCAATCCAAGTCGTTCCATGTAACCATTTTCGAAAAGAAGGACAGAATAGGTGGTATATGGGCCATCGACCGACTGTCACCACATGAAGGCTACCTACACCCGGACACCCCTACGAATCTCTCGCGATTCACAGTTGCATTCTCAGATCTGGATTGGAATGCCATTGGTCTTGACTCAGTGCCTATGTTTCCCAAGGCCTGGCAGGTCAACCAGTATCTCGAGGCATATCGGACGAAGAATGTTCCTAGCGACTGTTTCCGTTTTCGCCATCACATCACAAAGACGGAGAAGACAGCAACGAGCTGGCGAGTGACTGCCCTTGACAGAGAAGGCCGTGAACACGTCCAGGATTTCAATTATCTGCTTATCGGCTCAGGCTTCTTCTCTCAGCCTCGACCTATCAAGGACAACGTGCCAAATGTCGCAACAGCCTTGAAGGTGAAGACCATGCACAGCTCCGAGTTTCGGACGCTCGACGATCTTTTTGCGAATCGTGCCAGCGTCGCTGACCAGAAGATCCTGATGATTGGTGGCGGCAACTCTGCTGGTACGAGACTTTTATACACTCACAATCACTTTACTGATTCATCGCAGGCGAGGCCGCCGCTGCAGTGGCTCAGCAATTGTCCGATGCATCGTGGTCACCAGGAAAGGGCAGGAAAGAAGAGTACAAAGATTGCAAGATCGTACACATTACACCCCGGCCACTTTATGCCCTGCCACCATATAATCCCACTGACACATCGAATGTCTCGTTCTTGCCGCTAGATCTCAAGCTGTACGAGCTGTCTAAGCGTCCTCCTGGCTCCATCGTCGCCAACGCAGGTCAATTGACACAAGCTGTGAAAGATATGATCCACAACGCTCTGCAGGCACAGATTGGCGGCGACCAGTCAGATTTGGGGCCCTCGGCTCTTGTGATACCGTCCTCGGAACCACGCTCTGCAGTGTACGTGGCGCTATCGGAGACGTACCCAGAATTTGTGAGGAGCGGATTGATCGAGGTCCACTCTGGTAGAGTTCTTGAGATACTGAGCGCAGAAGACGGGACATGCGTGGCCCACATACAAGTTGCAGATGGAACTCTCACGATCGAGAATGTGGGTGCAGTGATATATGCAACAGGTTACTCACCCATCACAGCCATCGACTTTCTTCCTCTGGATGTTTTGGAAAAGTTGCAAATCTGCCCCAGCAGCATGAGGCTTCCACTAATTTTGTCGGGTTGGCAAACCATGTCAGAAGCTGTGCCAGAAATGGCATTCATCGGATTCTATGAAGGTGAGTGAAGAAGCACTTACGCAGGCAAGTAGTGCAAAGTTGATTGATGAATAGGACCCTACTGGCCCATGATCGAGATGCAGGCGCGCTTCACTGCACAGCGTTGGCTTGCCGAACAACAGGACTGTCCCATACCTCGGTATGAGGAGCCAGCGGCGCTGTTGAAACTCAGGGAAGCGATGCGCGATCGCAGCCAATTCGTGCCGCAATACTGGTACGTGCTGTGCCTGCCTGCTCATACGGAGTTCTACTGACAATCACCAGGTTCGGAGACTATCTCGGTTACATCGAAGAGCTTGCTGCATATCTCCAATTGGCAAGAAAAGACGGCGCATTCGCCGAACGTGAGGGACCAATATCACCTGCAAGATACTTGTCAGCGGGTGATGATGAAGCCCAAGCAAAAGCGATTGTACAAGACCTTCACAATACATGGCTCTCTTGCACAACGCAAGGCAAATATGTGCCTCGCGCTACCTTTCGAGCTCTGCAGGGCAAATGGCGACTCAATCGCAGTATCGACAGCAGACTGTCGAGCTTTCCTTCGGGCGTGTTGGAAGGCGAGGCATCTTTCCATCCTCGATCGCCAACCCCAGACAAAAGTGGCGAAGCATTCGACCTTGAGTATCTCTATCAAGAGACTGGGGTGCTCCGGCTCCAGAATGGTGCAACCATGACGGCGAGACGAAGCTATGTATACCGATACTCCGAAGCGAAGGACCAGCTTAGCATCTGGTTCGTGAAACCAGAGAGTGACCTGGAGGTGGACTATCTGTTCCACAATCTGCAGTTCGCTTATCCGAGTGAGGCTAAAGCCCAGGGTGCCTGCTCGGCGAGCGCAGATCACCTCTGCGTTGAAGACATGTACTGGACGAAGTACAGCTTTCCTTTCAGTGGTATCTCGTTGCGCTCCTTCACCACCACCCACACAGTAAAGGGTCCGAGCAAAGACTATACGATGGTGACTCAATTCAGCAGACAGCGTCCTTCGATCCAATCCGTCTAGCATAGATCTGGGAGTTCGTCGATCCTCAATCGAGCAGCTCGAGGCTAGTAAAGGGAAATGAATCTAGTGTCAGCCACAGATTCGGATCGAGGGCGAAATCGCTGCTGTATGTATCCAGCGACGCGACAGGCATCGTAGCCTCGACAGACTGCAGTACTCGGTCTACATCAGCAAGGTTGTTCGGATCCGCCATTGAACCTCCGAAGTGGCTGGTCAGAGCTGGATTTTGCTGTGATGGAATAGAAGTCGGCGGTGTTTGCCTGTGTTCAGCCACTGGACGTTGTGCCTCTTGTTGCAGTTCTTCGAGCACGATATTGTAGCGAAGGCTGGGCGCATTGGACTTCGTTGCTTCTGCCAAATGCTGTTGAACGGATTGGGCAAGCTCGAAGAGTTGAGATTCCTTGAGTGGTGTGCTCAATGGCGGCAAGCGCCCGTGTTTGCGCTGCACGAACCAGACATAGATGATCGATATGGCATTGAATGACACAAATTGTGTGTGCCTGCAATTTCGAGATTAGTGCAAAATTTGAAAGTCTGAATTGGAGTACTAACCAGAATGCTTGGAAGATGTGCTTGGTAAACGATGTTGTTAGAACAGTGTCCAACGCCTTCTCAGCTGCCTGGAGACTTAATTGGACTTGAGCGTCTCTCAGTGTGGACCGAGATGAATCGACGAGCAAAGACGGCCGGTTAATGAGCATCTGCGCATGAGCGTGTGCAAGTGTTATCACAGTCAGCTGCCGACGAAATGTGGCAACCAAACTGGAAGGGTGTATTGCGCCCGAGAGCACGGCAGGCAGCGACGATTGCCAAGCATTCACTTCAGCGTTGTATCTTGCGGCAGTCTCCAGATCATATGCACCGCGTTTCCGTTCCTTTAGGTACTGTTCGCGAGCGGCTCTCTTCACGATACGCATGATCCACGCATGCGAAATCGATGCCTGAATGATACTGTCTCTTCTGTTCTGATCAAAAGTCACACCTGTCGTAGTAAGGCAGTCATCGTCTATCGCCTCTGGTAGCACCTGGTCGACTTCCTCTAAATTGATGAGAGCCGGGACACCCATGATGACCGACAGGTAGGTGTCGAGGGTAGAACAGGCCCAGAACGCACGTTTGCGACACTCTCGAATAATTGCATCTGACTTGCTGTTGTCAGACCTGTGGAGACCCAGACTAAATAGCAGCTGTACTGTCGTCCCTAGCATATACCACTTGCATCGCACTTTTGGTTAGCCAGCGCTTGAGTGGAAGAAATCGATACATATGATACACTCACTGCCTGGTCTAGACATCTGTTGTTAGCACTTCCTCATGTTCAACACTCAGCGAGGAATTGAGATACTGACTTGGTCGGGAGGTCTGCAATAGGTACAAACAAGAAGCAAGCCGAGCCTGAACACTCTCTAGCTTGCAACGACCTGTTTCTGATTGCAGCCTTCTCTGCGCCATCTGGTACAGATGCTCAGCTTCGTGCCAAGAAGTCTCATCAGCGTCCAGAATTTCTTTGCCGCCGTCTACGTTCAACAAGCGAGCTGTAGCTATAACCACAAGTACTACAGCTTCGCGAGCGGGGTATCGCTGGGCAGCGGTTTCGCCTCTGGATTCCGCATCGTGATATGCATCCAGCCAAGTTTCAACTGTACCGCGGTGTAGGAACCTTATTGTCGGCATTGAAAGATCGAAGTAATGTTGGAGAAGCGTGGATGTCGACTGGTAGGATGGCAATTTCGATGCACTATGGTCCACTGCAGGTGCCGGTCTATCTCCGTGTGCAAATATGGACATCGATGAAGCCGTGCCCTCTATCGCGGGCGTCGAATTGATGCCAGCTTCATCGTCCTGGAGTCTTTGCAACGTCCGTCGCAGGAACACGTGAGGACTGATCGTGCCTGCATAGTGGCCAACGGCAGTGTTCGTTACCTCGGGAGAAGCTTGATGAGACGAGCTCGGAGTACCTAGGAAGTTCCCCGGTGGTTCGCTGTGTGTCTGACCAAAGGCGATGTCCGCGTTGCCCGGCTGCTGATGCGTGGGGGTCAACGTGATATTGCTTGAACTGCTTCCAGTGTATTTAGCTGGCTGAGGAGCAACCAGACGGCCACGAGTATATCGAGAACGATAGGTACATTGAGCTCCGTTCGCATGGCACGTAGAACAGGGCAGTTCCCCGGTGCATCTTCTTTTGCGAGACTTGCAGTTGTCACACGCTAAATCCGCCGATCAGAGATAACGCGCGACAGCAGTCTCAGGATGCTCGTCTGGCAGACTTACCTCGAGTGACCTTCTGCCGCTTCGTATCTCGCGCTTCCGAAAAGCGATGCTGCTGCACCGGAGAGCCATCACCGAACACTGTGGGAGATGCCATGGGAGCGGGTGAAGTGAAGTGAGGGCCCGGATAAAAGTCCGAAAGTATATCCGCCTCGGGAGACCTGCCGCCAACACCCACTGTTGACCTTTCCCTCTACCGAGACCTCTCCACAGCACATCCACATGACATGCAAGCAGAATGTCGCGCTTCGTAGCTGCTGGCACTGATGGTCAGCCGACTGAACAAGATGAGAAATGGCTTGCAGCGCAGCAAGCTATCGAGGCCACGCGCAGTAAGCCGAAGATAGAGCCTGGTCAGCAAGAGGGCGGAAAATCACTGTATGAAACCCTTCAAGCCAACAAAGGTAATTTCGCGCATTTCTCGTCTCCCCTTTCACGTTGTTGTTATTTTGCAATCAGACTGACGAGTCAGGATGAACGGTAAGCCGCCAAACAAGAAGCATTTGAGCAATCCATCCGCCTGGGGAACCAGTTTCAATCACTTGACGAAGACGACGTGGAATTTCTCGACTCGGTCCTCGAATCCACACGCGCACAGGAAGCTGCTGTGAAGCGTGAGACCAAGGAGCAACTGTAAGTGTGCTTTGCGAAGGGATACGATCATGCCAAGTTCCCTGGTAGCGGGACGTGACTGTTGCTTCCTACTTCGAGTCAGAAGAGTGAGCATCTATATCAGACACAGGCTAACGTACTATTGCAAATTTCCAGCGACGCTTTTCGGCAACAGCAACTTGAAGCTGAGCGAAGACTTGCGAAGAGTGGTAGCCCCACTATTCCTGGGCCTGGAATTGATGCTGCAGAGCAGACAGAGTGGACCGTGGGCAGAAAACGCAAGAAAAATCACAAAGATGTCTTGGGAGGCGTCAAACTTCGAAAACAATCTTCCACCGAAGACAAGAAGCCCGTGATAGCAGAGAAGCGTGCTCAAACACCGGATTCGCTACGAAAGTCGGAGGGAAGCCCAAGAGAAGAGGATCCTGCGGGCGCTGTTGTGCCACCGAAGCCAGACGTCGAGCAGGACCGCGCACCTTCCAAAGCAGCGACCACCTCTGTGCCTTCGACTGGAGGCCTTGGCCTGGGAGCCTATTCGTCCGATGAAGACGACTGAAGATAGTTTCTGGCACAAGTCTACTTCCCTTCCCTACGCTCTGACAGGTTGATATGCTGGGCGCACATTGGAGGGGATCTTTTAGCTTGAATGGACATTTCAGCCCATGGGGATGTAGACTTCAGTTGCCGGGTAGCTGATACAGTGAAGCATTAGGCTGCTGGCCTCGAAGCTTGTGGGAAAGCTTTACCGCATATCAGACCACGTTCTTTGGAGCACTCACTTGCACGAGAGCATGGCCGGTTCAGCATCAAGCAGGGTCTTCAGCATGAGACATTATAGACAAATAGCCTCTTCGCCGGCAACATGAGGTGGAGACATCTCGCATCTTTGCATGCAGGTCGCCTTAGCTCACTTGGGAGAGCGTATGTTTCCACCATTGATCGATGCAGGTCTTTAGACAAGGGAGCTGACAACAGCGCAGGCCAGACTGAAGTTCACTACAGTCATCCCACTCTGTGCGGTATCTGGAGGTACTGTGGTATGTATTCCAATGTGGTCGCTGCATAATCAGAATGTGGGTCTAACATGAGGACTAGTTCGATCCACAGAGGCGACAAGAATTTTTTGGTCTCTGGGAACACGATTGTGTGACTTTGTTTTTGGTCTTCCAGTTGCCATAGAATTGTAGAAGACCGTCCATTACTCATGAAGAGCAATATGCCCCATGTAGCCTTGTCGATGTGAATATTGTTTATACATGTATGCAGTGAGGTGCGTTGGAGATGGTGTTGAAGAATTGAGGAACTGGCGTCGGACCCGAAACCGCGCGCCACATCCAGATCCACATCCGACGTGATGTTGGCAAGCTGCGATCCTTCATTGTCTGCCGGACGTCTTTCTCCCCGTCACTCATGGCTGCTGCTGCTGCATCGCCCGAACCCTCCATCGCGGCCTTGTCCCTCGGCGGAAGCACGGTGGTCGCCGCGCCCACCGCCAGCGACGGCGCCGAGTTCCGCTTTCCCAGCTATGCTTCGTTCCCGCCCTTCTATACCCTCCAGCCCAATCTGACGACACGCGCGCGTCAGCTCGAGCTGTGGTCTGGCCTCGTCACGTCGTACTGTGCACACCACCGCCTGTTTCGCCTAGCCATCTCCTCACCGCCGCCCGACCTATTCGCCAACACCGCCCTCTCGCGCAGTCTCAAGCCGGCCGATGTGCGCGCGGTCCTCGATTATATGAGCCAGCCCGCCAACGGGCCCCGGGCTGAGTGGATTGCACCTACCGCACGCGGAGAGACGAGCAGCGTCTGTTATATATACTGGAAGACGCCCGCCGAGTGGGCTGACCTGCTCTACGCATTTGTCGAGGACACAGGCCAGAAGGGCGCCGTGCTGACCATCTACGAGCTGCGCGAGGGTGACGCCAGCCGTGGGAAAGAGTGGAGTGATATTGACGAGGCCGTGCTGCGGAAGGCGCTGAATGTGCTCGTGAAGCGCGGCAAGGCACAAATTTTTGGTCAAGAGGACAGCGCGGGCGTCAAATTCTTCTGAGACGGCACCACATGGCCACTCTCCCGGTGCGTGGTGTGGTGCCGGCGTCTCAGTCTCCCCATACTGGGAAGCGTCGCAGTAGGAGGTCGACTGTTGGAGAGACAGAAAAGCCTCAGACCAAGCGTCCTCGACCTCGAAGCGCCCCAGCCACAAGCCCGCGTCGCCGCAGTCTGAACACCTCGCCTGCCGAACCCAGCAAACTCCGCGTGAACCTCTATGATGCCGTTGCCGGGAGGGTAGGATACGAAGGTCTCCTGCTAGACCGAGCTGGTCAGCCTTTGCCACCTGATCAAGTCCTCTACAATCGAGCTGGGGCGCCGATTCGTTACGCAGAGACTGATCCATACTTCGCACACCGGCATCTACCTACAGACCACCGTCTTCCAGAGTCTGATATGCTCAAAGCTATTCACGCCTATGCCTCAGACTTCTACGCATCTGGAGCCCTGGGCGATTGTCGAGCTGACTTCAAGAGCTTGGATGAGACAGCGCTCATCGCTCTAGGGATCCTGCTCGAGGAAGCCGCCGCACAGTCATTCGAGCAGACTGGCGACTTGGCGTTCGTGGAAGGCGTGGAACGACAAGAGGGGCTGTGATCATGTGTGACGATCCACAAGTTCCCTGATGGGAAACAGCAGCTCAGATCCTCATGTATCGGGTCCGAGAATTCTCACGCTGCAGACTGCCATCCAGTGAGACCGTGCAGAGAACAGTAGTCCGTCCATTCTGTTTGGCCTGTAAGCGAATACATAGATCATGGACAGAAGTAACAATCAATCAGCCTTAGAGATCTAGACGCTTTGAACCGATAACCAATTTACCGAGTCTCTTATCGAATTCTCGTATGCACTCACTCTTCACTACAAGCAGCATGAACATGAAGGAATTGGAAGAACTGAGGCTCTTTTGGCTACTCTACCAGTGAAGGCGAACAGCGCTAGACTATCAACGAAGATAGATACGCCCTCAGAGAAGCCTTCCAAGCTCTAGATCGGCTATGACACGGACTGAGCATTACCTCATAAGAAGTAATGCGTCTAGTACAGGCGCTTTGGTGGGGACATGCTGGCCTTGATGACCAAGCTGCCCACGTTCTGCCAGCCCTTCTTCAGCAGAGACACGAGGTAGTTGATGGCCAACATGATGTTGCCGATCAGCTCGTCCTCGGTCATGTCCACATTGCCAACAGCGACACCCATGCACAGCACCTTCTTCAGCTGGAACTTGATGGTCGACTTGACCTCGTTGATCTTTCCGGAAAGGTCATCGGCGTGGGAGACTGGGGTTGGGAACTTGCCGGCTGTGCAAAGTGTCAGTGCGATTCAGAGTACGTAGAACCGTAGAGACGCTTACCCTTGGAGAGACCTGGACCCAACAGACGAGGAATCTGCTTGATGAGGGAGTCGGAAGCGATGAAAGCATCGTACTTGCGAGCGAGCTTCTTGATCAACTTCTTGTTCTTGTTGAGCTTCTTGAGATCCTCCACGGACATGGCGTCGACACCTCCGTGCTTGGCACGATCGATATCGTGCTGGTCACCGAGAATGCTGCGGAATGGTTAGCGCCATGTCCAGAGCGCGCAATGGCGAAACAGTCGGGCCATACCAGATGCTCATGTTTGGACGTGGGATCTTTGGCAGCTTGATGGTGCCGCTGAAACGCTTGTCACGCTGTGGGTCATAGTTCTTGAGGCCGATCTGGAGCTCGACGGTCTCGAGGAAGTTGCGCTTCTTCTCCTCGTTGGAGTACTTGAGCAGCTCTTGCACGTTGGTACGCACACCAGCGACCGTAATCTTCGACATGATTGCTGTGGTCTTCCAATAACGCTCTGAGAGTGGTTATTGGTGCGGCTTCGCGTAGCTTCGTGGTCGTTACTGATGTGGCGGGGTGCTTGAAGCAGAGAGAAAACTGTGAGATGATGTGGCGACGGGAATTGTAGGTGTGAGCCAAGAGTTTGCCCCACACTCGCCGCTTGCCGAACCAATCAGAGATCCACGGCACGTGACGCTGCTTGTGCCCACTGCACATGGCCGACAGACTCAGAGAATGTGCAACACAGTAGATCATTCTTCGCGGGCAGCATGACGAGCTCGATGGCGCTCAAAAAGGGCCGGCGTCCTTGCTGGCTCCTGCCAACTCTGCTCATCCTTCGCTCCGGGCATATGTCATCCCTATGGAGCAGTTAAGCAACCGCGATACAGCACCCTCGAATGCTCAAGAATATTACTCGTCAATCGTGGACATCGATGTCCATCACGCATTTCGCTGCCTTGACGATGCACAGAATCTCGATGACCTCTTGAAAGACGCTCATTCCACAGACAGTCGCAACTTTGTCGTCGACTTCAGCGATGACACAGCATGGGCTTCCTTTGACCTTTCTCCTAAAGGCATCGCCGCACTCATAGACACCGAGCGGCCAGACTACCTTAACACGAGATGGATCAATGTATGGCATCCATTTGAGCAGACCAAAATGCTTGAAGCATTAGCTCAACGATACGACTTCTCGCCTCGTCTTCTCGGATTGATGTGCTCAGACCCCAAACAAACTCGCAAAGCCACACTATCTCCAAGCTTGAAACAGTCGGTGCATAAGAGAGGGCCAAAGAAACGCAAGGCTGTGTCTTTCGAGACAGGTGTCTCGTGCGAAGAAGCAGACGAGCTCTCGATCCATTCGTCCACATCTTCCATGAGCAGCGCCATGAATGGCAATCACTATAAGATCGCCTCGGAGCTTTGGCATTACACATCAGTTGACATGGGCCGTAACTACTTGTGCGTGGGCTACAACTCCCTTTATGGTACGAAGCCAGCAGATCGCAGCACCGATTTGCAATCCAGCAGCGACAATCTCCCACACTGCACGCGTGTGTGGACTTGGCTGGTTCTTACCTCCGACAATACCATCATCACGGTACATGAGGATCCATTCCCGCTTGTGCAGGGTCCATACTCTCCGTTGCAGAGACGTATACTGGCCGAGCTTCGACGGAACCTCATCAGCGTGTTCCGCTCACTGAGCACAGTCAACGCCGATTCCTTATTTGAGCGCAATCCTTTGACTCTGCTGCCACTTCGAAACCGCTTGGGCACGACGCCAGAAGAAACAGCTCATCGCAGCTCAGATGCGCCGGGGCTCTTGTTCTACGTAAGCAGAATGACAGGGATCAGACAGTGAATTGAACTGACGTGTAACAGTACCTGTTTGAGAATTGGAGCAACTCTTTCACATTGGTCACACGAAAAGACAGTCGCTATGGAATTGAACTCGCTGCACTACGTGCTGCCATGTTTGAACAGCCTACACTAGAGCATATCGACCGCCTTGACACGATCGGGAAGGAGCTTGGCGTGCTTCGTCGGCACTACGAGGCATACATCCGCATCATCGACCGACTTCTCGAGCCGCAAGGCCCAACAATGGCGAGCCTACAAAACAGTCAAATCGTGGGCTCTGACGACAGCGCCTCCGTGTCGACCATCAGACCCAGGGTCAATGGCCCAGTGGTACGCGAGAAGGAAAGCATATTGGGAGTCAGTCTGTCCTCGGCGGCACGAATCAGGTTCCGACGGTTCCGAGATCAAATCGACCTCTACGCGCTCAAGGAGGTCGAGGAATACAGCAAACAAAAAGAGAGTCTTGTGTCTCTGGCAAGTACATTCATTCTCACATTTCCAGAACGCGGAGAGGAGGCTAAGCTGATACCTTATGGGATGATAGAACTTTAGTTTGATCGCAATCAAGCAGTCGATCGACGTAGATAGACTCACTCGAATCGGACTGTTGCTGACGAAAGCGGCCACTCTCTTTTTGCCAGTGTCATTGTAAGTCCTGTCCTTCGGCATGTGCGAGGAATGGAAGCTGATTCATTATAGCATGGCGGGATATTTCTCTATGCCTCTGGACAACATTCAATACAGCGTGCGCACGTTCTGGATCTCGTTTGCGGTGGTTTTCACCCTCTCATATCTCGCGCTCTTCGCATTTGGAGTGATGAATGGCAATCTGCAAACGCCAAATCTAGTCTACGGTGTGGCGGATGGCATGTGGAAGAGTGTCGGGTATAGTTGGTCGGCAGTCGTGGCTATCAAGAGAAAGGTCAAGAAGAGGCGGTCGTGAGCAGATGCACGTAGCGCTACGAGCCACGCACGGGGTCTGTAGATTGTAATGCAGCGTCTATACACTCTTAGACGCTATTTGCTCTGATCGCTCGAAAAATAGCCCCGCAATACTCTCGTATGGCTCGTCCACTGGACATTGCATAAAGCAGTCGCTCGGTGACCTCGCCGCTGAACACGATACTCATGAGATCATGTTGCCGCTTCTGTCCACTCTTAACGGCCCGCATGGATGACACCGACTTGGGCATGAAGCGAGCCATATTTCGTAGTACTAACGCAGCCCGCAATGATAAAGATGTGGCATCTCCCTTCTCGTCTTCCAGCATGGCAATCCTAGTGATCTCTCCATTCCGCGGTGCCAGGTCGCTATCTGGTCGCAAGTTATGCTTGGAGCGAGCAGCATCTGTCTCCGGTAAATGCGTTTCGATGTGCCTTGCTAGGAGGAAGGGTTTGGAGATTTGTGCGCCTTCGGGCGTCGCCGCGGTGTGCTCGCAGTCCGACCATTTGCATTTCGACGAGATTTTGTCGCTGTCGCTGAAATCGAACCTCGCCTTCCATGACTTTTCAGTGACACCATTACTCAGGCCATTAGTGGTTGCTGGTGGCGACAGCGCAGAAGTTGAGTCTATCTCCATTTTGTCTGCATCCACAGTCGCGCTTTTCGCCGGTATTTGCAGGTGCTGGGTCAGGATATGCTCAAGAATTTCCTCCCCTGTGCGGAACCACTCGGCGCACTCGACTTCCCGTGTCGTCGGACCCGAAACAAGTCCAGTTATTGCATCCCGTGCTCCTTCAACGGGATACGTGACATGCCAATGGCAGCGGATCAGCTCTTTGTCCTTATCTGCAGTGTTTGAGCCGGCGAGCATACCAGTGTCGACCGGAGCGGCCCTCGACCTGATACCTTTGATCACGTATTTGTTGGCTGCCGCAACCTGAGCTGTTGCACCCTGGAAAGTGCTGCTGACGTTCTTAATGAAGTCTCCAGCAATCAGATGAGGGTGTGTTGCTTGGTGTGGCGCGAAAGTGCCCTGGTATGCTTGCCACAGAGAGATCTGCGTCATATCCGCGGTTGGGTCGGACACGAAACACATGCGCAGCCATTCAGACGATCTTTCAGGCTCATCGAGTTTCAACAAGTCCTGGACGATCGCTCTCGATAGACGTGGAACAGGCGGAATGGTCTCTTTAGCCTCGCGTGGCTTCGTTGGCCGGGACTCCGTGTATTCCTTGGCCATGTACAGGACCAGGCGACTTAGCACACGGCCCAGTGCCTCCGCGTCCACTGCAGAGACAAGGCTCTCCACGTTGTCTGCGAAGGACGTATACTGGCCTAGGAAATCCAAACATGCAGATCGTAGCTCTTCGTCTTCCACCAATAGATAATCATGTACGCGATGTAATAAAGACACAGGAACATCATCCAGTCGTTTCGGCAGCGGATGGGTCATGGCTATCCTGCTTACGGCTCGTAGCGCGGTTGTGATGGCTCCTCGGTCCGGAGAGAGGGCATGCTGTATGAGGCCTTGATACACTGCATCATGGGGACTGATGTCGACATATTTCACCACTTGCTCGCACAAATCGAGGATGTGATGTCGAAGCTCGACCAAGCTTGGACGTTCCGGCAGGTTGAGCACAACTGCGATCAAATCTTGGACGAGCGGGAGTCGCGAGAGATATGCTGCATTCTCGTCTTGGAGGCTCATGTTGCGTAGGACGAGACCCGCTTCAGTGACTCGATTCAGTCGCGTGAGGAAATTCGAATCCAGAGTGGAGTCTTCCGAGATGATTGGAATCCTGGATCTCAGCTTCTGCAGAATGTCTGGCGTCCCGTCCAAGCCGTTGAGGGTCTCGTCATCTCCTGCAAAAAACTCCTCGTCGTACATTACATCCCAATCGATGTCGTAGAACAGGCTCGTCACTTGCAAGGTCTTCTTGATCAGAGCATCGGCAAGACCAGGGAATTGGTCAAAGCGGTACTTATCACCCCGCTCATGACTGATCTTAACAAGGTGATGCAGAGCGTACTGCTCCTCTTCTGGCAAGCCACTCTGCAAAGCAAGCTGGGCTCGCACGTAGATGTTAGGTCCAATGAAGCCTGTGCCCGGGAGCATGATATTCTTATACTTCTTTGCGAGAGGCCCAGCTTCACTCTCGAGCTTGCGCTTCCGCTCATTTCGGTACCAATCAGGCTGGCTAGCGGGAGTCGCGACGGCCTTCAGAGAGAGCGGATATGCTTGCGGGGGCTCGTAAGATGCCAGAGTCGAAGAAGTGCCGTTGGCGAGCGACGATGAATGGGTCATGCCGTGCACCGAAGCACCCGGGGTGGGAGAAGCTCCAGGAGGATGGGCTTGCCCACGTGTCTGGCGTGTTGGAGGGGCATCGGGCTGAAAAAGGACGCGCTGCGGAGGCTGCTGTCTCAGGCCCCTAGTCGATCGTCCTGTCGCGCTGCCCGGTTCGTCAGCGAGCTCGGATTTGACGTCCTTGGGAGTGCGCTGCTCCGGACTGCCTTCGCTGCCCTCGCCATTCTGCATGCCCTCCCCGTCGCGACCTTTTGGACGCTCGTAATTCTCCAATGTCCGAGTCATGACGTTGCCGCCTTTCGCCGTGACGTCCTCCAGAATTTCCTTGGGCGGTGGCTCCTTGCCCCAATGTGTGCTGATCTCGTATGCGCAAAGATTCTTGTAGTACACGTTCTTAATCTGAAAAGCCTGCGCGGCAGTGTACTGATTCTTGCCGATGAATTCCTCTGCCAGCCGCCGCCACATCAATGGCTTTGCTTTGGTATCTGAGCAAAGATCATAGCCACCCTCCTCGACGACGCGTGTGTAAAGTTTGAAGAGGTCGACGTGCCGCACGCCAATTTTCGGTTCGGCCTCGAGAGCGGTCCTGGCAGCGAATGCGCATTAGTGAACGCCGTGGTGTTGGTGTGACGAGGGTATGTGAACGTACCCGCGCTGCTGATGATACTCTTCCAACTTGCGCATGAAGTCCTCGCGCTCGTCGGTGCGCTCGATGCTCGATCCCCTTTTGGGCGCCATGGCGGTTTTTCGGGCAGGCGCAGTCAGCAGGCGCTCGACCAAATCACTGGACGCGCAAACAGCGACGGTGCATGCAGCAAGGGCGTTTGAACGACGATGCGCTCTCTCGACACGACCGACCCCAGGTGGACGAGACGAGGCGCCAGAACGCGCACAGTTGCCAGGATCGGCGGCAGCTCCGCGCCGCGGCGCCTCCCGCGCTCGCTTGTCGATCTCTCCTGCCTGCTCTACAACACGCGCGCACGAGACGAGTGCTCGAGGTAGGAGCAATAGGACACGCGTGAGGAAAGAACCATGCATCGCTCCAACGTGGATGATGTCTGCGCTCGGTGCGCCGAGACCTTGCGCTGTTCACTATTCTTCGAGGACGAACACCACAGAATTACACACAACGCTCTACACCTACCATCAAGATGAGCACGGCGACCATTGATCTGTGTCTACCGCTGGCCAAGTATTCCTACGCAGAGAGTGAGACGGTCCACAGCTCAGTTCAATGGACACACTACAGCGCAGCAGGCCTGTGTCTGCTAGTGCAAGGCACTGCGGGCGGTCATGGCGAGCTCTCGTTGCACATCACAGAGCGAACTACCGTCATGGTGCGGACCCCTCAGATTCGGGCGGAGCGTCTGTTCTACATTGTGTGCACCACTGACCTGCAGGCCAGGAAAGTCTGGACATTGCGCGCTACGTCGACCGTGCCAGCGACATGCGGCATTATGCTCGACAAGCTGGTTCCGTGCTGAGGACCGATCAGTTGCCCATCTTTGCTATTGCTAAGCAGCCCAATGTCGCCTTGCGGCTCCAACTGCAGACTGGCAGGGTGCGTAGATCCGACCTATGTTGGGGGCAATATCACTCACGCGAAGCCAGACTCGACGCATACAGCTCGGACTGTCGAGTGCGGTGCATCATCAACAAGTCGTCGAAACACTCAGCCATCGAGGCGTCGAGTTCCAGGAAGCACGTCCCGCAACCAGTGCTCAGAATGCCGCTTCAGCTATCCGTCCAGTGGCAAAGAATGATCATCGAGACATTCCACTGCAAGCCCCTGCTGCGGCGAACCACCAACAACCCACGCCGAGTCCTTTCCATCCTCCAAGCGTGCGCATTGGCAGCCTGGGCCAGCATCCACAACAAGCGTCAGCTGGGCACAGGGAGGCACGAATGGTGGCTCCACGACCGATTAGACCCTTCTCGGCTGCGGATCATGGTACTGCTGGAAGCACAGTAACATCGCGCCCATTCTCAGTAGCGGCAATGAATCCTGTTCCTGCCACGCGGGATGGAAGCGAGCGAAGCAGGAGCGCCGAACGTGTTACCGCTTCTTCGTCTTCGGGCGTCTCTCAGCCTGGAGTATCGTCGCTGCGGCCAGGTATGGGTCATTCTTCGTGTCCTACATCAGCCCCTCTCGCCCAAGGAAGTGACCAGTCATCACCTCCTATTTCTCATGAAATGACACACGGCGCAACACGAAGTAGCTCACGTCCAAGCTCTGCACTAGACTTGCCACCACTACGGATGCCTAGGCTAGTAGAATCACGGCCAAACACGGCAGCGACCATTGCCACACCAGACACAACAGCTCGACCAAGCATGGATCGTTCCAATGTCTACTCTGAACAGACTGTAGCCAAAGACGCCACATTGGTGGCACCGAAGCTCACAGGCGGCATGTCAGATATCCAATTCCGATCGCCCCTGCCGCCCGCCAACCCCAAAAGCCAGCCAACACCCGCCGAAACATGCTCCAACGTTCATGCTAGCAAAGGCATAGCCCGGTTGAGCAGTCTGATGGATGCGCCTCACGAGATCGAGGAACCTCTGGAATCATCCGTCGTGCCGCAGCATGCAGAAGTGCCTGTGGTCCGTCCAAGTGGGCAACCGCGGAGCCAAGAACTCTCGCTGGCCACGTACGAGGCACAGTGTGTGCAAGATCGACAAGCCGCTCTCGACCAATTCATGATGGACGTTCTCGATGATCCCAAGTTCGAAACGCTTTGTGCAGACGTGGAGAATTGCTGGCGCAGGAGCATTCTGGGTCTTTAGTGTTGCATGGAACTTCCGAGTACGTTCACTTCTGATGTATCTCGATGAGGGAATCTTGCTGCACACTTCCTTGATCTGTTCGACGTGTAGAAAGGAACTATAATTTGGGTTCATAGACTGTGAAGCCACGCCTTCTCTTTTTCTCTTTCAATCTTCGCTCTCGTCGGAGATGCTTGGCGATGGCAGCTCGGCGACCACTACATTGATCTCAGGACGAGACATTCCAATCGCGCCGCCCGGATGGTTTTTCAAGAACACCCTACTGGTATTGCCTTGATGCAAAGCCTCTGCCACTGTCAACGCCAGCATGTCGCTAATTGCGAGTGCCACTGTTGTGGAGGTTGTTGGTGCTTTTACGCCGAAAGACACTTCTTCACTTTCGTGAATCGGGGCCGGAAGTAGAATCCCGTTCTCGATACCCTCAAGCAGTTGGCAGTCTCGTGGGTGTCGCTGGGCACTCATCGCCATGACTTGAACTTCCTGGGATATATGTGGCAGAACGTTCAGCAATTCTACTGTCTTTCCGCTGAACGATACGAAGAGAAGGACGTCGTTGTCTCGCACATCTCCGATATCGCCGTGGACGGCTTCACAAGCGTGAAGAAAGCTGGCGCGGATTCCCAAACTTTTGCAGGTGGCCACCAGCTTTTGTGCGATGAATCCGCTCTTTCCCACACCACAGACAACCAGTTTGCCCTGACTGGATTGCGACTGGATGATCGCCTGCTGGGCAGCCGACAGGCCGTGCTGAGCGACCTTGTCGGTCGAGTACAGAGCCGCAACGCGGGCAAGGGCCTCGGCTTCCACTCTTAACACGTTGACTGCGCGCTCGAGCACAAAGGAGCGGTCCTCTGTGCTGCCCAGATCCTCTTCACGCACCGGCGATGGTGGAGTCAACGGTGTCGAAAGCCGTCGACGCTTGCACGGCCTCGAGAGATCCATGGAATTGTAATTCGGAGGGGAAACACGCGTAGTGACGCGACGTGGGACTTTGAGGATAAAATGTGACAACAAGACAATGCAGGACAGAACAGGTCTCTGAACAAAGAACAGTTGTGCTGAATAGATGTTATCTCGCCCGGCGGTGACAAATCGTCGTATTAAGTCATGGAAATCATCCCGCAGGCTGGGTCGTAGTAATAACTCCCCGCGACGAGACGGAGCGGCCGTACGCTTAAAATCAGGCAGTCAAACAAACGCCCGATCAGCATGTGAAAACGTGCTCGTCATAGATTAGGTGCATGGACTTGGAGCCACACCTAAAATGGACTGTAATCGGGGATTTGCTGAACAATCCAGTTCCCGGGTACAAAAGATTTCGAGCTCCCGAGCTAAAGCAGGAGCTCTTGCGTGACGACCGCTGCGCTGCATGTACCTGCCGAGTGTTGAGCGCATTAGTGGGAATAGCTCTCAAGTTAGCCCCGGCTAGGTTCATGTCGAACTCTGTCCTATTTTGGAGCTACAAAACCGTGCGCGCAGCGTTCGATCGAAGTTGCATAACTTGACACATTGCGCGGGGCCTGCATTTGCAGGCTGACAGCGACTTAGTCAGTCACTAGAGACAACGCGAACGCTTTTGGCATGTTGCTCGTAGCAAGTCAGCCTGTCCCATCAGTGTGTCACTGCAAAACGTTTTTGGGATTCGATGATGCGTTCAGTTTGGCGAGCTGATCGTGTTCACACCACTAGGCGTCTACAACGGCTTCACGCCCTTGTGGATTGCGGCGATGCCTAGACTGAGATCCTCCCATCCTGATTCTGTAATGGTGCCGTCACTCTTTTGTCCTGGGATCAAAAATCCAGCGTCCTGTATCATCGTGGCCCATTCGCGCTGCGAGGGAAACCGCTCAATGCTCTCCACCAGATACTGATAACTGTCCCTATCAGCAGCAACAACCTGCCCAATTAGCGGGATCGCGCTAAACGACCACCTCTTGTATATCCCATTGAGCAAAGGGTTGGCCAGCTGTGGTGCGAACTCCAGACATGCAAAAACACCGCCAGGCTTCAACACACGGAACGCTTCTCTCAGCGCCTTGTCCTTGTGCGTGAAATTGCGAATTCCAAATGCCACAGTGTACAAGTCTATGCTATTGCTCTCCACCGTGTGTAGATCTTCTGCATTCGCCTCCAAATAGTCGACTCGACCGGCTGCGTGATACGGCGTGGTAGAGAGTCGTTTGCGGCCTTCGTTCAGCATGTCCGGGTTGATGTCTGATATCGTGACATGGGTCGCATGATCGTGGTTGACGTTGGTCGCGTGGTCAAGCATGCGAATCGCTATGTCACCGCTGCCGCCGGCGATGTCCAAAACCTTCTGCCCTTGGGCCTTCTCGTGTAGCGATGCGTATCGAACACCCGGGTTCAGTCCACGTACGAAGTTATCCTTCCACACTCGATGTATGCCTAGGGACATAAGGTCGTTCATGGTGTCATAGTTGCTCGCCACGGAGGAGAAAACGGCGCCGACTACGAAAATGCATTAGCTTGGGCACAGTTTGCTCGAGAGCGTTGATAATGCCCACCTTTAGAAGCCTTGAGAGACTCGGCGACCGTCTCAAAGCCAAAATGCGTCGTCTTGCCATTGGAGCTGGACGACTCCGGCGGCGGTGGCTGTTGAAGGCGGGTTGATGAGGCAAAGGCACGCCGACATGATGTGCACACGGTAGTGGAAGCGGTGGTGGAAAGGCTCAAGCGCAGCCGCTTCGCCGCTCGAGGAGCACTAACAGACATGATGGCGATGGACAATGCAGCAAGAGACAGACTGGCGGGCGGCGTGCTGGCCAGCAGCAGCATCCCCGTCTCATCGCCATGTGCAACATCGGAGGCTTGGCAGCCGCAGCCACGGAGGTGGTGGAGGCCTTATTTCCTGCCTGACAATGGGAGAGGGTCAGGACATGCGGCTTTCACTGAACTCTGGTGCAAGGGCCGACGGTAGCCGTGGGCATAATGGGATCCTACACAACATGCCATATTCCCAGCACCGTCCTGAGACTTCGCGTTGTAGTCACGTATCAAAATGAAGCGCTGTCTGCCTCTTGCAGGGCGCCATACTTGCCAACAACAAGCATCGCGACTTCGCGTTGCGTCGCCCTATACTCCAGCATGTAGACCACCGCCACGATCCCCACAATCGCAACAGCAGCGATGGAGTTCCGTATCGCAGAAGCCGGGGTCTGATCGGTATGCATACAAGGAGTCGACGCGATTTCACTGCTAATTCGAACACAGAGTGCACTTTCCAGGAGCCGTCAACTCGAGATTCACCACTTCATTGGACTTTGCTCGCGCTACCGAGGACGATGCCATGCCAACATTCCGCATCCTGGACCAGGAAGGCCGCGTTCTGGACAAGTCTCAGGAACCGGACATCAGTGACGAAGAAGTGATTCGATTGTACACCGACATGGTCAGCGTGTCGATTATGGATCTCATCATGTTCGATGCTCAGCGCCAAGGCCGGATCAGCTTCTACATGGTGTCCGCGGGCGAGGAGGGCATAGCGGTGGGCAGTGCGAATGCCTTGCACCCCAATGATCCTATATTCGCGCAGTACAGAGAGACCGGTATCTTTCAACATCGCGGCTTTACCTTCGACGACTTCATGGCACAGCTTTTCGCTACAAAGGACGATGCTGGCCTAGGGCGGAATATGCCTGTGCATTATGGTAGCACCAAGTATAAAATCCACACGATCAGCAGTCCTCTCGCCACACAGATCCCGCATGCCTCTGGTGCCGCATATGCGGTGAAGATGCAAAATCAACAGAATCCCAAGGATGACCCTCGTGTAGTGGCATGCTATTTTGGAGAGGGAGCAGCCTCAGAGGGCGATTTCCACGCCGCTTTGAACATCGCGGCAACAAGAGCCTGCCCTGTCTTGTTCATTTGCCGCAACAATGGATACGCCATCAGCACGCCAACGCTGGAGCAGTACCGAGGTGATGGTATAGCGTCGCGAGGTGTGGGATATGGCATCGATACTATTCGAGTCGATGGAAATGACATCTTCGCCGTTCGAAAAGTAACTCAAATGGCTCGTGAGCTGGCTCTCCAAGACGGTGGCAGACCAGTTTTGATAGAAGCAATGAGCTACCGAGTTTCACATCACAGCACCTCGGACGACTCGTTTGCTTATCGCGCGAAAGTGGAAGTCGAGGACTGGAAGCGACGAGACAACCCGATCACTCGGTTGCGAAAGTGGATGGAAGGTAAAGGCATTTGGGACGAGGAAAAGGAGAAAGAGTTGCGTACCGCAACGAGGAAAAATGTTTTAACCGCCTATCGCAAAGCAGAGAAGGAAAAGAAGCCTGCACTTGGCTCCCTGCTCAGCGATGTATATGCGGAGCCCACAGCGGAATTGAAGGAACAGGCGGCATCATTGAAGCGAGTGATTGAAAAGTACCCCAACGAGTATGATGTGTCTGAGTACGACGGTGGCCTTGACGGCTTGAAATTAGAGCGGACAAAATAATCAGAGATCATCAAAGCCAAGCTGGCCAACAGTGCCCAAGAAACCTCCAGTACCCGTCTGCTCAGCATCCTGTTGACGCAGTAATGCGTCCACGTCGACATTTCCTGATGTCAAATACTTTTCGCTCACACCGACATTGACTCGTTGCTTGAGGAGAGCTTTCAGCTCCGCCTTCATAGCACCCATCTCGGCTCTTGACATTTGCGATGCTTCCTTTTCCTTCTTCTTGCGTCCGGCTCCACGACCGTGTCGACCAGGAGCCTCCCTTTCAAATTCCTCGCTGTCGTAGTCCACGCCAAGATCTTCAGCCGCCTCACGCATGAAATCGTCTTCCTTGTGCGCTTTTTCCTTCGCAATGGTCGCATCGGCGATCTTCTTCGCAAGAGTGAGCCTATCTTTCAGGCGAGACACGATTCGGCGATCGATGTCGAGGGTGCGGATGTAGTATCCCTGCTTGGCTGCATCCGATCCGTTCTTCTCAGCAGCAATAGCCGAATGCGCGTGGACTTTGGCAATCAGCCTTCGCACACCTGCGACTTCCTCGGGACCACAAATGAGCACTGATGAGCCTTGCTGGCCAGCACGAGCTGTTCGCCCAGAGCGGTGAACGTATGTGTCTGCTGCGCGGGGCAGGTGGTAATGAACGACCAGATCGATGCTTGGGATATCTAAGCCGCGAGCAGCCACGTCTGTCGCAATTAGGATTGCAGGAGAGATCTTACCCGCAGCGTTCTTGCCACTGAAGCGTTCGACAGATCGTAATCGAGCCTTTTGTGCCATGCCAGAATGTAGCGCTATGGCGTTGAGGTTCAGGTTCTGTAGCAGCGGCGTTATGCGACGGACTGCACTGATGGAATTTGTGAAGACGATTGTGCGTTGTGTCGAGTAAAGGAGCAGTAGTGCATAAAGGTACAAGTCTTTCTCAGTGCCAGAGCATTCAATAAGGCCCTCCTTCAGGCCTGTTGCTAGCTGATTGACGGGATTCATGTCGACGAATTTGGGCGATTCTTCTCGGAAGTTGAGTTTCGACAGTAGATACTCCATGGATTGTGCGTTGCTCAAGAGGTTGTCGCTGTGGTTGACTTTGCCAACGAGCTTTCTCTGTAATGCGCGATCAAATGTGGCAGAGAAAACGAGGGTTTGGCGCTGCACAGCCTTCTTCGCGCTAGGCTTCGCTTTCGCTGCTTCGGACTCTTCTGTTTCGTCTTCTTCGTCTCGATCTTCCTCGCGGTCGAGAGTGTTCAGAATCTCCTCGACCTCTTTGAAATGCCCCTCGCTGAGCAACCTGTCCGCTTCATCGATGACCAAAAAGTCGATCTTCTGCAAGGCTGCGGCAACTCCTTGACCGTCGCTGATCACCTCCCACAGGCGTCCAGGAGTACCGATTACCACATGAGCATCTTTGAGTAATCGTTGCTGCTTATGCACCGATAGACCTCCCGTCAATGTGGCGAGACGGGGTTTGTCGCTCGAAAGGCCATCAAATAGAGCGCTGAGGTGATTATTGAGCTGATGTGCCAGTTCTCGAGTTGGTGAGAGAATCAATGCTAGAGGTGTTGATCTGCCCTTATTCGACTTGCGTTGCTGAGCTGTCTCGAGGAATCTCTCCAGGATCGGAATCCCAAAGGCCAGCGTCTTTCCTGACCCTGTTGATGCTTTTCCAACTACGTCGTGGCCGGCGAGGATCTCTGGGATAACACCTTCTTGGATGGCGGTGGGCTTTCCGAAGCCCAATTTCGATAGCGAGGCCATAGTGTCTGGGGACAACTTCAGCTTTTTCCATTGCGACACATCTGTCGTTGCCTCTTCTCTGTCTTCGGGCAGACTCGCGAATGTAGCACTTATGGCAGAATCAGCAACCGGTGCGGGCGTCACTTTGCTCTTAGGCGCCGCCTTTTTCGTTGGCTTTGCAGCAGGCGCCTTTGCTTCGGTCTTGGCAGCAGGCTGCTCTTCATCTTCGAAGCCAGCCCAGGATTCCGCCCCATCGCTATCGTCGTTCCCATGCTCTGAATCCGCGTTGGCCGTAGATAGAAAAGCCAGTGTGCCGGTGGTCCCGTCTCTAGTGACCTCGACATCTTCAATTTCTTCGAGGCCAAAAAATCCTTCGTAGTCGTCCATGCGATCCGGAAGTGTAACGGGCTTCCATCTCAGGGAGTCCAGAGTGACCTTTCGTTTTGTCGCGGCAGCAGGTTTCTTCCGATTTTGCGACGTGGCGGCCTTGTCCTCGATGGAGAGCTTTTGTCTTTTTCGCGCTTTCATTGCCGCGACCTTTGGCGGCAGAGAGCGCTTTGTTTCGGCCATGTTGTCGTGCCGCAGATTTTCAAGGTTTTCGCCGCGAGATGATGAAGATGTTGCGGAGTGGCACTGAATTGATTCGAGTCAATCAAATTGCGTCAAATTTCTAACCGGCGTCGCCACCTCGCACCAGCCGCCTGGCAACTTGCGCCTCCCTCACGACCTCGCTCAAGTCCAAGTTCGCTGGCAGGTGTGAAGAAGTCATGAGGTCGTCCGGTCAGCGCACGCAGGCACCAGATGCGCGCCGAGCGTGAATCGTCCGAACGCGTTCTGTACTCTTCTGCTTCATCGTGTCCGTCAGGCAGAACTGACACTGTTCACGTCCGCCAACACCATGACTTCTCACTCCAACGAGCATCCCGCCGAGCAAGGCGTCGAGGCTGCGCGAGAGCTCATATCGCGGTGAGCCTGGCGTGCTCGTAGGTGGCTCGCTGCAGCTAATCCTGACTGTGTCGCAGATATGAAGCACAGTTGCTGACCGGCTGCGGCAGTGAGCTCTGCACTGAGATCCTCTGCCACACTGGGAGTCTGAATACAAGCGCGCAGCCGATACGCAAGTATACCGCACGATCGGCCAATGCAATTGCCATGGCAGTCTGCTCTGGCCCCAAACCGCGTGCTCATCTATGTCCTCACAACACGTGTACCACGAGTGGGCAGCAGCCTACCGTAGCGGAGCCACGCGATCCATCAGCATTGATGCAACTGCTGGCTGATACTAATGCCCGTGCCTCCATGAATGCCAGCTCAAGAACTGGTGGAGGGGATCTGTCGACGCTGCATCGACAATTGGATTCCTTGATCTCCGGGGTCTCTATGGGCAGTGACGACGAATTTATGGACAAGCTGCTGCCATGCATAGACAATCTACTAAACTTGATTCCAGCGCACAGGACAGCCTTATGGGAGATGATCGATCGCGAAATTGTGAGTAAAGGATTCTCGTGTCCTGTCAAGAAGGAGACAAAGCCGGCCGATGAGAACTGGAATGCGTGGGTTGCCATTCTGGATTTTCTAGACGACGAAGCACATCTAAGACTCTTGCGACGGACACTTCTAGCTATCGGTCACAGATACCGTTCGAGCTATGCGCTCGAGGAGAGCCAGTCTTGCAACGGCAGCGTCTTCATCACCAAATTCACAGTCCTGCTGATGGACAAGATCCAAGAACACGCATCTTCGCCGCTGAGTGTGATGGTCTGGTTAAAGAGCATGTTTGCGCGAGCATGGGACGGTTCGCAAATCCTGTCTTCTGGCTCCGTGGCTCACGTAATACTGGAGATCCTGGACAGATTGAACATTTACTGCGCAAATGTCTCCCGAGACGTATTCAAGATGCCATTCGTGTGCATGCGTGTTGCCGAGCTGGATATGGCAGAGTCATTCCGTTCCCACGCTCCAGATGCTGGACAGCATATCCTCAACTACCAGTATCTCTTCTCGCCGTCTCAACTCATCTTATGCTTCCGAGCAGTCAATCTGCTGACAATGAGGTAATTGTCGCTCCAACTCCGAGTTGAACTCTGCTGAACAATCACAGCCGGGCCAATGCTCAAGTAGCGCGAACGAGTGACTTCCGAAGGCGTCATAGTAGGAACCGTAGCCTTGATTTGGACAGCCAATCAGCACAGCTTCAACACCAGGAAGAACGCTATCTGCTGCTCTATATCAGCCGTGAGGATATGATTAAGGATACTTTCAATCAGTTATGGCAACGAAGGACGGACGAGATGCATCGGCCCTTACGAGTCAGAATGGGAGCTGACGAGCTCGACATTGGGCATGATCTTGGGTATGATTGTTCGTTGTTTCGCACAAGGCCATTGAGCTGACACGTGAGAAGGGGCGTGCAAATCGAATTCTTCAATATGATTTGCAAGCACATTCTTGCTGAAGAAGCACGTAGGTCCTCGTGGTACACAGTCCAAGCACGGAATCTGCTGACTTTGATCAGAGATGTTCACCACCGACCCTCAGACGGGGCTAAGTTTCTTCAGGGCTGGTAGTCTTCAGCCTACATACATGTTCGAGTTGTTTGGACTGCTGATGGCTTTGGCAATCTACAATGGCATCACGCTGCCCGTGCGACTGCCCTCAATGTTTTACTACATTTTGTGCGGCAGCGAACACGATCTCATGGTCGCGCACGATCCGTTGATCATGATTCAAGACGCATGGCCGACCGTTGCTCGATCCCTGCGAAGTCTACGGACTGAGTACGTCGAAGATCTGGAGTTCGCATTTCCCTTGGAGGTCAATGGCATACGGCTCTCATGCCTGCCTCTCACAGGCGAGCCAAAATCATCTTTGCACGATCGATTGAAATTGAGAGTCGTGAACTCTTCACCTTCGTCCCGCAGTTCTGCGAGTCCATCTATCGACATGAGCCAGCTCAGACATGCGTGGCCAGGTTGGGATATCGTAGAGTCTGAGGAAAATCCTGAGCCTGTCACGCCAGAAAACATTGAGCGATACCTGGCTGCATACTCGACCTGGTTGTGCTATCACTCAGTACGACCTCAGATCCAAGCATTCGCGAAGGGCTTTCGAACGAGTCAACTCCTCAGTCGCAGTACTCTGTCGATATTAGGCCCTTCGCTGCTTAAGTCATACGTGGAAGGAACAGACGTATTAGACATCGCAGACCTAAAGGCAGCCGCGCGTTACGACGGGTACGATGAGAGGCTCAAATATATACAAGCATTCTGGCGCATCGTCGCCGCTTGGCCACAAGAGAAGCAGAAGCTACTGCTGAAGTTCGTCACGGCAGCCGAGAGGATACCAATCGGTGGAGCTGGTCATTTGACTTTCATCATCAAAAGATCACAACCCAATGATCCTAATGCTCTACCGACTAGTTCCACTTGCTTCGGAACGTTGATGTTGCCACGATATCAGAGTCACGAGATCTTAGCGACGAAATTGGACATCGCACTCAAGTTTGGAGCAGAAGGTTTTGGGACAGGATAATCTGTCGGATATTCAGGTCCGCCAGCAGGTATGTGGGACATAGTGCATGATCTTCTGCCGAGCTCATATCCCAGCTTGGCTGCTAAGGGGATTTGTCAATTATGTGGCTATACCGACATTTTACGGAGACTAGAAGACAGTAGCACCACCTGAAGAAACAGTCAGCATCAGCTATGAATAACGAGGCAAGTAACATCAAATAAATTGTACGCACCGTCAATGATGTGGTCAGAGCCATTGATATAAGTACCTGCGCGACTGAGGTGCGAAATCGTCAGCAAAGCTCAAATATCAATCAAGAAATCTAGGTCGTAAGAAATTTACCTTGCAAGCAGGACACACATTCCGTCAAGCTCTCCCACCGCTCCCATTCTTCCCATGGGATTACGGCTTGCCCAGGTGGCTCTCGCTTCAGCAATGTTCCCGCCACCAGCATTCAGAATGGTGTCCATGTATCCCTGGTACACGGAGGATCAGCTTCTTGGCGGGACTGGTACTCGATGGAGAGATGTTGCAATAGCACTTACCGGAGATATACTGTTGACTCGGATGCCATCGACTGCCCATTCTGCTGCCAAGGATTTGACCATTGCCACGACGGCAGCTTTCGACACGTTCTGGAATTGTCGAATAAAATGTTAGCGTCTGCCTCAGCGCAGAGTTTGTAGCGATAGCAGAGATGATTCTGTGCCTGATGCCGATTCCACTTACATAGGACACCTGCGGCTGTGGGAAATTGACACGATGTGCCGAGATGGAAGCTGTGAGAGTAATTGAACCCCCGGACTTCTGAGCTTTCATTTGTCTTGCTGCCGCTTGAGCAACGAGGAATGAACCCGTGGTGTTGATGTCGATGGTCTTGCGCCATTGATCTGGTGTCATCTCGGTGGCGTGGTAGCAGCCTGGCAGGCAGGTAGGGGGAAATGTCAACT
Organism: Cercospora cf. flagellaris; assembly: GCA_005356885.1. Taxonomy (NCBI): domain Eukaryota; kingdom Fungi; phylum Ascomycota; class Dothideomycetes; order Mycosphaerellales; family Mycosphaerellaceae; genus Cercospora; species Cercospora cf. flagellaris. The sequence goes on along the minus strand of RJLU01000001.1, from coordinate 4,208,294 downwards.
TTATTCTCTCGTCGAAATCGGACAGCCTCAATCAGAACTTACCCACGATCCCAGCAAAGCAGAAAACATGGTCGATGGAACCTAGATTCTGCACGACAGTTGTGGCGGCTTCGGCAATAGCTTCTGCGTCGGTCACATCCACTGCGATGCCGAATACTCTTTGCTTGGGAAAATCATTGGCCAGAGTTGAAATCGCTTGTTGAGAGCTGCGGAGAGTTGATTCTAAATCCCAGAGACAGCAACCTGATGCACCATGCTCGAGGAGAGCTCGGGCGGCAGAGAGGCCAAGCGTGCCAGCGCCTCCAGTGACTTAAGCAGTGTCAGTCACAAATCAAGCATTTGCATCACTTGCGATTTTTATCCTCACTTATTAGGTTGCCCTGCTCAGTCGAACAAATGTTGTCTCAGCATATTTCAAGTCTTCGTTTAATAACGTAGCGACTCATTGAGTGCACGCACCTCGACTGCGAAGCGTGCCAGTGCTCGTCCTTCGGCGTTTAAGTAACGTGGCAGTGGAGGAGGCGGTCCCGCTAAAGAGGATTCAGAACCATCCGACAAGGTCATGAAAGGTAGAGTGCGCGAAGTCAACGCATCTCTGTCGGTCATGGTGGTGGTGACGGGCCTTGTCGTAAATGCAGCTGTAGGAGTGAAAGCAGATTCGATTCTGGGTGCAAGGTATGACTTGACGTGCAGCAGCAAGATGTGATGCACCAGGAATTAATATCCACGTTTGTAGGGCGACAATCGCCCTCTGCAGTTGACAGCCCGCAAGGCTGCGGAAGCCATCAAGGAGGGCAGGTTGGCCGAGTGGCAGCCGACGCTCGTGTTATGCTGACTGTCACGGCCTAATGTCGCCCCTCTCGAACTTCAAAGAAGTTACATTGCTGCATTGAGGGGTTTCCACTGGCTTGGGTAGATGCAAACACATTTCCGGCGCCAAAGCGGAGACAGGTGGTGGTGTAAACTTTCTGCATGTGTTTGTATCTGTATGTACAGAGATATTCCTACAGCCATTGAACCACGCTTCAGACGCTTCATTTCTTCTTCTCTTCCTCCTTGGGCGGTTCCGGCTTTGGTGTAGGTAGTTTGAACTGTGCGTCATTAGTTTGCCTTCGAAGACGGACGCGGATTTAGCGTCGAGACTCACCGTATCGGGTTTTCGTTCGTGACCGGGTCCAACCTATGCAAGTCAGCTATTGCAGCACAATGGATATATATGTATATATAATGCCTCACCTGCTCCCATGCTGATGAGCCTCCCTCGAAATTACGGAACGCCTGGGTCAGCTCCAGAGGCTCGACCACTATTCGCTTCTTCTCCTCGTCGTATCTGATTTCAGTGTAGCCAGTCAAGGGGAAATCTTTGCGCAGCGGATGTCCATCAAAGCCATAGTCGGTCAGAATGCGGCGGAGATCGGGGTGATCGACGAAGAACACACCAAACAGATCGTAGACCTCACGCTCGTACCAATTGGCACCGTCGTAGAGGCTGGTGATGGAGGGTACTGGGGTCGCTTCGTCGGCATAGGTCTTGACGCGAATGCGGGCGTTGTGGCGAACCGACAGTAGGTTGTACACAACCTCAAAGCGCTGGTCGCGAGTGGGGTAGTCAACGGCGGTGATATCGGCGATGCAGGTGAACTCGGCGGCGGTGTGGTTTTTGAGGAAGGTGAAGGTGGGAATGACGCCGGACGGTGGGATGTAGATGGTGAGCTCGTCCTTCCACACCGAGAACTGCTGGATGTACTTGGGCAGGCACGAGATGAGGTACTGCCCGTACGCGTGCAGGCTCTCTGCCTTGGCCTGGTACTTGTCTGCCGGGTTGACAATGGGCGCATGCAGCGTTTCTGCGCTGGGTCGTTGGGCATGGCGCATGTTCGGGAGGTCGCCAATGTTGCCCGCCAGCTCCTTGGTCCTGCTCGCCGACGTCGCGAAGAGCCGGCGGGCGGCGGTGGAGGTGGTGCTCGTGACGGCGGCGGTGGCATTGGCGGACTGGACCGCGCTCCGCGCGGAGCGGACAATGCTCGCTCGGGCGGCCATGGTGGGACGGACGAGAGGGCAACGAGATATCGCTGTGTCTGCGGATGGAGCACTTGCTCGACGTCAAGTCTGCTTGGTGCAATGCCGCGGCCCGAGCCGAGCCGGAGAGACAGACAGAAGGCGCGGTCGACGTACCTACGACCACCGCCGACTCCAAACACCTTACACCTCCCCTCCACGAGCACCACCTCTTCTGTGCGCACACACCCGCGTATTCTTGACTCTCCGCCCACACGTCGACCTGGCCTGGCTTTCGCACTCCCGCCGGTCCTGCGCTGCTGGTTCTCGCGCCACTTCTGCATCCCTCACTCCCGACTTGCACCTCCGCGGTCTCGAATCCATCCGCACGCGTTCCATCACACATCATGTCCCGCTCTCTGCAGGATCAGTTCATCGACGATGACGAGGAAGAGACGTGTCCGCTGTGCGTGGAGGAGTTCGACCTTACTGACAAGGGCTTCCGACCATGTCCATGCGGCTACCAGGTGCGTGGCCCTTTGAGCAGCTCTCGCTGCCACCGCTATGAGCGCTACGTCCCAGGGGAGCCTCCTGTCACTGACCGCGACACTAGATCTGCCAGTTTTGCTATCACAATGTTAAGACCAACATGAATGGCCTATGTCCCGCCTGCCGTCGACCCTACAATGACGCCGATATAGAGTACAAAGTCATCACACCCGAGGAGACGGCGGCCCACAAAGCGCGACAGGCCCAGAAACAGAAGAAAACCCAGCAAGCGCTGCAGAAGGAGAAGCAAAAAGCTGAAGCTGACAATCTCAGTCGTAAGCATCTGGCTGGAATGCGAGTCGTGCAAAAGAACTTGGTTTATGTGACCGGATTGAGCCCGACCTCGCAAGAAGACCAGCTGCTTCAGACCCTCCGCGGCGACCAATACTTCGGACAGTATGGTAAAATCATCAAGATCGTCGTTAGTAAGGCGAAGGACCCTTCACATCCCCACTCCGTTGGCGTATACGTGACCTACGAGCGCAAAGAGGATGCTGCTTCATGTATTACTGCCGTCGACGGATCCAAGAATGGAGATCGAACTCTCAGAGCCCAGTTTGGTACTACTAAATACTGCTCGGCATATTTGAGAGGGGAAAATTGCACTAATAGGAATTGCATGTTCCTCCATGAACCCGGGGAGGCGAATGAAAGCTACTCGCGTGCCGATCTCTCTGCGCTCAACGCCGGCTCGTCTCAGCAAGGCTCCGGTCGACCACCGCCTCCGCAGTCCCAACAACCTGTTGCTTCTGCAGCTCCACCGATGGTGCAGCAAGGCAGTAGTGATCAACATCCATCCAGTCCTGCGTTAGACCGACCAGCGCTACCGTCCACAGCCAGTTGGGCGTCGAAACTACCCCAATCGAGCCGTGCAGAGAGTCGAAGCACGAGTGGCACCCAGGAGAGCCCTGCTCCTGCGGCGTCAACTCCTGCCACCACGCATACTGAAGTTGCGCAAGAACAAGACTCAACTTCGCCGCCGATAGAGGCTTCTGCCGACAGCAGCGTGCCAGCCCCAGACCTACCAACATCGCATCCGGAAATACGCCCTCGACCGCAAGTTTCTCCGATCGATACGTTATTCAAGAATTTCTCTCTGGACGATTTCAAGTTGGTCTGGTCCTCCACTTGTTTATCAGAAGCGGACCGCAATATGATCGCAAACTTCCCCCTGTTATTCGATGAGCACGGCGGGGCCAAGCGCCGTCTGCGTAGACAACGCGAAGAAGAGCGACAACGCATCGAACAAGAGACCCAAGGGTTCCAGCACCCCGCGGTAGAACAGGACGACAATCCCGAGATGAGCGGAAGTTTGCAGCTCGGTGGCGAACCGGAAGAGCGACACAGTAGCACTCAAATGCAAGGCGCCATTCATCCACCGGGACAGGATGCGAACACCGATCCCAGATTTCAGTATGCCGGCGCAGCGACATCGAGCCCTGGGGCCAGTGATCGAGGACTCACTCCGCAGCAGCATCAGCAAATGCTCTTGCAGACACTCAAACCCAGTGCCCCTGGGACTTTCATGAACAACCCAACCCAGCAAAGCACATATAATGCGCCATCATTTCCTCAACAATCGGCAAATAATTCACAACTCGGCCATCAACGCAACGTCTCTCGGTACTCCTTCGCCAACGAGGCTGCTCCAACTGCAACCTCAGTCAAAGCAGTCGCGAACCCCAAATTGATGAATCAGCAATCCGCTATGATGCCTCCGACCGGAGGCAATCACTTCGGCACGCAACATCAAACGCCTCATGGACAATTCTATACAAGCAATGTGCAAGGACCTCCTCCAGGACTTAAAACGACTGGCACACCTCCTGTCAGCGGCAATCTCACGTTCGGACAAGGACATGGCTTTGCTACAGGAGGTCTACAATATGGTGCTGGCTCTACTCGTAACCAGCAGGATAACTACTACAGGGATTTGCTGCGCGGCAACGAAGCAGCCTCCGGCCGTGGTGATCCTAAGCGTGAGTTACAATCCCTTCCCACATACAACACTGCCCAATCACATGCAGCGTTCATGGCGAGTCAACCCAATGCTTACCCTGCCCCACCCTATGCAAACCTTGGTGCTTTTGGCGATGGCGAAAAGCAACGAAAGAAGAAGGGAAAGAAGCACAGACACGCTAACACTTCCTCCTCTTCAGGAGGTGGTATGATCGATGTGTCAGATCCCGGAGCCAGCCATCTTCTTCAATCAAGAATGCATCAGGGTGCGAGCGGGTTCGGCGGAGGTACGTTTGCCGGTCAAGCCGTGGGCGCTGCAGGTGGGTTATACTCGGGCATGCATGGCGGCGGCGGCTACAGCGGGCGATGGTAGATGGTGTGCGGAATGCTTTCCTCCTCGGTTACGCTCTTTACGGCACAGACGCGGCTCCAGACGCGTCTTGACGAGATATTGTTTTCAGCGATGCGACTTTTTTGTCTTCTTGTAAGGTGTTCACGGAACTGGATCGATGGACTGGACTAGCGCCAAGTGTTGGACGCTGGCCAGTGGAATCGTCTATCGGCAGGCGTCGAGCTGCGCAGCGTTTCGATCTGGGAAGCTGCAGGAGACCGAGGGTCACGGCGTCATATTTTTCGGGCTGAAGCGGCGTTTTTATTGCCCATTTTGAGGCGCTCACCATGCCGCTTCTTGTACGTATCTCATGGTCCTTCGTTAGTGGCTGATAGATTGACTGAAAGATAGTTTCATGGCTCATCACAGCTCTTTTCATCTTTCAAGACGTGCCATGACGAGAGATGTGTGATGTAGATAGCGATATATCCCGCTGCGCTCTAGTCTGGTCATGTAGTCGTCCGTAGACCGCGCGCCCCATGCATGTCAAGAGGAGGATCTATCACTGCATTCCCAGTCGAATATCAGCTGACATTACAATCACTACAGACGAGAACTTCCCGCCCCTACGGCCTCCTACAAGACAAGTATCACTCGATGAATCCCGCCGTTCCACGCCCCCCATTCCCCCTGGGTTCGAAGGCCACATCCTGGAAAGCAGGCGATCAACGCCGTCAATACCTCCCGGCCTCGCGAAACCCACTGCACTACCTGACCTTGAGGGTTCAATTTCACGTCCTACTTCACGTCCCTCAAGCAGAATGAGTGTGAGACGACAGACTTCCCAAATATTGCCCGCACTGCCACTGCGGCCCGCCACGCCTCATAGAATCTCCACGCCCTCGAAATTGGAGAATCAGCAGGCTGTTGATGCAGCTTTAGTGCACGAAACGCCAACAAAGGTACCGAAAACTGCATCTGCATCTGATCTGAAAGTAGCCATGTCTACTGAGCCAGTTGCTGCGGAGGAAGACCATTCACAGGACGCCGCAAAGAGTGGTGAAGCTGCGCCAACCCAGGATCTTAATCAAGTGTTAGGGGCCCAAGCAGACCCCAAAGCTGAGGTCAAGTCAGATCCTGTCAAGGACGAAGCAGACAAATCGAAGTCACAACGTCAGATCGCGGATCGATCGGAAACTACGAGACGCAAGCACCCTGGAAAGCTGGACATTAGTGCTGCTGTGAACAACAATGATCCGACTACGACTTCTACATCCTCGAATGCGGATGCTCAAAATGCGCAAAAATCACAGCCGGTGCCATCGAGCGCTGGGGGCAGCACAACGACGACGACCAAGCCGGCGGCAGCAGAAAGCCCGATGGCCTCTCCTGCAATCAGAGCCGCTCCTCGTACGTTGCGCGTAGTCCAGACACCGAAAGTCGAGGCGCCCTCGAGTAGCCTGCCATCAGCGCCCAGCATGGCCGCAATAGTCGCTGCTCACAAGCTGCCTTCCCGAAAGCCAAGTGTGGCATCGATTGGACTTCCAGGAACTCCCTCAAGCGAACAAGTCTCCATGTCGGACAACATTTCTTTGGCATCCACTTCGCAATCTCGTGCCAACTCGCCACCGCCTGCAGCCAGCAAGGTAGGCTCTGCGCCCGTCAGAGCTAAGACGAAGAGCCAACAGAAGAAGGAACGCCAGGAGCGTGCGAAGGCGTTGGAGGAGGAGAAGAGCAAAGGAGGCGAGACGGTCACTTCGCCCCCAGCAGAACATGTGGTAGAAGCGATACAGAGTCGCAAGAAGAAGACAAAGAAGGAGAAAGAGGTCCGCCCAAAGCCGAAAATCGTGCCTACCGCGACTACGACAGACACGACGCCGACCGCCAGCAGAACTCCGTCTCCCAGAAGGAAGACTACCACAGAAGCTTCAGCGCTGCCCGAAGCAGCAGCCAGTGACACAAAGACTTCGACTCCAGTGGCAGCGCAACCACAAGCGCCGCATCCAAGCAATGTTCCATCGCCGCCAGCCACGCCAACACTTACTCCCGCACAACTCATCGCCGAATTAAAAGCCTCCGCGCCTCAGATCCAAAAATGCATCGACAGCCTATTCCGGGTATCCAACAGTCGCGACTTCAAAGCTCACCAGAACGTATCCCACAAGGACTTGTTAAACAACTGGCAAACCGACCTGAAATTCAACCTCAACAAGAACGATGTCGAAGCATTACTCACCGGCAAAGTCCCCGCCGTCTACTATGGCGGAGAAGAGCAAGGCCGCGCAGCTTTCGATCGAGGCATGATCGCTCCCTCGGGCGCCAACCTTCGAGCTTTGACGAAAGAACTCGAATCTCGCTTCTTGGAACTTGAGCGAGCTCTGCGTGAAATGCCGGAAGAATCTCGTTTTCGTCCTTCGAAACCGCAGAATGATTTGAAACTTCCGGCGATTGATCTCGAGACTGTTAAGCGTCAGTATGAGAATGGTTCGGGGAGGGGACCTAGTGTTATGGAGCAGATGGTGCAGGATGGTGCTACGCTTAAGAAAGGCGCTTTCTTGGTTGATGAGGCGAGTAAGTATATTAATGAGTTTGTTATGCCGCCTGTGACGCCGCCGCCTTCTGCGGCTTCTATGCAGGCTAGAGCACAGCAGCATCCGGCTGTTCAGGCTGGCTCGGCGGCTGCGGCGGCTGCGGCGGCTGCGGCAGCGGAGCAGAATGTGCCCAGCGCGGATGTTGCGGAGAGACAGTTGAGGGAGGCACAGAAGTATGCTGAGGAGAGGGAGAATGCGCTGAGGAAGGTGATTAAGAAGAACAAGAAATTGTTGGGACTATGATGAGGCATGTTGTACAAAGCTGATTACTGTGGTCGATCAAATCACTGGAGGCTAGGATTATCAAACAGTAGGATATTGCTTTCTGTGTTTACATCGCAGTAGTATTTAGTCTGCTCCTACTGCCTTCTCTGACGCAAGAGATAGTCTATGGCACGATCCACGCGCACAGATCCTCCATCATCTGTAACTCGTAGCGCTTCTCTCGAAAGCGTGACAGGAAAGCCCAACTCCACCAATTTCCTCAGTGCTAGATCGCAACTCTGAAGAGGCACGCCATCTGGTAGGCTGTGCTGCTGGGTTTCATACTCCAGAATGGGACTTATTGATGGCCTTGAAGTAATTGACGATGGGAAAGCTGATGACGCTGTCCCGAAAGATCTCTGTGATGGCGCGGTCGGCGCATAAGCAGAATATGCAGTGCCGCGTGACGAAGTTGAGACACTGCTCACTCGCGAAAGAACGCTCATGGGTCTTTCATCGTCCATTCCGATGAGGGGTAGACGCCGATATTCGCTCGTCTGTCGACGTAGACGAATCTCAGCGGCCATTGATGCAACTCGTTTGCGACTCATTTCTTTCGCCTCTTGCTCTCGAGGATCTTGTCGTTGAAGTTTTGCTGCGGC